>VZQC01007220.1:183095-218493 GCA_009823505.1 Rhizomys pruinosus
GGGGGGGGGGGGGGGGGGGGCTATCTGGAGGCTCCATCCACACAGATTCAAAACAGGACTCTGACCTGTGGCTCTGAGAGTCAGTCAGTATGAGCCTGGAGCCATGGACAGGGAAGTGAACAGGAAGTTCTCACTAGCTGTTCAGGGACCAGGCTAAGGCTACAATTGAACAGATGAAATGGAAAGGCAAGATTAGAGCCAGCTCCAGCGTATGTGTGGAGGACCATCTAGTGAAACTTCGAAGTTACCTCTGATGGGAAGGTGCTGGTTTATAGAGAATAGGAAGTTGGAAGGTCTGGACTTGGAGACCTAATCCCGGCTGTCTTCTGCACTCCACGCAGAAGGCTTCATGAAGTCCTGGAAGTAGAGTACCCTGTAAGAGGCTGGACTTCCTTCACAGCAGCCCTCAGTAGGATCTTGGGTTCATTATGTCCTCACTGTTTGAGGGGTGGCGAGTAGAGGAAGAGAACGAAGAGGGCGGGCACAGCAGGACCCTTAGCACGCAGCTGCCACCTCCAGGTGGCCGACTGGTGCTCTCTCTCTCTCTCTCTCTCTCTCTCTCTCTCTCTCTCTCTTGTCTTTTTGAGGCAGGGTCTCCCTGTAGCCCCAGCTGTCACGGAACTCACTATGTAGACCAGGCTGTCCTTGAACTCAGAGATTCCCCTGCCTCTGCTTCTGCCTCTGCCTCGAGTGCTGGGATTAAAGGCATCTGCCACCACGCCCTGCTGTTTTTATGGGGGTGGGACATCATACCATGTAGCCTGTGATTGTCTCTAAACCCTCCCACCTCACGCTCCTGATTTATAGGTGCGAAGTGTCACACCTGGCTGCTTCTGTGCTTTCTCTTGTGTTCAGTGCTCTTTTAAACACTGCAGAAGTTCTCTATTTGAAGAATGATAACCTTTTCTAAAGGCTTAATGTTTTTCGTGGGCTTAACAATAGATGTCCAAGCTGGGCATGGTGGAACACACCTTTAATCCCAGCACTCTGAAGGCAGAGGCAGGTGGATCTCTGTGAGTTCAAGGCCAGCCTGTTGTACAGAGTGAGCTCCGGGCCAGTGGGGACTAAAAGGAGACCCTGTTTCAAAAAAGAAAAAACTACATATCTGAGACTGAGACCCAGTTCTGATGTTCTGTCACTGCTTTTCTGTCTACAAGACACTTGAATAGGGCTCTCTCTGTAATGTGCCCAGGTTCCTGTGTTGTGGAAAATTGTAAAGTGTGGGATCTTACCATAGCTATGAGAATTTCACATTTCTGGAGGCCCTTGACAGCGTAATGCCGTCCACCCATCACACCGTCGCCACCCTGGACCCCACACCTCTGCTCCTTGCATGCAGAGGACTGATCTGCCTATCCTCTGTAGGTCAGATTCCTGCACCAGCTGACTAAAAGATGGGCCAAGTGTTATGCTGGTTACTTTGAGACATTTCCAGCCTGGGTACCGTATAGGGTGGCAGCATGACCAGATGTCTCTCTTTGTAGCCGTTGGTCTTATAGTTCTGTGTGCTTGCCAGCCCACCCTGGTATTTTCCACTCAAAGAAGCAGCCTGCAGTGCGAGGGATAGAACTGAGAGTTTGTAAAACTTATAGACAACCCTGAGCCTGATCAGATTTATACTAAAAATGTGTCATTTGCTCCTTGACATGATTTCTGTGCATCAGATGATAGGACTTTGTCTATGGCTTTGATGGACCAAGTGGATGCCATGTGCTGTGGCCTGTTGGGCCACTGGGGGTCCCTGCTTGTGTGGGGCTGTTTCTCATGCTGGGCCTCTGGCTCTTTCACAGGTGGTAAAGACGATCGGCCTCCGGGAAGTGTGGTACTTTGGCCTCCAGTATGTGGACAATAAAGGATTTCCTACCTGGCTGAAACTTGATAAAAAGGTAATTTACAGGCTAATAATTGGGAGCTGATCTGCTCAGTGACATTAAAACCACAGCGCTTTAACTCGGTTTGTCTTTTTGTTCTTTGTTATTTGTGTACAAATTTTTATAGACTGAAAGGGCTGCAGGGTTCCAGGAAGGGAGGATGTGGTTGGGGTGAGATCCGCATCTGTCCGTCCTTCCTGCTCCCTTGTTGGGACAGGTGATGGTTAACTGCCTCGCTTTTGGTTGGCGTTAGTTTCTTTTTTTTTTTTTTTTTTTTTTTTTAATTTTAATCTTAGAAAACCATGAATCACCTACCATGTTGTAAGAACCTGCTGTTTCTTGTTCAAACCTGTGATAGATTATCTTCCAGCTCTAAAGATTGGGGAACTCTTTTCACAATTATTAAGAGAAACTACCAACTAAATGCATTTTCTTCAAATTTGCAAGCTGTGCTTCATGCCCACCCCTTCCTGTGTCACTGTAATGTAAGAAGTGGCAAAATAGGGAAGTATTGGGGTCAGGTTCCTGATCTGGGACCAGACTGACTTGTGGGCAGATACCAGGAGGGCAGGTCACTGGAAGTAGACATGGGCTTATTCCTATGAGTTTTCTGGGATTCATAACACAGTCACCAGAAATGAAGATAGGATGCAGGTTAATAGCTGGCTTTCCAGCCAAGCAAGAATGCAGTTGACTGACCTTTACTCATGCTCAAGATGAGTTTCGGGTCTTGGGCATGCAGGTGGTAGAATGCTTGCCCAGTGCGCACAAGGCTTGGGATGCAAGTGGTAGAATGCTTGCCCAGTGTGGTGCATGAGGCTTGAGCATACAGGTGGTAGAATGCTTGCCCAGTGTGCATGAGGCTTGGGCATGTGGGTGGTAGAATGCTTGCCCAGTGTGCATGAGGCTTGGGCATGTGGGTGGTAGAATGCTTGCCCAGTGTGCATGAAGCCCTGGGTTTAATCCCTAGTACCTTGTAAATCAGGCCTGGTGGGTCATGCCTTTCTTTAATCTCCCAGGACCTGGGAAGTAGAGACAGTATCAGAAGTTCAAGATCATCCTTGGTTATATAGCAAGTTTGAAGCCAGCCCAAGGGCCCCTTTTGAGTCACTGGCACTGAAAGTTGGCTTCTGTCACATAGGTATCAGCGCAGGAGGTCAGGAAGGAGAACCCTGTCCAGTTCAAGTTCCGGGCCAAGTTCTACCCTGAGGATGTGTCTGAGGAGCTCATCCAGGACATCACGCAGAAGCTCTTCTTCCTTCAAGTCAAGGAGGGAATTCTCAGTGATGAGATCTACTGCCCCCCAGAGACAGCTGTGCTCCTGGGGTCCTATGCAGTGCAGGCCAAGTTTGGAGACTATAACAAGGAAATGCACAAGTCTGGATACCTCAACTCTGAGCGGCTGATCCCTCAGAGGTGAGCCGAGGCCAGCCTCACCTGGCCGAGCACAGGTCTCTACCCTTGGGGAGGGAAAGGAGTGGTAGGGGGAGGAGAGGACTTTGTTCAGGGTCAGAGTCTCCTTTAAGCCTGGACTCTAGCTGTTCCTCAGTGCTCTGAACTTGGAATGTACTGAGCCAGCAGCTTCCTCTCAAGCCCTAATGACTAGCCTGGCCACTGCCAGGGATACTGTTTCCCTTCCTAATGGGTCTGATGGGCATGGTTCTTCTGACCCGCCCGTTTAGCTCTGCCTGGTATATGACAACCCAGCTCTGCCAAGTCTGTCCTTGTTCTCTAACAGTGACAAGACTTCACCCTTTCAGAAGAAAAAGTCATTTTGAAACAGGGTCTCCCTGTATATAGCCCCAGCTGGCCTTGAACCCGCCTGCCTCCTCCAAGTGCTGGGATTAAAGGTGTGTGCCACCATGCCCAGCCTAAAAGACCTTAAAATTTTCCAACAGGACTGGGTTTGTCCTGTTCAAAAGACTAAATCTTCAGCTTAACTTCAAGAACACAGAAAGTAGAAACAGAAGTTCGCCGTGATTGTTTTATTCAAAAGGACAGTATGGGTTTTGCTGCAAGTGAGAAGGGGCATCATGGCTCCCCTCTCATGGCCCTGCAGGGTGAACAGCTCTGTGTCTCTTGTATTTCAGAGTTATGGATCAGCACAAGCTTACCAGGGACCAGTGGGAGGACCGGATCCAGGTCTGGCACGCTGAGCACCGCGGGATGCTCAAGTGAGTGCCCGAGTGCGGCCTTTGCAACTCCTTCTTTGGGGACTCTAGGTAGACGTCTGTACATCAGAGAGGTCTGCCTTTCGAGGTAGTGTCGGGTGAGGTACTAAGACAGAAGTGAGATTCCCTTGGGGGGAAGGAAATTTGCATTTGTTTTTTAAAACAAGGCAGGGTGTTCTTTCCTGGTAAAATGAGCAACTTAATCTAAGCCTTCAGGTCTTAGCTCTAACCATTGCTTCAGAAGCGAGTCTTGTGCCTAACACCCATTTTAGTCTAGGGGAGCACTGTTCACCAGGGGAGCGGGGTTTCCTCCTCATCGGAGAGGTGCTGACTTGCTTGTTTATAAGTTTACTGTCATCAGCATCAACGGTATACATAAATGGCAGTTGTGGGGGGGGGGATATGTGGCTTTAGGATAATGAAGACCGCAGTCCTTGCATCTGGCCCTTAGTGGTACCTCTGTGCTGCTCCAGCCTCAACAGTGACAGTGTACCTCAAAGTCCTAGCTTTGTTGCCTAATTGTCTTGAGAGTTCTTTGTTGGGGGAAATGACCAGAGAAGCCTGCAGCTATGGCAGACTGGAGAGTAAAGGGCTCAGAGAGCTCTGTGTGTAAGAAAGAGAGCTGTACCAGCAAGAGAACGCAGATAAAAAATGCATCTTCTCAGAATCCAGCATGAGTTATTTATCTGGTTCTTCCTGGGGGGTCAGATAGGTGACAGAGCCCAGGACAGCAGGGGTCCCTTCCAAGAAGTTGCTTCTGACCTGTGCTGCCTCTGTCCTTGATTGACATCCCCCCCACCTCCCCTGCTCTGATTGGCCCAAATTTTAAGGATTGGCAGAGGCTTGCCTGTTTAGCATATTGAGGCCACTTACCCATGACATCTGTTCCCCCTCCTCTTAGAGACAGCGCTATGCTGGAGTACCTGAAGATTGCCCAGGACCTGGAAATGTACGGAATCAACTATTTTGAGATCAAAAATAAGAAAGGAACAGACCTTTGGCTTGGAGTTGATGCCCTTGGACTAAATATTTATGAAAAAGATGACAAGTGAGTTGGTTTATTGTTTTTTTTTTGTTTGTTTGTTTTGTTTTTTTAAGCTGATGGGGTAGCGGGCCTGGAAAACAATGACAAAGTGACAGTTAACTTATGTGAGTTAATGTTGAAGTCTGCATTTGGCACTTAAGGGATAAAGGTGGGAATCTTCAAGGATTTTGGACCATGTGGCAGCCCTCTCAGCGTGAATCTGAAGCCAACACCCTCCACCTGCAGTCACAGGGAGCCAGTGTGAAGGGAAGGCCCAGAGGGCACTAGTGACCCCGAGCTCCCAGGTCTGTGAGGCGGTTCTCTGGAGACTCCACCCCCTCTGTGCTGCTTCCCGGGCTGTTGCCCAGCAGGGTGGACTCCTGGCTCATGGTCTAATCCAACCAGGAATATTTATGCTACCATCAGGCACTCTAGGACTCTATAAGCAGCAGCCTGCATATATGAACAATTAGCTAAATCCTAAGCCTGCAGAAGGTATCTGATTGTTTCACAGCAGTTACATTGTTGGTCAAGCAAAGTCTGTGAGAGGAAGGAGAGCTGCCTAGGGCCGGCAGCTGTGGTGCGTGCAGTCACTGAGATGGTATATCTACATGCCTCTTCCCACCAGGGAGAATCAGCCTGCTTCAGCCAAGGCCCGTGAGCTCAGAGGATAAATGTAGACTGTATATACTTCCAGCCAAGAGCCTTCTAAAGTCAAGAAGCAGGAGGAGCCTGGCTGGCAGGGTGGCCCACGCCTCTAATCCCAACTAGGACTGAGTTTAAAGCCAGACTCAGTGACATAGTGAAACCTTGTTGCAAAACAAAACAACAGGAACTACCTGTTGGCAGGTTGTTGTTGTTTTTTTAAAATTTTATTTATTTTTGTATGTGTATGAATGTACTGTGTGCATGTAGGTTTGTGCACCCGTGTCATGCAATGCTGCAGAGGTCAGAAGAGGGTCTCGAATTCCCACATACAGGGAGGGCTCCCCTGGTCCCTGCTGCCCGCCCTGAGAGCCTCCTGTGGTGGCCTTGGGCTCAGGTTTGCCTAAAACAGCTGCAGCCCAGGCTGAGGAGGTCTGTGGCAAGAAAGCTCCAGGGTCTCTGTGTTCAACCCTTTGGTCTGTTCATGAAACAGAGGGGCCCAGAGTCCTCAGATGCAGCCGAGCCCTGTGGTGTGTCCTGGTTCTCACCCAAGCCACACACTAGGATGCTACGCCCTCCCTCAGCTCTCTTAGCTCCCCCCCATCTCCCCTCCCCACGTTCTCTCTGGAGTGACCTAGGAGAGTAGCCCTGCTATTGATCCAGATCCTGGAGCACAGGTACATTTCCCTGGGCAGTGGGGGGACCTCTGCTTTGTGTTATGCACTCTCCCCTTGGGCCCAGGGGCAGCCAGTGCAAGGCTGGAGGCAAGCTTTGTCCCCTGGAACAACCCAGCATTGGTCAAGGGTGAACCATGTTAACCATGTTACATGGCAGCACCAAGCAACACACCATTCAGGGCATGCCAGGAACCCCGAGAACCTAGAAGCGAACTGAGGAGGACTCTCGGCCTGGCGCTGCGCAGGCATGCTTGGCTCAGTGTTGGTGGGGAAACATGGGCAGTCCTAGTCCCAAAGGAACGCTGGGACCGGCTTGCAGCCCTTCCTCTAAGTCTGAGTAGAGGCCTGGCACTGGGGAGCACCACGATTGCAGGGAGCCGTGCCTGGGATCAGAGCCGCCAGGGTGTCCTCCTGGGAACGCAGGTGGGAAGCTGCCTTGTCTTTGAACTCCGTTCTTGAATGGCCAGATTTTGTAACAGGACTGTCCAAACAGGTTTTTCTGGCTGGAAGAAACAGCCTAGGGGACTTGCTGATGTCAGCCTTAACCACCCAGGCACACAGAAGTGTTCATATAAATTGTGAACTGTGTCCCACTGGGTCTGCCCCTTGCTCTTCACTCCCACATTCTGCAGCGTTCCCAGTGGCCTGGGGTCTTCCCCCCGTCTCACTAGGCAGCTCCCCTCCCGTTGCCACCCCTTCTGAAGAAGGCACACCCTGTCTTCAGGGAAAAGCACTTAGGTAGACAGGGAGTCAGTTAATAGCCCTGATTCTTCCCATTGGTCAGCACGGTTAGCTGCAGCAGTGGCAGATTGTTCTGGGCTCTAAGGACCGGAGCTCCAGTGTGTTGGGTGTTGAGTTCCTCTCTTCACTAGTAGAATGGTGAGAATTAGATATTCTTGATACATTGTTCATAGGCGAAATCTGATACATAGAGAGTGTAAGTTGAGCTAGAAGCCTCTTAATGTTCTCAGCAAATAAACAAATACATCTTTATTGTATCCTTCTTGGAATTAAATTTCTGACTGAGAAATGTCTCCGGACAGCCCCCTTTTCATGGTATATAGTAGTTCAGTGGTAGCATGGGGTACTGAAAGCCTTTGTTTCTCCTCTTTCTTTAAACCTTGGCTTGGAAGGAGGAGGGAGAGGTGGGTGAACATCTCCCCCCAATGGGCAGTATGCACTTGATAGAAGTTTAGGTGAGCCAAGTTGTAATCAAAGTCGCACTCTCAGACCAAAGCTTTCTGACACGAAAATAAAACTGACGAAACCGATTCTGCCTCTGAATTCTTTCTTCCTTCACAAGCATGTTTCCCTCAGCATCATCCCATTCCTGGGCTGTATACATAAGACTAAAATTTATTCAAAATTTATTCATTCTTTTAAAAAAACATTGCAGACTTTAGATGTTCAAAAATAGTAAGGAATCCCCTTACACCTTTCACCACCTTCTTCCCTCATTAACATCTTATGTTACCATCAGAAAGTCATGCTGGTCATAGCCTGTGGCCTTCATGTCCATTTGCACTCGTCCCGCTAACACCTGGTTTCTATCCAAAATTACACGGGCCTTCAGTTGTCACATCTCCCAGTCTCTTGATCTCGACGGTTCCACAGTCTTTGTCCTAGACTTGTTTTTTTTTTTTTTTCTTGTTTTAAATGAGTACTGGCCATTGATTTTGAAGTCCTCAACTTGGCCTCGTCTGGTGTTTACTCATAATATTTGTTTTGCATTTTGGCCGAGACTCCCACAAAAGTGCCTTGGCGCCTCTGCGGCCCCGTAAAAGGCCGGTAAAGCATAGTCGTGCGTCTCAGTGGGTCAGAGACAAGGCAGTGCCAGGCAGGCTCCTCCACCGTAGCTTCTGTCCTAGCTGCAGCTGGTGAGTGTGTTTCTAGGAGCTGCTGTGAGGATCTGTTAGTTTACTGCTATACTGATTCTTTCTGCTATTAATTCTAACACCGAGGATGAAACTTGCATGAGATTATCGTGTTGAGATGATACTTTGGATAAAAAAATCATACACGTATTAATTGGAGTGCTGTAAAGAGCTATTTTTTTCTTTTTTTTTTTTTCAGTTTATATTAATATGAACTTGTGGGTATTTGTGTCTGTGTTGCAATCTGTTCGTATATTGTTACCTAAATGGTTCCAGGTTTGGCTTGTAGGAGACCCTGGCATTAGTATCTCTGCCCTTTCTCCATAACCTTGTCATTCTGATTGAGTTCTTACCCTCTGGATCTCAAGTACCCCAGACCCAGCCTATGCATGCCCAGCCCAGCCCTGCAATCAGTCATTTCTCCTCTAGACCCTATTGGTAGAGAATCCTACTTTTTCTTCATTGTTTTTTTTTTTTCCTTTAAGACAAGGTCTCACTCTGTCACCCAGGCTCACCCAGAGTTCACCATTCTCCTACTTCAGCTTCCCGAGTGATGGATTCCAGGCCTGTGCCACCACACCCAGCTTTCCCCCAGCCCCTTCTAAACCATGGTATAGAAAGGAGAGTTACATTATAAATCTTGTCCAGTCTTCGGGTTAGACCATGTTCCTGTCTTACGTATCATCATCTCTCTTTTTAGAAAGGGAAAGGAAAAGTGAATCCTTGTAGGCTTTCATTTTCCAACTCTGGTTTAAGAATTAAAGGAAGTTCTTTAAGTCAGAAGTGAGTCATAACTTTGTTTAGCCTTCAGGATTTGATACTGCAATTATGCCGATGAGTGGCTGCGTTTGTTATATGAGCTTTCAAAATCTTAAAAGTTGGATGCCCTGCTGATACCCAGCCTCCAGAAAACAGATGCCGACCAAACTCGGAGGGCTGGGTTTTCTAGAACCGAATCTAGAGAGTCCTGTGTGGAACAGAAGTCCAGAGCAGAGCTTGGCATCTTTAGGAATTGTGGGTGTTGGCCTGGCCATGTGGCTATGGTGGAGGAGCCGTCTCCTGGTCCTTCCGTCCTCAGCTCCTCTGTGACCAGGTCTTGTCCATGAGGTCTGGGGCAAGTGCACCAGAAACAGCTATCTACCACTGACACTGTTTGAGGAAGACGCAGGGAGAAGACACTGGCAGGACCAGGCTGTGTCCTTGTTTCTGTTCCAGTGTTCTGAGACTTGTTCTGTATCCTATGAACAACAAACAATAAGGTAATAAGAGAACACAGCACATGTACGAGCATCACGAAGCATGATAGGCAGCTGTAGGTTACAGGCATAGGTGACAGAGGTACCGAGAAAGGATCTGTCCACATGAGCCAGCCTGGCTGGTGTTTTGCATCACTAATGTAGATGTGATATGCTCCAGAAGAGCCATCTGCCATGCTTACAAGCCTTCTTGTATGGGGCTGAAGAGATGACTCAGAGGTTAAGAGCACTGGCTGCTCCTGCAGAGGACCGAGGTTCAAATCCCAGCACCTGTATGGCAGCTAACAACCATTCGTAACTTTAGTTCTAGGGGAATTTGAAGCTCCCTTCTGACCTCTGCAGCCATTGCGCGGCATGGGTGCACTTACATACATTGTGAAAAGTCTGCTTTTGGCCTTCAGAGGCCACCTTGACCCAGCCTATTTTGTCACAACAAGGTCCGCCCTGCCCATTGTGTTGTTAGGCACTGAATTCCACCCTCCCCCAACCTTGCTGTGAGCCACTGAAAGTTCTAGATGTTGGAATGGACTGATCTTCTGTATCATTTTAACGTTTTATTTTGTGTGTGTGTGTGGTGTGTGCACACGTTCAAATGCAGGTGCATGTGTGCAAAAGCTAGAGAAGAGTGCCCGGTGTCCTGCTCTGTCGCCCACCACCTTATTCGCTTGAGACAGGGTCTCTTGTTGAAGCTGGGCTAGTCCGGCAGCCATCAAACCCGAGTGATCCTCCTCTTTCTGCTCTGCTCCCCACAACACGTGGGTGCTTTGTACGTGGGTTGGGAGGATCTGACTGCTGTCTTTGTATTTATTCAGGGAGCACGTTTACTCTCTGAGCCATCACCCCAGTCCAGTTCTTGAAGGGAGTATTTGAATGGCAGTTTGAGACTATCCCTCCAGATGGTCATTATTCCTGGTATTGGAGAGTCGAGTAGGGACAAGAGGCCAGCAGTGTGTTCTCTCCATGGAAAGCAGGAACTGAAGACCAAGTGAAATAGCACTGATTAGTAACGTGGTGCTTAAGTAACACCAACTGGTTTGTGTAGGAGAGGGGAGGAAAGAGGCCTGGGAGGAGGGTGGAAGGAGGAGCCCTGTGCTGAGAAGTGTAGGTTTGGATCTGTCAAGCCACTCCGATGTTGATGTATTTGAAGAGGGAATTGGTTGACTAATAGGGAGCTAATCAGACCAGCAGACTGAAAGTGGGGGTGCTGCCAGAGTGACCAGCAGACTGAAAGTGGGGGTACTGCCAGAGTGACCAGCAGACTGAAAAGTGGGGGTGCTGCCAGAGTGATCAGCAGACTGAAAGTGGGGGTGCTGCCAGAGTGAAAGCACGGTATGGGAGACACGTGGGGATTTGAGGAAAGGAGTCCCAGGGAGAGGGTCAACTAGGACAAAGGGTGTTCCTGGTTAAGAGTTGAAAGTTCAGTGCAATGAACAGTGACTCACCAGAGTGACTCAACACAGGGGCCTGAGACAAGGAAACTAAACTGGGGTGGACCAAGGTGACCAATGCTTAACAGCCCGTTGGCTGAGCCTGTGGTGGCAGAGACTGATTAATAGTGATGTTCCCATTATGCTTCTTGGATTAGCTTTATATTTTAAATATTTAGCTTATAAAAATTGAATAGATTTGCAAACCTCTCTCAGTCTAAGAACACATGCGTGTATATGTCTAACCAGCCCACATCTGCTCTGTTTTCTTTTTTTTAAACTCAGGTTGACCCCGAAGATCGGCTTCCCTTGGAGTGAAATCAGGAACATCTCTTTCAACGACAAAAAATTTGTCATTAAGCCCATCGACAAGAAGGCACCTGTAAGTTCAAGTGGACTTCACACAGACCTGTCGCTTATGTGTCCTTCTCACAGCTAAAAGGGTTTTCAGAACACTGAGATTTCCCGGCGTTCCAAGAGCCTGTGCTACTCAGAGTTCCCTGACTCAGGGTATCAGAATCTTTGGGGCATGTGATTGACTGCTGGAGGTGGGAGGTTGTTATGGAGACCAGATGTGTCCATCCAAATAAGTCTTCATTCATACAGAGAAAAGGGTAGTTCTAAGTCATTGACCTTGGCCAAGTGATAATGAGCATTTTCCAAAATGACACACTTCTGCCAGGGCACACCCAGCTTGTGAAATGTCCTCTGGGCAGCCAGTCTGCCTCCAGATACCAGCCCATGGGTGAGGCTCATGCCAGCATCTCCTGAGTAGCTGGCTGGAGGATAGACATGGATTCCTTTCAGAGTTCCTTTGAGCTTCTCAACTCTGTCCAGAGCATTGTGGGTCCCCATGGTTTCCTCTGTGCTCCCTGCAGCTTCCATACATGGGGTGCCTCACCCTCTCTCTGCGGTCACTCTGCTATCACGTGACCTTGGGCAGTGGCGCACTACCCACACAGGAGACTGGCCAGCGCTCGGCCTGGGAGGAGAGGGGAGGAATAACTTCGTATTCTGGAATTCGAGCAAGTAGATTGTGAGCTGTGAGGACCAGGGTGCTTATTTTGATTTTCTGTCAGCATTTAAACTTTTAGCTAATGTTAGTTAATGTTAGTTCACAATACTTAAGCCATATAGACAGGTAGAAATGACAAGAATTCCATTTTCTATTTTCTCATTTTTTAAAAAAGTGATTCTTAAAAGCTTCCACTTGAAGGATTTCTGTTACCCTCATTAGGGCCTCCTGATTTTTACCACAATTATAGACTGGGCAAGACTTGGGGGTCCCTTGTTCCTTTGTTCCCTAGTTACTGTGGTAAGCTTAGAGAGGCGAACATGAGCTACATCCATACCTTGGATGATTGGTTAAGCCTCTTAGGACTGGCAGGCCCACTCGGGACACTACGGCGGTATTAATTCCAATTACTTTTCCCACATAGGGGCTAGTCTAATGATTTGAACTCAGCAGGTCTTGACTTTGTGAAAGTATTTTCTTTATTGAAATATTTCCTGCTGTTTATAAGATTTTGACTTCTTCTCCAGGGGTGTTCGCATGGTTTTTAAAATTAAACTAGTGCTTAATACAGACTTTGGGGCTCCATGGTAACATTTCACATTGACTTGCTGCCCCACCACCTTTGGGTCACAGTGAACCCTTGTTTCGGGGTTAGTGAGACCGGTTAGTTAGTGAGACCGGTTCGGTTAGAAGATCCAGGAAATTCCAAAGTCCCTGGGGGTAGATTGCTTTCTACTTGGTATGGTGCTAATTTTTCAGAACTGTTTTTAGGAAGTCAATAGGCAGTAGAATAGATCTTCTGGGTAGACTCATGGAGGGTGGCAGCATATAAAGTTTAGCTTTTGAAAAGCTGGAGTGTTCTGTAATTGTAAAATCCCAGACGGCAATTATGGTTGAGTTAGTGCTTATGTGTTCCCTGTCCAGCACCCCTGTAGGAAGCCTCACTTAAAAAGAAGAGAAATTGGGGCCAGGGAGATGGTTCCACCAGTGACAGCGCTTGCCAGCCAAGCATGAAGAGCATCCATGTAGAAGCCAGTGCAGTTGTGCACACCTGTAAACTCGGTGCAGAGGAAAAGGTGGGGTGGAGACAGGCAGATCTCTGGAGCTCACAGACAGCGGTCTAGCTGAATGGGTTCACGGAGAGACTGCCTCAGAAACTAAGGTGGGGAGGAACATGGTGGTCACGCCAGACAAGAGACTTATAGAGGAAAATACCTGACATAGACGCTCGTGCACACAGATGCACACACACAAACTCCACACGAAATACCCACTGCCAGCTGCGTGCCTGGCGCCTGGTGTGCTGGGGCGGCCTGTAGCCATGGACAGTCACAAGTATGCGTTCTGGTGAGGTCTGCTCCACACATCACCTGGCCTCAGTATTTTTGGGCAGAAGAGAGCCAAATTTTCAAGTTTAAATTTTTACATTAAGGTATCAGAAACTGAACATGGAGGTAGGTGGGGTTCTTTATCTAGTGCAGCCTTGCAGAGGGCACCTGCTGTCATTTTTCTGCAGGGTATTTAGGACTGGACAGGTAGGTAGCCCCCTATTCAAAGCCAGCTTCTCTGCCATGCCGCACAGCTATTTCAGGCCACATTTTGATTCTTAGGTGGGATCTCCAATCCCACTGCCCTCACAGCTGGCCCACGTGGCAGCCACCTTGCCCTCCAGGGAGTCTGCAATTCCTGTGGGTTCCAAGGAAAGGCCGAGAGCTCTCCGGCAACTGCTAGTAAACTGTCTACATTCTGTTCAATTGCTTCCTTCAAGCAGCTTTCTTAGGAGGCCCTCTGGACAGGCTCACTGGTGCCAGTCCTAGAGGACTGTGGTCCTAGAGTTTCTAATGCTACATTGTGGCCTCATGGTAGTTTCTGTCTCTTTTGTGGAGCTTCCGGTTCACCCTCCTGTGCTTGGTTCCTTTATTTACTTATTTATTTATTTATTTATTTATTTATTTACTTATTTATTGGTCTTTTTGAGACAAGGTCTCCCTGTAGCTCTGGCTGTCCTAGAACTCACTCTGTAGACCAGGCTGGCCTTGAACTCACAGAGATCCACCTGCCTCTACCTCCCAAGTGCTAGGATTAAAGGTGTGTGCCACCACACCTGCCCCCCTTTTTTTTCTCTCATTCTTTTGGTTTTATATTACTCTAAATTATGCATACATACCCTCCACCCATATACCAAAAAATTCCAAAGTCTGAAAATAAATGGTAGGTTAATTCTAGAACCCGTTAAGGGATTCACAATATAAGAGTACAGTTGTTTTCAGATCATGAGGAACATAACACTAATATAGCTCACTTTGCCTTACAACTAGGTACTTGGTGCCAGCGTCCACAGATGAGGGATACTGTTGTTTGTTGTTCTGGTTGGTTCCCATTTTAGGGCCGGCATAGGCTATCCATCCATTGAGAAAGCGTTCCCCATGGCTCTTCTTGTTGTGGTTTTGTATTAAGAGGCAGAGTTTAGGGACTTTAACTTAGCAATCTTTCCTTTGAAGTCAGAAAGAAACTGGCTTCCTTCAAAAGGCTAAGGAGAAATTCTCTCCCCTCACCCACCCCAGCTGCTGACTGCTAACTCTCAGGAGTGTTTTTTAGTAGTTTCTAGACCTGTCTCCTGCAGGCAGGGGTGGGAGGATTCCTACTTACGTTAACCTTTTGATTGATTTTTTTTTTCCTAAAAGGGAGTTGGCACTAATCAGCATTTCTCTGTAAATACTTGTGAGTCACAGGGGAACCTATCTGGGCTGCTTAGCACTGAAGCCATAATGCAAGGTTGTTTTCTCTTGTGTAATAAGAGATAGGTAGGTAATAAAAATTCCTGTTTCTCTTAGCTTTGTGGTCTCCTCCCTGGGAAACTGGATGACTTAATAACCAGAGTGTGAAACCAGAGGGGAGCCCCACCCGGAAGCCAGGGTTCCTGTAGGCCGGCCTCAGCCTCCCTACCCAGGGCTTGTAGAGCCAGTGCAAGGAAGGCAGGGGAGGGAGCCACCTGGCTGTCCTTGAGAGTGTCAGGGTGGGCCTAGGTGAGTGTCCAGTTGTGGGTGGAAGCACACTGCTGTGTTCTGTGTCCTTCCTTCCCCGCTCCCAGTGGTCAGGAGGAAGGCAAGAAGCATGTCTAAATGCCTAGAGAGCGTCCCCCTCTGTCCTCCAGGCTAATCCTGGCAGAAACAAGAAGTTAGGAACCAAGGTTGTTTGTCACCAATGCCCAGGTACGGTGTACTGTCATCTTTGACAGGCCACTTTTTTTTTTCTTTTTTTTAATTTTTGTATGTGTTTTAGTGTACTGTCTGCATGTAGGTTTGTGCACCCATGTTGTGCAGTGCCACGGAGGTCAGAAGAGGGTGTCGGATTCCCCTGAAACTAGAGTTAAAGATGGTTCTTAGCCACCATGTGGGTGCTGGGGATCAAACCCGGATCCTCTGCAAGAGCAGTCGATGCTCTTAACCGCTAGGCCATCTCTCCAGCCCTCCAGGCCACTTCTGATAGTAGGTTTATAAGGCAGCGGCATCAGTGAATATTTCACGGGCACTGTGCATTTCAGTCAGCTTTTACTGCCCCAGGTTCTGTTCAAGTTCCTTAGGAACATTCTCTGATTCTCTGATTTATTTAGTCATTTCCATTAGATATTGTCACTCTTATTTCACGAATGACCCCAAGGCTGACTGATGGAATGTCTTGCTTAAGGGTTGTGGAACTCAGCTGTGGCAGTGTGTGTCCGTTGGCTGTCACCCAACCATTTGCTAAGCACTAATACCTAGTGAGTGTTGATTTGGTCCCAGGAAGACAGATGAGTGAAATAGTCCCAGTTCTTGGGAGCTTGACAGCCTGATGGGAGTCAAAGACATCAGAAGTAGGCAGGGCAGTGACATGCTAGCACACGATGGCAGACCTTACCACCAGGTACAGCAAGCACAGAAACCGGGCTGCGGATCTTTGAGAGGCTAGGGTTGGACTGTGGCACTCCTTGTGAAAAGATGTTGCCAGTTGTGATGGGGGCAGCTCAGGTGTTCGCAGGTGTGGTGGAGCCGGCACTCTGCGGCTGTGGCATGTTGTGGGCAGGACTCGAAGTAGTGGCAGTCAGGGCAGTGACCAGTCCATGTACTGGTAGCGGTATGAGAGGTAACAGGCTGTGGCAGAGGAGACAGGAAGCTCCTCTGGGCAAGGAAGTGTGTGTAAGACTAGAAGGAGGGGTGGGGACAGGCTGTGGGGCTGGAGAGGACAGGCTCCAAACGTGGTACCCAGTAAGTGAGGTAACACTAGGATGTCAGTGTTGTAAAAGACCTGTAGTCTGAGACTTAGCATGTCTGAACAAGCATGCTAGGTACACCACACATAGACAGACTACAAACATGCGTGCCAGTGCTCGCATGTGTACATACACCACATATAGACAGACCACAAACATGCATGCCAGTGCTCACCTGTGTACGTATGTACACAGACTGGCCACCCTGCCTAGGCTTGACCCATACAGCATATGTTCCACATACTGAGAATATACATTTCTGGCCCTGTCATCTGCTGCATTCAGCCTTTAGAAAAGATTGGGGGGCTGGAGAGAGCCTTGCGGTTAAGAGCGCCGACTGCTCTTACAGAGGACCCAGGGGAATCCGACACCCTCTTCTGACCTCCGCGGCATTGCAGGACACGGGTGCACAGACCTGCATGCAGACAGTACTTTCATACACATAAAATAAATAATTAATTAATTTAATTAATTAATTAAAAGATTTGGGAACTCCTTGAAGTGTGGTCTTGGGGAAGAAGGCCGTTGAAGGAGTTGAGTCCAAGCTACTCTGTCTGTTTTTAGGACTTTGTGTTCTACGCCCCCCGCCTGAGAATTAACAAGCGGATCCTACAGCTCTGCATGGGGAACCACGAGCTATACATGCGTCGCCGGAAGCCCGACACCATTGAGGTGCAGCAGATGAAGGCCCAGGCCCGCGAGGAGAAGCACCAGAAACAACTAGAGCGGTGAGTGGCCAGGCCTTCAGGATGCAACAGCCTGATGCAGGACAGGTGGCCAGGAGCTGTGCTGCCTTTCCTGTCCAGAAGAACCTAGTGGCATGTTCTATTTCTGTGGTACTTACTGCTTAGGGTCCAGTTACAGCAGCGTAATTTGGGTTGAGTGGTGGCCCTGGGAGCTGCACCCACCCCTTCATCAGGGACCCTCCAGGCACAGGCTGTGACCCCCTCTGCTCGGCACCCAACCCCATTGTGCCTGTATGTCCAGGACCGCCTGAGTCTCCCTCTTATGTGCCTCTTCCTCTTCGCTATCCCAGACAACAGTTGGAAACTGAGAAGAAGAGGAGAGAAACGGTGGAGAGGGAGAAGGAGCAGATGCTGCGGGAGAAGGAGGAGCTGATGCTGCGCCTGCAGGACTACGAGCAGAAAACCAAGAGAGCCGAGAAAGGTCAGGGCTGCCACCGCACGTACAGAGACGCCGGCAGGACTGGCCGTGCTCAGCCAGGAGGGGGGGCTGCCACCCCACGCACAGAGACGCCGGCAGGGCCGCGCACAGCCAGGAAGGGGGGCTGCCACCCCACGCACAGAGACGCCGGCAGGGCCGCGCACAGCCAGGAGGGGGGCTTATTCAAGAGCAGCGTCTCTGCTTAACACAAGCCCCAAAATACAGCACAGAAATGACGTTATTCAGATTAGAAAGAAATTCTGTGCTTTATTAGCTTCTATGTCTTTTTAATTTTCCCAGAATCCTTTGAATTAAGTACTGAATCTCCACCCTTTCCAAGAACATTAAGGTTCAGTGAGGTAGAGTCAGCCTGCAGTCAAACTCCAGTGAGGGCCAGGGACATGCGGCCTCGAGGCCTTCTCAACTCAAACCAGAGACCACATCCCCTTAGCACATCAGCAGCTGTTAAAACCAACTGTGACACCTCCACCAGACGTTCCAGGTCATGGGATCGGCCCTGCCCTCCAGTGTGTTCAGAGTAGAGCCTGAGAGATCCCAGCAGACCAGTGCCACGTCTGAGCCAGCTCCCAGTCATAAGGTGACAGGTCAGTCAGTGCTATTGAGATGTTTCTGAGGAGCTGGGTACCCAGAGAATACAGGGCCAGACCTGGCCAGGGAACAGGATGTATGACCAGCTCTGTAGTGGTCTCTAATCATGTTGAGGAAATTGTCACAGAAACATTAAGAATGAGGGTCACCACCCTTGAGTCAGTCTGGGACACTGGGGAACAGCTTTCACTCACAGTCTCCTTCTACCCACCCGAGTGGGAACAGAAGATAAGGACCCCATTCCTGGCCTAGGGGTCTGAGCAGCTCTGGCTTTGTGTTTTCTGCAGAACTCTCTGAGCAGATCGAGAAGGCCCTCCAGCTGGAGGAGGAGAGGAAGCGAGCCCAGGAGGAGGCCGAGCGCCTAGAGGCTGACCGTGTGGCGGCCCTGCGGGCCAAGGAGGAGCTGGAGAGGCAGGCTCAGGATCAGATAAAGAGCCAGGAGCAGCTGGTAGGGACTGCCTGTTGCAAGATCCTGAATTATGGAGAGGCTGCTCCCGGGGATCAAAAAGCGACACCTGTCTTGTAACGCTTTCAGTGGGGGCTGTAAGCAGATCTGTGGCAGCCACAGGGAGGGGGTGGGCCCCAGTCCTCAAAAGAGGTGGACGTGGGTGCCCAGAGTCCCACAGAATATAGGGGGGTGCAATAGACCCCATTGACCACGGGGAGCGAGAGGATGCTGCTTATCACTCCACACACATGAACTCCTTCACCATTTCACTCTGGGGAAAGGACTCTAGAAGCACGTTCCCCTCCCTTCCAGGCTGCGGAGCTGGCAGAGTACACTGCCAAGATTGCACTCCTGGAGGAAGCCCGGAGACGCAAGGAGGATGAGGTTGAGGAGTGGCAGCACCGGGTGAGTCTGAGCCTCTAACCCGACGTGATCACAGGGTACAGCCTGAAAGGTGGGTTGAGTGGGGGTATAGCTAGATGCAGGTTGCATTAAGAGCTTTGGGGACCTTCCATAATCCTTAGCAGATGCCTTCTGTACCAGCAAGGCATAAATCCCTGAAAGAACGGGCTTGGCCTTGTGTACCAGGGAGTAGGGCGCACTGGTGTCGGATTAGCAGAAGAAGAATGACTTATTCCCTTGCCCAGCTCTGTCGCTATTTCCCACACGGTTCAGCCATGATCAGACACTGCTTGCTGATCAGGAACCAGTTTTAAATCTGATTACTTGGCCATGCCATGTGCTGGGGTCACAGAGCCTGAAGCAAGATGTGGCAATTGGAGTATACTGTAGAACTTAGACGTCTCCAGACCATGGTGACATCTCAGGCACTGCCACCCACTTGTGTGGGTTTCCTCACAGAATGGAGGCTGCATCCAATGTGTCAGTCTGCCTTGCAGGTTAAAAATCATATGCATAGGCTGTGATGATTGGCGCAGGGGTACGGACCTCAGCTGAGCCGTGGGAGCTGAATGTACGTGTTTTGCCTTTGTTTTGCATGTGGCAAGCTAATGGCATTCACATACATGAGACTGTTGCCTTAATCTGAGCCTGTTCTTCATAATAGAGTTTTAAAAAAAATCATATGCTTGCTGGGCATGGTGGTGCACACCTTTAACCCCAGAACTCAGCACTTGGGAGGCAGAGGCAGGTGGGTCTCTGTGAGTTCAAGGCCAGCCTGCTTTACATAATGAGTTCCGGGTCAGCTGGGGCTACAGGGAGACCCTGCCCCAAAAGAACCAAAAAAAAAGTGCTTTGCACAAGTTCAGTTGGTTATATTTGAACTCATGAGATGGAGCAGAGAACTTGCCCCTCCAGCTGGGTTCTGTGCCCTGCAGGACAGTAGGAGGGGCTAGATCTGCCTTCTTTGTACTGTGGTGGACCCAGTACTGAGGTTCGTGAGGTCTTTCACCTGTGTCTCTGGGGGGCCCCTCCCTGGGGCTGCCCCGGGCTGCTGTTTCCCATGCCTAACTTAACTATTCTTCCACTCAATGCAAGCAGAAAACATGGGCTTTGGGAGACAAGTGTTCACTGTAGAGTATCAAGCGAGGAAAGCCAGTTAGTTACAAAGCAAGTCAGACTGAGCACACACCTAGGAAGGTAGATGGGATTGGACCTGTGCTCCTGAGTAGTGTTGGCAGACCCCAGGGGTTGGACAGGAAGGCCCTTGATGACCTTCTAGGAGTGTGAGGTGCATGCCCAGACAACTTGAAGTGGTCTTCTTGCAGCCGGAGGACTTGGCTGAGTTCTTTAATAACAATTTTTCAAGAACATAGATATGAACATATGCTCAGATTATAAGGAAAAAGAAATGGTGACTTTTAAAAGTGTCCACTCTTGCCGGGCATGGTGGTGCATGCCTTTAATTCCAGCACTCAGGAGGCAGAGGTAGGTGTTTCTCTGTGGGTTCAAGGCCAGCCTGGTCTACAGAGCGAGCTCCAGGACACCTGGTACTAAAAGGGAGACCCTGTCTCAAAAATACCAAAAGAAAAAGGGTAAAACTAAAAAAAAGTGTTCACTCTGGGGCTGAAGAGATGGCTCAGTGGTTAAGAGCACTGACTGCTCTTGCAGAAGACCCGGGTTCGACTGCCAGCACCCACATGGCGGCTAAGAACCATCTTTAGTGGTGATGCACGCCTTTAATCCCAGCATTCTGGAGGCAGAGGCAGGCAGATCTCTGAATTCAAGGCCAGCCTGGTCTACAGAACAAGCTCCAGGCCAGTTGGGACTAAAGGGGGGACCCTGTCTCAAAAATACCCCCCCCCAAAATAAAAGTGTCCACCCTCTGGAATCTTAGTTGTGTCTGTTCTGTGGGCATGAAACGACAACTGCAGAAGGCCCCAGGTGCCCCTTTCCTGCCAAGTGGCAGGCCAGCCAGCTCCCTGTGTGCTGTGCCAATCCAATTCCCTAGAGCCAACTGGGGCAGAGTCTCCGTGCTCCCTGCTGGTGGACCGTGCCACTTCTGGGGTCCAGCACGAGGGCTGCGGGGAGTAGCGCTCACTGTCCAATGATCTCTCCATAGGCCAAAGAAGCCCAGGACGATCTGGTGAAGACCAAGGAGGAGCTGCACCTGGTGATGACGACTCCCCCACCCCCACCGCCCCCAGTGTATGAGCCTGTGAATTACCACGTGCAGGAGGGTCTGCAGGACGAGGGGGCTGAGCCCATGGGCTACAGTGCTGAGCTCTCCAGTGAGGGAATCCTGGATGATCGCAATGAAGAGAAACGCATCACTGAGGCTGAGAAGAATGAGCGTGTGCAGCGGCAGCTGCTGGTGAGTGCCGTAGAGGGTGGGGCCCTCCAGGAGTGTGCTTTGCTTTCATCTGTGCAAGCAGACTTTGCACAGGACCACCATGGGTTGAACATCCCCCCTCCACCCTGGCCCGCCCTCTCTTGCCCTTCCACATTCCCTAAGGGAGAGAATCCTGTCTCTTAGTCACTATGACATCACTGTGACATCACTGATGCCACAGGGGAGACGGATCCAGTAACAGAGGCTGCTTTGTGTTGCAGACTCTGAGCAGCGAGTTGTCCCAGGCTAGAGATGAGAATAAGAGGACCCACAATGACATCATCCACAATGAGAACATGCGGCAAGGCCGGGATAAGTACAAGACCCTGCGGCAGATCCGGCAGGGCAACACCAAGCAGCGGATCGACGAGTTCGAGGCCATGTAAAGACCAGGCTGGGACTGAGGGCGGAGGGAGCGTCACAGCAGGCCGTGGCACACTTGGCTCTTATACTCTAAGTCTAGCAATCCCCTTGACACGTTCCAGTCCCTTAAAGAGCAGTTCCCCGGCAGAACTGTCTGGACCCGGGGACAGTCAAAGCCCCCTGGTTCCCCTCCCACTTGTACCATAGTGCCAAACAGGCCCAATTTTTTGACAGTTACTGAATCAATTCCTGTTTCCTGCTTGGACCAGGACTGCGGGATTCAGATGCCTCTAAAGTCTTAACAAACTGCATGTTGGCCTGTGTGACGCGAGGTTCGGTGTCATTAGAGACCACACTGTGGCTTACGTCTGTGCCATCTTTTTTCTGGTTTTTGAAATGAGCTCACATTGATTTGTTCTTGATTTCTATGAAGGATCCATCTGTTTTGAGGGGTGAAAATTATTTTGAAAATTGAGTCTAAAGCACACTCCCACACAATGATCCCTTCCTCTAAACCCCGGTTCAGACCACTGGCAGAGTCTGCCATGCTCACTGAGTGTACGGTACAGGACTCTCTGATAAACAAAACTTTTTGTTTTCATGCTTACCTGGTAGAATACATTGTTGGACTTACATAGCTAATGATCTGCTATAGGTAGTATTTATATATGTGATAATATGGGTTTGTAACATTAGTTTTTAAAAGGGAAAGTTTTGTTCTGTATATTTTGTTACATTTTACAGAATAAAAATTATATTAAAAAACCATGTAACCCCCACACTTGATCTGACGTGAAGGCAGTCGTGAAATGACTACTTGTTTTCATCACATCTGTACAAATGTTAGTGTTCCTTGTGTATGTAACTGCACACTTCAATCTTCTGTTTGAGAAAATCCAAGCTATGATTTCATTCAGACTCCAACCATGAAGGGACTCCGATCCATTTATCTCGAGTGCCTCCTTCCCACCTGTTTTTCAGTCTTTATCTTCCTATTTGTACTCTGCTGTCCTGTTTTAGAAATGTCATGTGCAGGTGAATCTGCACTGCAGACGGACATAATAAAAGCTCTCCAAGGCATCATGCAGTGGTGGGTGTCTGCTTGCATGGCTGAGGATGGGGCGCGAGGATGGGGCTCGTGGGGACTTGCCTGCATTCTCTGCAATGTCCTGGGGTGGGGGAACCTTAAGAGCTTCCAACCAGAAAGCAAGAGTGTCACAGCTAAACAGTTGTGTAACCCTCACTGGAAGGTGTTCCACAGGAAAGGAGGGACTATAGTCATAATACTCTTTTTTTTCTCTCTGAAACGTTTAGATAGACATTGTTAATAAGCATTGAGAACCTTGGGTCACTATTGAACATTTATTGAAATAAAATGCTTTTCTACATCTCTCAAGAGATAGTAACACCCCTCTGTCCCAGACTGACTTAGGTAGCACTGGTAATTGTTCTGTTAACATAAGTGCACACACAACACAGGTGTAGAATGCTCTAAGACATGATAGACCCAGTCAGATTCATGTGATCCAGTGCTCTCTGGTCCCGTGACTGTCGTCGACCTCTTCAGCAGGCACCTCAAACTTCACCTCAGTGCAGGACAAGGGTCATGTCTGTCCATAAGTTGGGGCTGGACAGGACTTTCTGCCACTGAAGCTTTGACTGGGAACACAAGTCCACACTACCAGCTGCACCTCCCTCTGTAATGAGACATGTTAGCGATGGCAGATGAGGACACGGCCTTTGCCTCCCAGCCTTTAAAAAACCAAGGCAAATGGGCCAATAAGAAGTGTTTTCTACCTCACCTGGGGAATG
The DNA here is from genome assembly GCA_009823505.1 of Rhizomys pruinosus. Classification (NCBI taxonomy): domain Eukaryota; kingdom Metazoa; phylum Chordata; class Mammalia; order Rodentia; family Spalacidae; genus Rhizomys; species Rhizomys pruinosus. The sequence goes on from VZQC01007220.1 coordinate 206,492, forward strand.
TCTGAAAGTGCCAATCTCAGATGAGTGAGGGGCAGGGGCAGGAACCCTCCCCACCCCCCATGCACTAGGAACAGATGCTGAGATGTTCAGAATGATGCCTCAGACGCCTCTTACACATTTCCAAGATCTAAAGGGAAGAGAACTCTGGGCAGATTCTTCCCGGCGGGGGGAGGGGGGGTGTCATGGACTGTAATACTGAGGGTCGTTGGGGGTCCTGGCTTTTCATGGATTACTCAGAGGAAGGGGTTGTGCTTTGGATAGCTGTCCCTTACAAAAAGCCTGATAGTCTTATTTAGTAACTCTCAGTTGGCACTCTGCAGTGATGTGTATAGGTGTTGGGGTGGGGGTGGGGGTTCTTACACACAGGAGAGCCCTACTGGAAACTAGGTAGATCACAGAACCTCCCTGCTCTGGCAGGGGGCTGTCCACACAATGCCAGCAGCCCCCTGGCAAGCCATGCTGAATGGCGCCTTTGTCTGCTTGTCCTTCCACATTGGGTATTTGTCTGGGTCATGGTATTTTCCTTTAAGAAAATAATCCTCTTATGATTGACGCCAGGAACAAAAGCAAACACTGTCCCCTGCTTGTGAAGCCTGAAGCTTTTGTTTCTTTAGTAAATCTAAATCTGATTTGAATTTCTGAAATAGTTGGCTGGATTATTGTTCTCTTGTATAGTTAGCCCTAGATTAGGAATTCCCATTTATGGTGGGATAGAGCAGTTTCAAAGCCACTTAAATCCGTTCCACTGTGGAAGCAGTTCTTGGTACCCATGTACGACAATCACTAAGGACATAAAGCTGTGGGGTTCACTGTTTGATAAACTCTTTAAGACATAGATCCACCAAGAAAATAGACTTACTTGAGCCAAGCCTGGCTCCACCCAGAAGGCGGTCGTTCATACCAAACATGGCCTGGTCCCAGACGGTTAGCTCCAAGCTTGAGTGCCTCAGCTGAGAACTGCTTACACCAGTGAACACAAAGGAGTGTTTCCACTGGGGACAAGCTTGCTTCTTCAGCACTGGGGACTTCAGTCGCAGTTTTTGTTGGTCTGGCAGGGTGAGACAGCTGTAGAAGGAAATACGAACCCTTTGGCTACAGCCCAGTAAGCATCATTCTCTGTGGTACTCCCTCCCATGCATCTGCGCAGGCTGGATGTGCCTGTGTTGTTATATCCAGCAGGAAAATAACATTTCTGCACTGAACTGGGATGTGAACCTCAAGGCTTGGCCTTGTAACTTCTCAATAGGAAATTACAATTTTCTTTTAGAGCTGGATTCTGCATCGGGCGTTTAGAGTGCGTTGGAATTCTGTGGAACATGGCCCTCACTGTAATCTCATGGCTGTCCCTCCACAGCCCATTAAAACCAATGCCCAGGGACATTGCTCTGTATACATAGGATCTCGGGAAAATACATTCAGAAAAGCCAGCTTGGCCTAGGCCATACACAGTAGCAACGGGATCAGGACACAAGCTTGATTCTGTCCTGACAGGCCATCATTTTTCCACATGGTCAGGGGCTGGAGACTTAGCTCCTCCGTATAATCATTGGTGTTTTCTTTTGAGGACATTAGCGTGGCTATACTGACTAAGAATGACACATGGAGGCTGACCACGTGAGGTTTAATTCAAGGGGAGGTGCTGAGCCAAGGAGATGTTGACTGAACACACCACATTTTCATACCTATTTCAGAAACAATTACTGAGAGGCAAGAGCTGACAAGGTCTGGGTTTCTGTTTGAATGTGCCATTCCCAGCCACACCTTAGCATGCCCAAATCCCATTTCTTAGAAATCACGATCCTTAAAAATGTGCTGGAGGGATGGCCTAGCGGTTAAGAACGCTGACTGCTCTTGCAGAGGACCGGGGTTCGATCCCCAGCACCCACATGGCGCCTGAGAACCATCTGTAACTCCAATTCCAGGAGAACTCCAGTTCCAGGGAAATCCGACACCCTCTTCTGACCTCCACGGCATTGCATGACACGGGTGCACAAACCTACATGCAGACAGTACATTCATACACATAAATAAATAAAATTTTAAAAAATGTGCTGTTAGATTTTAACTCACGTTTTTATTCTGTGTGTGTGTGTGTGTGTCTGTGTGTGTGTCTGTGTGTAAAACAGACAACACATCTAATACTTACCCCTTAACAAATGAGTTTAAGGTGCCATCTGACCGCACAGGTAAATTCTTGGCTCCCAACACGACCAAACAAAGTTGACCATTAAGTGACAGCTGATCCATCCCTGGAAGGAAAGTCAAACTCAAGGTAAGGCCATTTCTCCTGATACAGTAGTATAAAATATCAACACCCCCAAACAAATAGCTCCCTGAAAGGACTCTCTGCCTCCAAGCCCCGAGAGCAGGAAGAAGAGGCTCACTTCTCCCGAAGGTGTGTCTGGCCAGCACAGGACGGGATGGGAGGAGCAGTAAAATCCCGGGGAGCACAGCTGCAGCAAAGACTGGGGAGTCCAGGGGGAGCCGGGGAAGCTTCTGCCTGTGGCAGCCAGTGGTTTGGGAGGGAGACTTCTGTGCTGTCCCAGGGAGGTTGTGATTGAAGGTGGTGGGTGGCTGGTGGCCCTGGAGCTCAGAAGTGGCCTCCCCTCCAAGCACTAAATCACACCACTGTGTGTTCCCCCTCTGTCCTTTTCTGTCCACACAGTGTCCAGCTGCCCTGCGTTATCTAAGTTAATCCTGTGAGGTGCTTGACCAGGCCACTTGCTGCACAGCCGCTGCCTTCTCTGAGTGCCAGCGCCCCAAAAGCACTCAGTTCCTAAAGAGCCAAACTCCAGACTCGTGATGCACTCAATTGCAGTGTACCCCCTCTTCAGTGGAGCCGCCAGGGACAATACAGTCTACACCTTCAGAGGGGTGAAATGGGCACCTGAGACCTTGCCTCCTCCAGTCACCCTGAGGTCATGGGTTCCAGGGAATCCTTTCCCAGGCCACCCCCAGTACCTCAGTGGGAGGTTCTGAGGTGTGTGGGATCAGAGGGCCAGGGGAAGTCTTTGGCCCACCTCAGACTGCCTGCCCTGCAGGCTCTGGGGACAGTGACATACAAAGGCTCAGGGATCTTTTGGTGACCAACCTTCTTTGGCCTCCTGGACCTTTCTTGGTCCTGCAGGGAGGACCAGTTTGGCCCGAACAGCAAGTTCTCCATGATTCTGGGGAATACCATCTTCATATTTCTCAGCCTGGAGCAAGAAGCACAGCTCAGAAGCGGGAACCTCCCCTGCACCCCGGGGCCCCTGTGCTGCTCGAGATGTCCGGCTTGCTCCACAATCCTTCCCATCCATCTCTCAGTCCTAGGATGGAGCGGGCATGTCAATGGTCAACTGCTCCTCCATCTATACTGACTCATCCCTCCCACCCTTAGCCTCTCAGTGTGGGATGAGTGGCTCCACCACCTCAACATGCCTGAGGAAGCAGACCAGTAGGCTAGCATTAGCCTCAAGCGAGCCCAGACACCACTGGGTGTGAAAACCTCAAGACCCACCCTTGCCACCAACTCTCTCTAGGTCAACAAGGATTGAAGCTACCGTTCCTTGCCAATGTCTTTTGTGGGCCCTGGGGACAGAAAGAGTCACAGACTGTGACTAAAGCCATAGCTCTCTAGATGGAGGATGTCCAGCCCCTTGCAAGAATACTCCTCTGCCTATGAAAGTGGCTTCTCTGGTCATGAGTGATTTTGTTAGAAAGGGAGTGAAAGCTCCAGAGAAGAGAAGATCCAGAGTCTGGGGGAGGGGGGTTGTGCTCAGAAGGAAAGGTCTAGATTTATTCAGTCCACATGCTGAGGCTGCTGTCACCAGCAGCGAGGACCAGTCCTCAGGGCATTCGGAGCTCCTGGGAGCATGTGTGGACCAGCCACCATCTGCACTGAAGAATTTCTTCTTGGCCCTTGAATGTCAACTTGGACAGGGTCACCTCCACCTTCAAGGTCTAGAAAGGAGACACCAGCCTGGATGCCCTGTGTCAGAGCCCTGTGGATAGGCCCCTAGGGATTCATTCCCTACCCAGCAACTGGGTGCCTGAGCTTGGGCCAGGTGGGACACCTTGGTTGCCAGCAAGGTATATCCCAGCTATGTCTTCATACTGCCAGCAAAAGAGAGAGCAAACCACAGAATGACCTTCACTTCTGACATGTGAGGCACGCACAGCCTCCAAAGAGACATCACCTTGGACCGAAGTGGATATGAGTGGGAAGTCTGCATCACGCTGTCCTCAAAGTCCCATGTGGCCAGGGGAAGGATCACTTCTCCAAGGAACACCCTCCGGGCCAGGGTGCCCAGGTGCCACACAGACACCTGCAGCCTCCGGGTGAGCAACTGGGTGAGGTCCACCTGGTACTGTAGATGCAGAGACAAGATGGTTAGCCAGGTCCCCAGGGCCACCCCAGGCTGCCTGCATAGGCTTCTCCTACGGGCTGAGACTCGGCCGTAGCCAGGACCAGGTACAGTCAGGGTGGGCCAAGCTGCTTGGAGTCAGGGTCTGAGAATGACCTCTTTGAGCATTCCTCCAGAGCCTTTGGCCCTCCCACAGCCCAGTTCCCGCCCATTCCCACTCCTATTCCTAATCCCCTTCCCCATTTCTCAGAAAGCAAGGATGAGAATCCTCACCCACCCCAGGACCCCTGGAAATCAAGTGAAGAACAATGCCAAGGCAGGATCTGAACTTACGGAGAGCTAACAATGAACCCAGCCAGTGTCACCCCAAACACTAAAAAAAGGACTTTGGTTGTTTATGCATTATGTATTTACTTACTGGTGTGTGTGTGTGTGTGTGTGTGTGTGTGTGTGTGTCTGTGTGTGTCTGTGTGTGTAGGTCAGAAGACAACTTTTTTTTCTTTTGTGGTTCTTAGCCTTAGCCTTTAACGGCTGCGCTACCCCTTCAGCCCAATTCTGTTTTGTTTTTTATGTGTATGAGTTTTGCATGCAGGTATGGAAGTGTGCCCCATGCATACAATGCCCTTGGAAGTGAGCAGGTGATGGCAGATCCTCGGGACTGGAGCTGGGAATCAAACCAGATCTTCCACAGGAACATCTTAACTGCTGAGTCATCTCTCCAGCTCCAAAGAGACAAATGTCAAGAATGAGTTCTTTCCTTCCACCGTGTGGGTCCTGGGGACCAAACTCAGACCTCAGGCTTGGCGGCAAGTCCCTTTACCTTCTTTTTTTTTTTGTGCAAATAGCTATTATTTACTGAAGATCAGCAGTAATTAGAGAATATTGTTTGTATAGTAAAAGAGCATTTTCACTTAAAATCTAGCTGCTTTAAAGTAAGTCTTTTTACTTTCTAAACCATCTTTTTTTAATTAATTTATTTATTTATGTATGTATATGAGTGTACTGTCAGCATGTAGGTTTGGGCACCCGTGTCGTGCAATGCTGCAGAGGTCAAAAGAGGGTGTCGGATTCCCCTGGAACTGGAGTTCTCCTGGAATTGGAGTTACAGATGGTTCTCGGCTGCCATGTGGGTGCTGGGGATCGAACCCGGGTCCTCTGTTAAGAGTCGGTGCTCTTAACCGCTAGGCCATCTCTCCAGCCCCTTTCTGAACCATCTTACAACCCCATGTTTTTATTTTTTTTTTAATGCAAGTATTTAGAATATAGAGTGCTTGCTCAGCATGCATGACACCTCAAGTTCTGTTCCCGGTACTGAAAGAAAAAAATACAATGTATATGCTTGTACCCAGTACCTTTGCCCTGCATAGATAATGCACGTAAGTAGGATGTGGCCAGAGATCCGAGGCTAAACGCCCTGGAACATAGGTGACACACTGCCCTTCAGAAGGCTGAGCCACACCATGTGTTCCTCTCCTTCTGATGCTGAGGATAACAAACACAAAGCACAAGCTTCTGGCCCCGGTTCTGTGCCAGGGATCTTAGGCTTGCACCTTTCACCTCAGTAAGCACCTTGAGCTCATTATTGAGAGTCAGTCGTTTGCCCAATAAGACACAGAAACTTGGAAATCGGGTGCATCTCCCTCAGGCTGGAATGCTCAGGGATGGGCAGCACTGCCATCTACATGCCTGGCCCTCACTGTCGACCTCCATGCCATGCTGCCTACTAGGACACATGCTGGAGTTTGAACCCTGACTCCCCAGGGGACCCTCTGGGTTGGAGCATGGTCTAACCAAACACATCTGCCCTAGCAGGTGTGCATCTGTCTGGGTTTCAGCTCCTCTCAGCACCTTTCTATTTGAGGCTTGAGGTAGGAATGCAACAGGGACCAAACACTGCAGCTCTTCTCCTGTCTGCAGAGACAGGAGGCAGAGGCAGGTGCTGTCCCAGCCTGCCCGTCTGACTGTCCTCTTCTTCTATCTGGATCCATATGGCCTTGAACCAGAGTGCTTGAGCCGTGTTCCCACCCCACAGCCCTCAGTGAGTTTTTATCTGCTTTCCAAATCCCTGTTCTGCTCACACACCTCCCTCTGTCAAAAAACCTGCCCCATGCCTCCTCAGCAGTCACTTAGGCCCTGGCTGCAGAGCTGTGTCTGTTGCCCTCTGGGAACTGAGGCTGTTCCAAAAAGAGATGGCTGTACTAGGCTACAGTACAGTAGAGGCAACGTGTCACCTCCTGAGCACCACACCCTAATCACTGCTCTGGGCACTCACTGAGCAGCCACTGTCCAGTCCGTCAGACACTCAGGCCAGCTTTTCCTGAGTCCTAACAGGCAGGTCACCCCATCTGATGAATAGGACTGTCTCCTCTAGTGACTGTGCTGTGGTTTCCACCACCTGCACCAGTGGGCCAAGGCTACTACAGATTGTGGGGTCTGACACTAAGCAACTTCAGAGAACAGGTGCACGCAAGGCCCAAGCCACCCAGATGCACAGTGTCAGTTCTCCCTAGTCCCCCATTCAGAGGGCCTCAAAGGAGTACATGGTTCCATGGGCTTTAGAGCACCCCATCGCCCCAAGGAGCACTCTGCCCAGAAAACTTGGAGAACTTCTAGAGCCTCAACTTTGTGTATGTGTGTATGTGTGTGTATGTGTGTACATATGTGTGCATGTGTCTGTATGTGTGTATGTGTGCATGTATATGTGTATATATGTGTGTTTATGTGTGTATGTGTGTTTATGTGTGTATGTGTGTATGTGTGTGTACATGTGTGTGTGTGTGTGTGTGTGTGTGTGTGTAGGCAAGCACATGCACCTGTGAGCACATATTCATGTATGCACGTTTGTGGAGCCCAGAGTCCACTGCTGCATGTCTTCCTCAGTTTCTCTCAACATTATTGAGACAAGGTCTCAGTAGGTCTGAAATTAGGTTAAAGACATAATTCTTTCAAATAGATATAGAAAGTTCCCTAGACTATAAAAGATTCACAAGAGACCAGATAACACCCACAGGTAAAAATAACTAAGTGATTTCTTTGAAATTCTCAATTTAAATAAAGTGGGTAAAACCTTATAAATTGAAGCCAGGCCTGGTGGTCTATGCCTTTAATCCCAGCACTAGGGAGGCAGAGGCAGGCAGATCTCTAAGAGTTCAAGGCCAGCCTGGTCTACACAGTAAGGCCCAGGTCAGCTGGAGCTACAGGGAGACCCTATTTCAAAAAGACAGAAAAAAATGTGTATATTGAATTATATAATTAAATATTAATCTAAAATAATCCTAATCTCATTTTACAAGCCTTGGTCAGGCACAAAATACCTTGTTAAATTTATGATGAATATTTGGATATTGACTAAAAATGTTCCAAGCAGCACATGGCCTTGAATGTCTCCCTGCAGGCAGACGGTCCACAGACAAAGCTACAGCGACTTGCCTGTGGACAGCCAGCAGACCAGAACCAACGTGTGGACTCTGAGACGAGCATCCAGTCCATTGTGAGCTTCAGCTAGGCTTCCAGCATGTCCCGCGCCTAGTCTCCCTCCATGTGTATTTAAAGCATTTGGCCAGAGCAGAGGCCCAGGAAACAAAGGCAATTGTTATTTAATGAACTTGGGGCTCTGTGCCAGCCCCCCACATGGTACCCCTGACTGCCAGTTCACAGATGCCCCTGCTTGCCAAGAAAGGCTAACAAAGCCCCACCCCCACCCCCCCGAGCCAGTGTGAAATGGCGGGACTCCTGGGCTGCCCAGTCCTGTCTAGGGTGTCCCTAGATGTGGCAAGCCTTTCTGGCAAGAGTAGTCACAGCCAGTTCTCTATCCATGGTGGGATTTCCTCCACTCCATCCCCAATGAGTGTGCTGGAGCCCTGGCTCTACCCTAAACCATCACAAACTTCTTTGTAAAACAGAGTGAAAATGCAGATTGTTTTTTCACAATTCTTTTTTTGTCTTTTTTGAAACAGGGTCTCCCTTTATTTAGTCCCAGCTGTCCTAGAGCTCGCTATGTAGACCAGGCTGGCCTTGAACTCACAGAGATCTGCCTGCCTCTGCCTCCCAAGTGCTAAGATTAAAGGCATGTGCCACCATGCCAGGCTCTTCACAGTTCTTTTTCTTATCTGTGCGTATGGTGTATGTGCATGATGTGTGTGTGCACGTGTATGCATATGACGTGTATAATGTACATGTGGTATGTATAAAACATTGCATGTGTGTATAAAGTGTGTGATATATGTCCATGATGTATGTGATGTGTACATATAACATATGTGTGTGGTATGTATGATGTGTGTATAGTATGTATATATATAAAGTATGTGATGGATGTGTATATGTCTGTGATGTGTGTATATATTGTATGTCTGACATGTATATAACTACTGGTGCACACATGCTATGGTATGTGCCTGTGGAGTCAGGAAGGCCCCAGGTGACAGTTCTCACCTTCTACCTTGTTGAGACAGTGTCTGTTTTTCACCCCCGTGTACACAAAGCTTGCCCAGGCTTCTCCTGTCTACACCTCCATCTCAGCACTGGGGCTGCAGTGCTGCCAAGTCTGACTTTTATGTGGGTTCTAGTGACCCAAACTCAGGTTCTCGGTGCTTGCTAAACAAGTGCTTTACCCATACAGCCATCTCCACAACCCTATATATATATTTTTAATAAAATGTTTTTTTTTTTTTTCACAAAGCAAGAAGAAACCTTGGTTTTCAGCTATTACAATACAGAGGCATTTCTGCCAGGAATGAAAGTCGGTGGCATCATTTTCGGGGCTCTGCTTATAGTCAGGCAAATGCCACAGGCAAACAATATTCTAATCACTCTACACCCAGTTATTAGGTTGAGCCAATTTTTCTCAGAAATTATTAATCAAAGCTGTTTCCAGGTCCAGTAGTGTCTATACTCTTCCTGTACAAAAGCTGGCATCTGTTGTCTGTCAACTTGCCACTGATTGACAGAGCCATGAAAAAATGTATAGGTGTCTGCACTGATATTTAACTGACTCAGAGATTCAAAGAGGCACGCCGGACTCTGACTCTGGACCCAGCCCAGGGCGGGGAGGACTCAGCTCAGGAATGTTTTCTCAGCAAGTACCTTTAAGGTCTCCTCAAAGGTCGGGTCCACTGTGTTCTTCTGGACTCTTGTCTTGCGTTTTCCCTGGGAGGATCTGTCAGGCAGCAGGTAGGTCTTGACATACCTGGTGGCCAAAGGCAGAAGGATAAAGGGACATCTCAGTGGGGTGAACAGAGAGTTCAGAGGAGAAGAATCCACACACCAGCAGTTTTGTCCTCCTCCCCTGTAGGAGTTTGAGTTGATAGGAAAAACTCAGTGGCCATGTCTGACTCTTATAGTGTGCATGTTTGTGTGTGCATATGTCCATGCATGCACACATGTGCATGGAGGCCAGAGGCCAATGTTTGATGTCTTTTCAATTGCTGTCTACCTTGTTTTGAAACAGGCTCTTTCACTGAACCTGGACCCCTGATTAGGCTGGACTGGCTGGCAGCAGCCCAGACTCCTTTTGTCTTCACCTATCACTGGGGTTACAGGCTGTGTCACCGTTCCCAGCTTTTTATGGAGGTGTAGGGAATCCAAACTCAGGTCTACATGTTTGCACAGCAAGCACTTGACTGACTGGGACAGTCTCCAGCCCCGACATGAGCAATGTCAGTGCTGTGTGAATACTTTCCGATTCCCATGGCTTTGGTCAGGTGTTAAGCACATGTCCTACTGGGCGATCTTGGGAGTGGAGAGTGCAGCTCCCGGCCTCGCTCATTCCCTCTTCTAGATTCTATATCCCCTGTCCACCTGCTATTTGATGAAGACTATGGAACCAGATTCTCCAAACACGTGTCAGGCCCCTCAGTTTACCCCATCCATCACTACCCTCCAGCCTCAGAACCAGGGAGAACATGGCTCCTAGTGGGCTTCTTCCTCATGGGGATCTCAAAGACTAATCTCTTCCTATCCACTTAGTTCTTTCTTAACTTTTTATTTTTTATTTTTATTTATTTATTTTTTTTGAGACAGGGTCTCCCTGCAGCCCCAGCTGGCCTGGAACTCACTGAGACAAGGCTGGCCTTGAACTCAGATTCCCTGTGTCTGGCTCCCAAGTGCTAGGATTAAAGGTGTGTACCTGGCTCATTTAAATATTTTTATTGATTCTTTAATTTCATACAATGTGTTTTGATCCTATTCCTTGCCCTCCTCCAACTCCTCCCACCCCTCCTCACTACCTATCCAACTTCATGGCGGTTTTTTTTTTTTAACCCATCAAGTCTAATTTGTGGTGCTTAAATACTGTTGAGTGTGGACTGTTCCTGAACCTTTATATATAAAAGTAGATTTGTTCATATACAGTCTTCTCCAACTCATTCTTTCCCATCAGATTCTTTGTGAAATTCATCCACATTCCTACCTATTATTGCACTGAATTAATCTATCACAGTTCATTATCTTCTGAAGAACCTGTGTTCCATGTCTTAGTTTTTGATATTATAAACAAGTCTGCTGTAACCATTCCCTCTTCCTGATGTACACTCATTCAGTAGTTTCTCTCAGTGCAAAACAAGGAACATCTGGGTAAACTAAACACTAAGAGTATAATAAGAACTTTCAGGACTGGAGAGATGGTTCAGCTGTTAAGAGCCCTGGCTGCTCTTGCAGAGGACCAGGATTTGATTCCCAGCTCCCACATGGTGGCTAACAACCATCTATAATTCCAGTTTCAGGGGATCAGATGCCCTCTTCTGACCTCCTCAGGTATTGCATGACATGGGTGAACTTACATACATACAGGGAATATACTCATATTCATAAAATAATAAAGTATTAAAAAAAGCACTTTCTACTGAGTTTCATCCTCAGCTAGTAATGCACATTGCTAATTTTAAGAGATCATGCTGCTGGGCATGGTGGCGCACGCCTTTAATCCTAGCACTTGGGAGGCAGAGGCAGGCAGATCTTTGTGAGTGCAAGGCCAGCCTGGTCTACAGAGAGAATTCCAGGACAGCTGGGACTACAGGGAAACCCTGTCTTGAAAAGACCAAATTAAAAAGAGAGAAATCATGCCAAATTCAATCTCTTTAAAAAAATTAAAAGACTAAGTTTTCTATTTGATATCAACTTCAGTAATTTATGGTTTTAATGTATCCATTTCATTACACTTACTAATTTTTTAAAATATTAATTATTAAGCTGAGAGTGGTGGCATATGCCTTTAGTCCCAGCACTCAGGAGGCAGATGCAGGAGGAATTCTGTGAGTTCAAGGCCCACTTGCTCTACATATTGAGTTTCAGGCTAGTTAGGGCTATAGGGAAGCCCTGTTTCAAAAAGACCAAAAATTATTATTATTATTATTACCAAAAAAATTCAACATTGTGGGCCTACATGTGCATAAGTACACCATGTTCCACAGAGCCTGCAGAGGTCAGAAGGCATCAGATCCGCTGGAACTGCAGTTATGGACAGATGGACAGTTGTTATCTGCCATGTGGGTGCTGGGAATTGGACGTGGGTCTTCTGCAAAAGCAGCCAGTGCTCTTAACCATCAAGCCATCTTTCTAGCCCATAATGTTGAATTTCTTTTTTTTTTTTTTTGGTCTTTTCAAGACAGGGTCTCCCTGTAGCCCCAGCTGTCCTGGAACTCGCTATGTAGAGCAGGC
>VZQC01007220.1:224964-299795 GCA_009823505.1 Rhizomys pruinosus
GCCTGTCCTTGAAGGTAAGATGAGTTCTTGTAGCCAGACAGTATACAATGATTCTGTTTCCTTAATCCAATCTCCCTAGTCTATGTTTTTGATTGCGAGATTTAGTCCATTAAATATTTAAGGTTTATGACTGATAGGTTGTGTTGCTTCCTTTTGCCTGTTATCCATTTTGGAGTTTGGGTTTAGGTTTCTACTTTCTGCAGTTATGTTTTATTGATTTCTTTTCTAGGTGCCTGGGATATGTTGTGCCTTTCTTCTGTTCTTTGAATTGCTTTCAAGTATCTCTGAAGGGTTTGGTTTTTCCGGATATGTATTTTTTCAACTTGTTTATGTATGGAAGGTTTTTCTCTCTCCTTCACACTATAATTCGAACGTTAATAATTTTATTTATTATTTTTTTTGTGTAATGAATGTTCTGTCTGCATGTAGGTTGGTGCACCTGTGTCATGCAATGCCGTGGAGGTCAGAGGAGGGTATCAGATTCCCCTGAGAAACTGAGTTAAAAGACAGCGTTCTTGCCCCACCATGTGGAGTGTGCGGCACTTCGAACGGCACTGCAAGAGGCAGTTAGGTGCATCTTAACTGCTACATCACTTCTCCAGTCCCCATATTTTTAATTATTCTCTTTGGTCTCTTAGACAGGGTTGTCTGTAGCCACAGCTATCTGTGAACCCTGCTATGTAGCGACAGGCTGGCATTGAACTCCAGCACAAAATCCCAACTTGCCTCCTGCTCCCGAGTGTTGGGATTAAAGGCGTGTGCCACCACACCTGCCTCCAACACCGTTTATTGAAGTCCACCTTTCTCCCACTGATTTACCATACTTTCTTTCTATAGACTAAATGTGTATGTCCCCCAAGTTTCAACTCATGTGTTGAAACTTAAGTCCAATATGACTTTATTTGGAGGTGGGGCCTTTGGGAGGTGGTTAGGTGAGGGTAACCCTCATGAATGGGATCAGTGCCCTTGTAAAGAGTCCTCGAGGGGCTGCCTTGTCCCCCCCCTTTGATGACAGGTCAAGTAGGAGGTAGTTCTCAGCAGATACTAGATCTGCCAGCAGCTTGGACTCCCTGGCGTCCACAACTGTGGGAAATATACTTCTACTGTTTATTAACCACCCAGTCTACAGTATTCTGTTAAAGCAGCTAATCTGGGACACCCTTTGATCATACAAGTTCCCATACATGTGTAGGTTTATAGCTGGACCTCTTTTTGTCGTTTGTTTGACAGGGTCTCCCTAGTCCCAGCCCACCTGGAACTCACTATGTGGACTGGGCTGGTCTCATTGGATCTGACAGAGATCTACCTGCCTCTGCCTCCTGACTATGGCTGGATTGATTCTGATCTGTTGACCTGCTAGTTTATCTTTGTAGCAATAAAACATTGAATTACTATAGCTGTCTGATGTCAAAACTCGTTTAAAAAACAAACTTACGGATTGCACTTTTTCTTCTTTTCATCTCCATAAGCAAGATTCTTACAGTTCTTGATGCATATTTCTAAAGTATGGGTTTTAAAGCAGTAGCAAAGGGCGAATTCTATTTCTCCTGTGACGTTAGCATTGTCAAAATTTCCCATTTCTGTGCAGGTGCTGTTGATGCTAATTAAGCTTCCCTGAAATCAATAATGACAGGCATAATAAATTACTTCAGAGTTAATACATTTTTCCAGTTCTGATTTCAAAATAAATCACAATTCACACAGAGCATGTACTTTGCCAAAGTAGGTTGCCACCTGGTATGTTCTACAGAGATGGGGACTCTTCACCCCGCCTTGCCTTGCCTGGGTTAGGTCTCTGCCTAGTAATAAAGGTTACACAATTCCATCCTCATTGTGAGTCACTTGAGATAGAGTGGTCTATCTCCTGTACAATTTCATAAAGATAACTCTTGGGCCAGAGCCTGTTCACTGTAGGACAGATTATATATAAAGCACCAGCAGGGGCATTGCTAAGCAGCTGAGATTGAGGGTCAGATAGACCTGGAGTCCATCGATGGCTCATTGGCTATGCCAAAGTCTGACAGAGAAAAGTAATACAGTCTCAGGTTCCAAAGGGAGTTAAGAAGAATGGAGTGTCATATATATATATATATATATATATATATATATGGCGTACAAAGATAATAAATTGTATTTAAATCTTGATGGGCACCTAAAATAAAAGGTGAAACTACCCTCATAAATTAGAGCAGTCTAAGCTTAGATGATAAATCAAGATAGGTCGGACAGGGTGTCTGTGCCTAAAAGACCATGACAGGCACTTTGTCACTCTTACATTTGCTTAACCAACTGCCACCATTTGCATGCAGTAAGTCTCAATGTGAACTTTGTAGGAACGTTGAAGCCTAAATGATTTCTGCTTCTAACCCCAACCAGCTCTTATATACCATACAATACCCTGAAAAGAAAGCCTTCGGCAGAGAGCCCAAACCAGCAGAAAGGGAGAAAAACCAAACCAAACCAACTGACACCGAGAGCACAGCCAGCATTGCCAGCCAGCATTGCCACCCCTGGTCACTGGCTCCGCAGAATATCATTATGAGCACGTCACATGGCTGTCAGAATGGGTAGCAACTTTAAATCAATACACATTCAAAGACACATGGGATGCAGAGGCAGTATGAATGAAGGTGGTTTAAAAAATGAAGGCAAGGAAGAAGCGGTAAGAGGGGCCATCAAAGGAAGTGAGCTGTGTGTAGAACAAGGTGGAATAGCTAAAGAATTCTGGTCATTAAGACAGCACTCATGCAGGGAAGACAGCTCACTGGTGTAGCACTTGCCTACCACGCCTGAGTCTCTATGTTCAGTCCCCCAGTACTGAAAAAAAAAAAAAATCACAAACAACAATAGTAATTAAAAAAAAAAACCCTGAGCATTCATTATGGAACCTGACTTGGGTTTGTTAGGTTACATGTATGTGACAATTTACCTGCCAAGAACAATTAGGGAGTTAAGTTAAACAGCCCAAATGTTCTAAGACACAGGGCAGGGGACGCAGCTCAGGGGGTAGAGTGCTGGCTACACAAGAATAAGAACCTGGGTTTGGATGGTTTGGATATCCAGCACCCATGAAGAACGATGGCTGTGGGAGCAACTGCTTGTAACCCCAGCAGTGGACAGTGGAGATGGGCAGATCCCAGAGACTTTGCTGGCCAGCCAAGCTAGCTTCAGGTTTAGTGAGAAGTCCTGTGTCAGAAAAACAAGGTAGAGTGTCACAGAGAAGACTTCACATACATAAACACAGGTGAGCTCAACCTCACGCATTCATGAAACATTCACACCAAAAATTAAGCCATTGTTGAGATATCAAGACAACCAGGATGCCAGTCTCCAAGACGCTGAGGGGAAAAGCAGAATGCTAGAATCAACCTGGTTCTCTGGGCTGCATCTCTCTTGGTGGCATTTGTGGACCTGGAAGCTATACAGGATTGGGGAGGCAAAGTTACTCTAGATAAAGACTCAGACACCAAGCAAAGTATTTAGCAGCCAGACAGGGTTGAGAGGCAAAGAAACATGCAAGGCCGTGAGAACATTCAAGATGAGAAGCTCAGTTCCTAGGAGACAGGATGCAGTCTGAACAAAACATCAGCAAAAACTGTGGCTGCAACACAGAGATAGTTGGGAAAACCTTTAGAAGTATCAGTGTGCCAGAGTGGGGAGAATGGACTTCATGCTTACTACAAGCTGCTCCACTGTCTAGGGAGACCCCTCAAAGGATTTCTTACTAGGAGGGCCAACTGGACCAGTCCTCACAAAGACTATTTGGGTAAACACTATTTGACTCCATCCTAGTTACTGATGACAGTAAGAGAAAATTCTCTCCAAAGGAAAGTAACTTTCTGGGTCAAATTATCCCAGTTTTTCAGACATAATTTGCAACATCCAATGAAAAAATCAGACATAATAAAAAAACTCTTATCAATGAAATTGGGGGGGAACCAAACAAACAAACAAAAAACCCCCCTAAACATTCGTTATGGAATGATGGAAAGGTAACAAACTGGCCTGTTTTCCTCAGCATGGAAGGATTTCCTGGGATATAGCTCTTGAAATACTAAAACCAAGAGAATTCTGGGTAAGCTACTATGGTTGGTCACCTTTACTAAGAATAGAGGAACAGAGGAGAAAAACACAATATAAACAGATCCCAGCTCATCCAGATACTGGCATTATACAAACAAACTAAGATAATGGTGATTAGCCAGGTGTGGTGACTCGAACCTTTAATCCCAGCACTCTGAGTTCAAGGCCAGTCTGAGTTCCAGGCCAGCCAGGGCTACATAGATTCTGTCTCAAAAAAATAATAATAGGTGGGCATGGACCTTTAATCCCAGCCCTCAGTAGATAGAGGCAGGCAAATCTCTGTGAGATCTCGGCCAGCCTGGGCCTCATAGTAACTCCCAGGTAGGCTGGAACTAGCAAGACCCTATAAAAAAAAATAAGGATGGGGGCTGGAGAAATAGCTCAGCAGTTAGGAGCACTGTCTACTCTTGGTAGAGGACCTGAGTTCAAATCCCAACACCTACATTTTGGCTAACAACCATTCATAACTCTAGTTCCAGGGGATCCAATGCCCTCTTCTGACCTTCCAGGGCATCTCATGACACAGGTGCACTTATACACTGAGACACATAAAATAAAATTAATTAATTAAAATAATAATGCTGATCATTATATGAAGAAAGTAGATAATATGGGCATTTTCTTCAGAGAACTAGAATCTATAAAAAATAACCAAGTAAAAAGTAACTGAAATTAAGGACTCTACAAATTAAGTTAAAGACCAGACACAGCTGAAGGAAAGATTAGAACATTGAATGGTGGATCAATAGGAAATAGAGTGGAGCAAAAAAGTAAAGAGAAAAAGATGACTAGAAAGTAAAGTGTACAGGACACACAGGACATGAAATGTATAATATGCATTTGGAGAGTCACAGAGACATGGTGGATAGTATTTGAAAACATAAGGGCTAACAATTTTATAAGATTGAGAAGAAGCAAACTATATTTTTGAAAGTAAATTTTTTACACTGTTCACACCTATATTTCAAGTTTGGAAATGCATATTTGCAAGCAGCAATATGAAAGTATTTATGAAGAATGCATAATCTCTGAAAGTTATGTAAATATCCCTGCTACCAATACATTTCTAAATACAAAACTGGCTAACATATCTGTTACTTCTGTGTAGTGAGAGAATTTCATTTTCTTTCTTTCTTTTTTTTTTCTTTTTGAGACAGGGTCTCCCTTTAGTACCAGCTGGCCTGGAGCTCGTTCTGTAGACCAGGCTGGCCTTGAACTCACAGAAATCTGCCTGCTTTGCCTCCCAAGTGCTGAGATTACCACGCCCAGCTTGAGAACTTCATTTTCTTTTTTTTAATTTTTTAATTTTTTTTTTATGTGTATGAGTGTACTGTCTGCATGTAGGTTGGTGCACCCATGTCGTTCAGTGCCTCGGAGGTCAGAAGAGGGTGTCAGATTCCCTTGGAAGTGGAGTTAAAGACAGTTCTTAGCTACCATGTGGGTGCTGGGAATTGAACCCCAGTCCTCTGCAAGAGCAGTCGGTGCTTTTAACCGCTGAGCCATCTCTCCAGCACCTGAACTTCATTTTCAAAACAGGTAAAATTCAGTCTTTAGGTGTAAATGGTATGATGACAGTCTGTTTTTCTTTTCTTTTTTTTTTTTTAATTTCTTAGTCATTTGGGATCCTTAAGCATGCAAAAGCATTGAACAGGAGGGTCCGCAAAGGTACCAGGGTTGTATCCTGGCATCCAGTTAGGCCAGAGCTGGGAATCCTCTGGGTCATCGACATCAGCAGCTTCAGAAGCACTTGACTTATCAGTCCTGCTGCCATGGTTCGGGTGTCCACCACGCCCACGTCCAGCACGTCCTCCCCTGCCACCACATCCTAGGTGGCCTAATTCTCTAAGACTGATCTCCAGTTGAGATGTTGTATCACTTGCTGGCTTCTGGAAATGATCGTCCATAACTGAATCTTCAGCATGAGCCTCTTCACTTTTTGATTTATGGAGAACAAATCCCTTCTTCCATTGTCCATCAGCACCTTCATTTGGTTTTTGGATATTAAACTCTCCTTTTGCTCGGTCTTTATTTTGAATAGCCTTCCATTCATCCAAAGTCATGTCTTTGGGAGCCTCTTCCTTAATCTCTTCAACCTCATTCTCCTTATTTTCAGTATCTGCCACTGGATGTTCTTCACCTTCCGGTGTTTCTTCACTCACGTTACATTGATCCAAATCAGCTAATTAATCTTTGACAGTTCCCCCAGCTGTGAGATCCGCTACCTCCACACTTGTCCTCATGCTTCAGGCCAGATCTATCACTTCCACTATGCCTATCAAATTCACGTTTGCCCCGAGAATCAAATCCATCTCCTTGGTCCATTCCACGTCCATGGCCTCGACCTCTTCCAAGACCACCACGACCAGGGATTGGCCGGTCAATAATCGCCCGTCAACTGAAAATTCACCTCCTTTACCTTTTTCTTCCAGAGGCTTTTCAAATCTTTCCGGAGGGGGCCGCCTTTCTGGTCTTCTATCAATTATTTTCCCTTCACCCTGAAGTCGTTGATCAGGCCTCCCTCCAACTTCCCTTATTCCTTCTTTCTTAAGCGCAACGCAACGGGCGGCTGCATCTCCTCTTTCTTGTCCGACGCTGGGGGGCAGCAGTTCTTGCTGTCTTTCTGCAGCTCTTTACGCAACTGTTTGCTCGCTGCGTTGGAGTTGGTCTGGGCCGCACCTTGAGCGCTCTTGGCCCTGGGCCCCCAACACCGCCCCCGCCGGCTTCTTTTTTCTTGTTCTCGCCGCCTTCAGCACCTCGAAAGGGTCTGATTCGTCGCCAAATAACTGGTCGAATCGGTTGGTGACCACGCAGCCGAAGCCTTCCTGTAGTTGCCCAGGCATGATGGTGGCTCCGCGGCTTGTTCCCCCACGGATTGCAGCGGGCCGGGCTGGCCTAGCCAAGGGCGCCTGCTTCAGCTCTTCCCACAAGTTGGCCGGGGGAAAGTAATTTTTTTTTTTTTAATTTAAAACACATAGGTACATCATATTTAAAAAATCAAAGAGGAAATCTTAATGGCAAAGGAGGGACAATACACTGCCTTTTATTGGGAGAAAAAGAGACATCCTGCTTACTTCCCAACAGAAATGATACTTATTAGTTTCTTTTCTCATCACTGATCAAATACCTGATAAGAAACAATTCAACCACATCCATGAATATACTGACAGTGCAAATTGGACTCAGTGGGTTATTAAAGAAAAGAGGACAAGAAGTTGGGAGGGGCTGGGGACAGAGGTGGGGGCAGATTTGGGAAGAGTTGGGGGAGGAGTGGCCTGAATAGGATCAAAATACATTATATATATATGAATTCTCAATAAAAGTATTATAATAAAAGAAACAGGGGGCTGGAGAGATAGCTTAGCGGTTAAGAGCACTGACTGCTCTTGCAGAGGACCCAGGTTCGATCCCCAGCATCCACATAGTGGCTAAGAACCGTCTGTAACTCCAATTCCAGGAGAACTCCAGTTTCAGGGGAATCTGAGACCCTCTTCTAACCTCCTCAGCATTGCACAACATGGGTGCACAAACCTACATGCAGACAGTACATTCATACACATATGAAAATAAATAAAAATTAAAAAAAAAGAAACAGTTTAAGTGGGGACAGTCATTCTGGCTCACAGTTTAAGTGGATACAGTCCATCATGGTGGGGGAAGGCATGGCAGTAGGCAGCTCCCTGGAAGTAGGAGCAGGCAGTGACAGGAAAGCAAAGAGACTGGGTAGGATGGGAGCTGGGTTATAATCCCCAGAGTCTGCCCCCATCCCCCACCAGCTGGATCCCACCTCTTAAAGGTTCCATAAGCTCCCAAAACAGCACCATCATCTGGGAACCAAGCATTCATGAGAATGAGCCTGTAGAGGGCATTTTATACACAAATCATACTATGATAGAAAGATCTTAATCCCAAAGAAGTCATAGAACAAAGGGATGGGGGTGCTGGGGAGGTGGCTGAGTTGATAAAAGCAACTGGTTCTACAACCATGAGAACTTCAGTTAAGATCTCCAGCACGCATGCAAAAGCTAAGCATGATGGTGTGTGTCTGTAGTCCTGGAGCTCGGTGGGGGCAAAGGCAGGTGGATCCCTGGAGCTTGCTGGCCAGTTGGTCTAGCTAAATCTATGGGCTCCAGGTTCAGTGAGAAACCAACTCTCAAAAAATAAGGTGGACAGGGGTGTGGTGGTACACGCCTTTAATCCTAATACCTGGGAAGCAGAGACAGGTGGATCTCTGGGGCTGCAGGGAAACCCTGTCTAAAAAAACAAAACAAAACATGGGGAATGAAGAAGATACTCAACCTTTGGCTTCCACATGCATGTGCACACACACACACAGATATGTATGTATGCATAGATACACTAAAAAGATATACATGCACAGCCGGGCATGGTGATGCACGCCTTTAATCCTAGCACTCAGGAGGCAGAGGCAGGCAGATCTTTGTGAGTTCAAGGCCAGCCTGGTCTACAAAGGGAGTTCCAGGACAGCTGGGGCTACAGGGAGACCCTGTCTTGAAAAGACCAAAAAAAAAAAATACACATGCACAATAATAGTAATAACAAGGAATGTAGGTGACGTCTTAAGCACAGCATTTGACTAAGAATCTTAATACATTAAGTATTATAATTACTAGTAGTATCAGTATGAATAATACACACACAATAATCTCAATCTCCACAATGTGTGAGTAAGGCTAATTTTACTGCTGCCATTCAACAGATGAGGAAACTAAAGGGACTAGCACTTGAGACTTCTTGCCCCTTTAGGCACACAGCAGTACACACTTCTTGCCATAACATTTACACAGACTTTTAAAATCAAAATACTCCACACATTACTTTCTTTATTCACATAATAAGCACCAGTAGAGATTTACCATGAGTACAGCCCTATTCTTGTGGAGTCACAGTCTAATGGGAGAGATAAGTCTCACTAATGGGGTCCAGATGGAGAAACCAAAACAAGGATAAAGCCATGTAGTGAAGGCAGAACAGAGTAGAGGTAAGGAAAGTGAGCTGAGCAGTGCTGGATGCTGGGAAAAGGCCAAGTGAAAGACAGAGGATGTTGCTAGACTCCATGATGTGAAGGTCACTGGTAGAGAATAAAGGGGGGAAGGCAGACTGAGATGGGCTGAAAACATTGCCATCTCCATAGGAAGGGGTCTGGAAAGATTGGCTGAAGAAGAGAGAGGAAAAAAAGATAGCAGAAAAGAGAATGCAAGGTTGAGTGTAGATGAGCTAACCGGACAGATGTGGCAGTGTTGGAGCACAGCTGGAGTGGGTAGCATAGTAGACTCCATCCCCAGCCTGTGACTCAGAAGCAGAGCTGGAAGAGGCCCAGCACCTGGCTAACTTAGCCCAGCCCTAGCTAATCTGGAACACCAAATTCCTTAGGAGATGGCTGATAACCCCTCCCATTCAGACCTGTCAGGAGCTCAGTTCTGCTCTCCTTGGAGCAGGAACCGTTGAGCAAGCTTTGAGCAGCAAATTCAGTCAACCAAAAGGGTATGGCCCAAAAGAACGACCAAGAACTGAGCCTGGCACTCTCAGCCTTAAAAAGAAAAAGTCAACCCAGGTTAAAGTAAAGATTCTGCAGGCAGAGATCCTGTTTTCGGGGACTTCAAAGGTCATGAGGTCATTTGCTGTCACCTCAAGCAAAGCCCTGGGCCCTTCTATTTTACAAAGACAGGAAACTAGGAAAATCACAGCTATCTTTTTTAAAACTAACAAATTCTGATAATCAAAAACATAAGGAGCATTAATGCAAAACCTGTTAGTAGCCTTGGGTCCAGACAGCCTCTCAGCCCTGGCCTGACCCCTGCTGGCTGTGCAGTCTCAAGCAATTTTCTTCCCCCTACACAGCCTCAGTTTCCTCATTTGTAAAGTAGGAATCTCCTTCACAGAGCTGCAAGGTGGTTCGGTTGGTTAATGCATGTTAACTCAGAACCTTGCCTGCACCTGTGCAATGTGCATCCTCCTCTTAAATCCACATCATCTGCCCAGCATGGCGTCCCAGGACTTGGGAGGTAGAAGCAGGCAGATCTCTGTGAGTTTGAGGCCAGCCTGGTCTACATAGAAAGTTTCAAGCCAGCCAGTGCCATAGAGTGGATTCTGTCTCAAACAAACCAACAAAATAACACACACACACACACACACACACACACACACACACACACACACATATATGTGTTGTTTGGTTATATATATATATATATAAAACCAAACAACAACAGAAGCATTCCACACCATCTGGGTGCCCTTTGCCAGCTAGGCAACTTTTGTTTTCCCTGTTTGCCTCGCTATTACTATGACAAAACATTCTAACCACCACAAGCTTAGGGATAAAAGGATTTATTTCACCTTCAGTTTACATCACAATCCTTCATCAAGGGAAACCAGGTCAGGAGCTCAAGCATGAACTGAATTTTAGACTGTGGAGGAATGCTGCTATGAACTGAAGGACAGACTGTGGAGGAACGCTGCTCTGGGCTTTCTCCTCTAGCCTGATGCTCAGCCTGCTTTCCTTCTTTCATTTATTTATTTTTTTTTTATGTTTATGAGTGTAATGCCTACATGCATATGAGTGCACCCACATGTTACAGTGCCCATGGAGTCAGAAGAAGGCGTCAGATTCCCATGGAACTGGAGTTACAGACAGTTGTTAGCTGCCATGTGGGTGCTGGGAATAGAACCCTGGTCTTCTGCAAGAGCAAAAGGGGCTGTTAACCGTTGAGCCATCTCTCCAGCCCCCTAAGCCTGCTTTCTTATAAACACAAGACCACCTGCCCAGGGGTGGCACCATCCACAGTGGGCTGGACCATTCCACATCACTCAACAATCAAGGCAATGCCCCACAGACATGGCCACAGCCAGTCCAATGGAGACAGTTCCTCAATCGAGGTTCCCTCCACCTAGGTGTGTCAGGTTGACACCAGAAGCTACCAGCACACCTGTTCTGTTCATTTTGGCTGTGAAATGTATGTTAAAGAGTATGTATAACACACAAGTTAAATAATAACCATGAGATCTATGAAATTAACATCCATCCCTACCCATAGCCCAAGAAAACACATCAGAGCTAGGGCGATGGCTCATGTAAACCACTTGCCATGCAAGAGTGAAGATTACAATTTGGATCCCCTGAACTCGCATACAACTAGATGCAATAGCACGCATCTGCAACCCCAGCACTCCTGCAGCAAGATGGGAGGCAGAGGCGGGAGAGTCCTGGGAAGCCTGCAGCCCAGCTAGCCTGGCAGAAGCAGCAGCGAGCAAGAAATTCTATTTTAAACAACATGGAAGGTGAAGACCGACAGCCACGGCCAACCTCTGACTTCCATACATTTCATGAGATGTAAATGCCTTCATTCGTGCACACGAGCATACGCACATGTACACACACACACACACACACACACACAGACACACACACACGGACACAAAAATGCCCTTGTCCCCGTCCCTCTTGCACAGCTGGTAACCATTCTTCCTCTTCTTTGGGCTTCTACTGCATGCGTACTAACACCCCCCTTCACAAATGTTTTGCCCAGTTTTTGACTTCACACAATTAACATCATCCTGTCCACACATCTTCCATAGCTTACTTTTTGGTTGCTGCCACGTTTTTGAAATTAAAACCATTATAAACAATGTTGTCCTGGACTTCCATATGTGCACACTGGGAGCAACATTCAGGACAATTTTTAAAGACTATTTCCTGCATATTAAATTGTTAAAAAAAAAAGAGCCTGCAGGGCTAGGAATGTGGCCCAGTAATAGAGGATGTGCTTAGCATGCACAAGGCCCTGGGGTGGGGATCGGGGAGAACACACTTCAAAGGCTGATATATATTTATTGCCAGTCATCCTTCAGAGAAGCTGAAACACTTTCCATTCATCATCCAGCTGTTTTCAAATGACTGATGCTCCGTCTCCTTACCCCGCAGCATCTTTTGAAGTTATTAAAGTTGTCCCTCAAATAGCTTGCTTTAATTTCACCCTGATTCCACTACTTGGGAGGTTGGACAATTTTCTCTATTTATTTTCTGTCTCTATTTGTAAGTGGAGATTTCATAAGCTTTTTTTTTTCTAGCCCCAATCCTTGTTTCTCAGAGTAGTGAATTTCTCTTGAAAGGGTAAGCAACATCTTTGGACAGGAAGCAATAACCGGTTATTTGCTTTGTCGAAGTTTGGCTTCCTCAGACAAACAACTGCTTTGGTTAAAAGGAATAAGCTACAATTAACCACAATAATCTAATATCTCCATCATAAATCTGAGGGTACACATTAGAAAAGAAATTTAGAAGGGATAAGAATGGTGTGGCCCACTGAGTTTGAAGAGAGTTAGAGAAACTTTCTTTAAAAGGCCTACCTCAATGCCTTCCCTAGCCCAGTGTCAGCCCTAACTCTTTTTGCTGTTGCTGTTATTTTGTGTTTTGTGTTGTTTTTCGAGGCATGGTTTTCCAGGCAGCTCCAGCTGGCCTGGAAACTCCTTATGTAGACCAGGCTGGCTTCGATTCTACATTGGTCCACCTGCCTCTGCCTTAGTGCTGGGATTCAAGGCATGCACCATCACACCTGCCCCATCACGCCTGACCCTGCATTAACTCTTAAAAATGTATTTTAAAATATTTTTTTGTGTGAGATGCATGGGTATGTTATGTTCATGTGTGAGGGCACACATACACCACTGTGCCTACGTAGACCAGCTTCATCTTCCACCTTTGTATGCACCAGGTTAGCCGGCTCCAGAGCTGCTGAGATTCTCCTGTCTCCACCTCCTTTCTTAATCTCACTGCAGCAATGCTGGGATTTTAGACACACGCCACAGCCTCAAGGTTTACACGGGATTTGAATTCAGGTCATGAGGCTTGCATAGCAAGCACCTTTACATCCCGACCCTCTTCTCAGCCCGGTCTTGAAGATCCTCCAGGTGGGATCAACACTAAGGGAGGGAAGGGAAACCAGTCCATAGAAGAGCTCAACAAACCTGTGGGTAGTACCAACCGGCTGGGTATCCATGTCAGGACTCTGAGTCCTGTAGCTACTTAGGACTCTAGTAAGCCACTTGACCTCTGACTCTGGGGTTGCTCACTTGTGAAATGGGCTGGCAGCACCCACCACAAGGTCACATGAGATTGGAAACAGTGCACTGACTTTTGGAGCACAAATGCTATGATTGGGGTTGATCCAGTCATCCAGTTAAGTATTACCACTTATGTGCCAGACACTGCTCAGGGGATGTGGGAATTACATTCTAGTGGACCAGCTGATAAAGGGCAGAAAAGTGAACGACGTCTCTGGTGGAAGATGGTAAGGACACGAAAAACCTGGAGCGGGTGAGGAAGATGAGGATGGGGAAGGGATGGGGGTGTCTCCGAGAAGGAGCCTTCCCGGAAAACCTTCAAGGAGCAGGCTTGGCAAGGTCTGTGCGTCTCAGGTTTTAGAGATCAGCGAGTGGCCATGCGGGTGAGGGGAGCAAGCACGGAGGCAAAGGGCAGGGTACCAGGAGGTCAAAGCAAAAAAGGAAGCAGGCTGCTCAGGAATCTGTGGAGCATTTCAGGTATTCTGTGAGGTATGTTGCTGCTGGAGCTATGAAGAAGAGACTTGGGAGCTGGAGAGATGGCTCAGAGGTTAAGAGTACTGGCTGCTCTTTCAGAGGACCTGGGTTCAGTTCCCAGCACCCACACAGCAGCTAACCTCTGTAACTCCAATTCCAGAAGAATCCGATGCCCTCTTCTGACCCATTGGGCATTGCATGACACAGGCACACTTACATACATGCAGGCAATACACTTATACAACCATGTACATAAAGTAAAAATAATATTTTTTTTAAAAAAAACAAGGGACTTGGAGCCTGCTCTAGCAGGTTCCAGATGATGTGCAGAGATGCCTACTGGTGCCCTGCGAAGGCTGAGCCTTGTGCTTCTGAGTCAGTCTCCTTTTGGATCAACCTCAGGCTCAGCCTGCCTAGATTCCAGAGCCCTTCCCCCTGAAGTACAGGGGACCACATCTTCACTGCTACATACCCACCATAGGGGTTCACACCAAAAGAGAAGGTTTGGGGGGCAGCCTTGCTCACCTGGGCTTCACAAAAACATTTCTGACCTTTCATCTTTCTAGACTGTTCTCAAACATAAACAGCCCTGGATGTTAAGCTGTCTCCTAACAGGAGCTTGGAAGCCCTTACCCCATGGTGATGGTGAGGGGCAGTGATTCGGTCAGAGAGTAGAGCCCTCAAGAATGGGGGCCTCCCCCACCCTTCTTGCACCAAGGGAAGATACGGTCAGAAGACACTCCTGATGAAGTAAGAAATGAACACTTAACAGCTTGCCACTGCCTTGATCTTGGACTTCCATTTTCCAGACCTATTAGAAGTAAATTTCTATTGCTTACAAATGACCAAACTGTGATATTTTGTGATAGCAATGAAAACAAACACTACCAAGACTACACTACTGATAATTGCGACCTTGAGCTCCCTCATCACAATTCTAGTGATCGATTTTGGTTGGTTAGTGGGTGAATAAATGAATTCAAATGTCTATCAATGGGGAATAGATTTAAAATATTATGAAGCAATCTTGAAAAAGAAGAAAAAGTTAGAAGACTTAGACTATCCAAGTTCAAGACTTCAGGCAAAGCTAAAAACAAGACAAGGTGGTCTGGACAAATAGATAGACCTAGTGACCAGGGAACAGAGTGGAGAGTCCAGAAGAATAGCTACCCTCACACGGAGACTTGATTGAACAAAAATGACAATCATTGGTGGAATGAGAATCTTTTTAAGACAAATGATCCTGAGTTGAATAAATAGCCACATAAAATTAGCCACGGGGCTGGAGAGATGGTTTAGTGGTTAAGAGCACTGACTGCTCTTGCAGAGGACCTGGGTTCGATTCCCAGCAGCCACATGGCGGCTAAGAACCACCCTTAAGCCAGGCGTGGTGGTGCGTGCCTTTAACCCTAGCACTCAGGAAGTAGAGGCAGGAGGATTTCTGTGAGGTCAAGGCCAGCCTGGTCTACAGAGCGAGTTTCACACTAGCTGGGACTAAAGGGAAAAAAAAAAAAAAAAAAACAAAAAAGAACAAAAAAAAAAAAGCCTCAACCTGTACATCACATAATTTATAAAACAATCTGGAACATAGACCTAAGCATAAAAGAAAATTGCTAACCTTCTCGACAGTAACAGGAGACTATCTGACTTATGGATACACAAAACACAGCCATAACCACCAAAGAAAAATGGAATCAATTAGACCATCAAATTAAAAACTTCTCATTCAAAGACACAGTTATTTTGTAATTAATTACTTTCTGATGGCATGAAAATGCTCACAATAAGATTCCAAGAGGCTGGGCGTGGTGGCGCATGCCTTTAATCCTAGCACTTGGGAGGCAGAAGCAGCCGGATCTCTGTGAGTTCAAGGCCAGGCCTGATCTACACGTAGATTCCAGGGCAGCTGGGGCTAAAAAAAAAAAAAAAAAAAAAAAAAAAAAAAAAAAAAAAGAGATTCCAAGAGAAGAAGCTGGGCAAAGTGTCATAGATGTTTAATCCCAGCACCTAGGAAATAGAACTAGGCAGATCTCTGTGAGCTCAAGGCGAGCCTGGTCTACATAGTGAGTTCCAGGACAGCCAAGTATACATAAATAAGATTCTGTCTCAAAGACTAGGAAGAAGAAGAAGAGTGGGGGGGGGGGGCCTCGAAAAACTGTGAGGCTTTCTCTGGCTCCCAGTCTAAGTGAAGGTATTTCAAGCTCTACTCATACTCCAGTGCTTATCATAAGATAGTCCACTCCTTCCCATGCCTACTACCCAGTTGGTTTTGTTTCTGGTTAGACCCAGAGTCATGCGCATGCTGAGTCTGTGCCTTACTATTGAGCTACTTCTCCAGACCCACTCTGATGTCTGGATAACCAACCACACATCCTGTGCCAAGAGTTTTAAGGCAAGACTCACGTGTCTCAAGCCTCCAGAGAATACAGTGCTTGGTGGTGAGCTGGCTGGGAGAGTGTCTTGCTTCAAAACAGGGCTAGGAGAGCGTTGTGGATCCTCTTGATGCAAAGGTCTCAGAATATCTGGCATGCTGACCTTCTGGAGAGGGTAAACCGAGATTAGCATCCTAGTCCATATCCCCATTTGACTGTGCATCTACAGACTGATGGTGCTACAAGGGCAACTTCTAGTGGTTGAGTAGAAAGACAAGCACTTATGTTTGGATGCACACACCACACCTGCAGAGCCCCAAGGCAGAATCATCAAGTGTTGGGATATTTAAGGACAGGCACTATTCCAGAGCTCAGCCTCCAAAGCAAGACAGGACCAGATCAAACACAGTGCTCCTTATTTCTAGCTACATGTCTGTAGGCATGGGACCTTGAGTCTCTAAGTCCTTGTGTCCCTCAATGTAAACTGGGGCCATGTGTAATGCCCACTTCCTAGGGTACCAAATTAGCCCAGGTAAAACTCTCTGGACAGAGCTTGGTATCAGAGTGAATGCTGAAGCTTAGGGAATATATCCAGATGACTCAGATGACAAGTTGGAGGCTACGTCTCACTAGTTGCATACAGGAGCCCAATGCAGTGAAGACAGGAATGATTTCTGTTTTCATTTTACAGAGGGGCATCCTGGGCTCAAGTGGAGGGCAGCAGAGGGAGGCAGATGCATGGTCCAGTAGGAACGTGGACTAGGCTCACCACCCTCTCCTACAGGACATTCTGGGGACACCTTGGATGAAATCTATGGCCACAGAGGAGAGGCGTGTGTCCTCTGGAGCCCTGCGGAGCAGCCGCACCGGCCTGGCACCTGCCCAGCCAGACTCCTCATCTGGACTGGACCCCAGGTGCTCAACCCCAAGGCTAGCTTTCTCTGGAGCTCAGGGCTTTGGGCACAGCCCACTGGGTAGTGTGCAGCCCTCCTCCTCAGGAGAGCTCTCGGGCTTTAGATACCAGGGAAAGGGTCTTGCTTGCCCATGTGTGTAGCGTTTACATTTTCCACTTTCCACCAGAGGCTGGAGCCAAGTCTAACCCAAGGCTGTTGGCCCTGAATAAATGAAGGCAGGCCTTCTAACCACCGGGGACTCAGAGTGGATCAGCCCTGTGGGTAAGGCCTGCTCTTGGCATGGCATGGAAATGGTCAGAAGCAGTATCAGGAACTTGGGAACGGGTTAAAGTCTGCCTCTGCTACAGTTTTCCATGGTGACCTTGAAGTGTTATTTTCCTTCTTTTATGAGGGGAGGGGATGCTTCACATGGTTGCTCAGTCTGGCTTCAGGCTTCAAACCATCTTCCCCATCCAACCTCCCAAACAGCTTACATCATTCCACCTGGCTTGGATCTTAAACTCCCAGCCTCCTTTGATCACATGTGCTCAAATACAGATTATAACTAAGTTTCCCTGGCTGTTTAAGGTTTGTTAGCAAAGGGAAGGTAGATTTGCAGAGGAAAAAAAGGCAAAAGGCTCAGAAAAGCTGACAGGAAGGCAGTAGCTGCAGAGGCCCAGCAGGCCTTGGGTACCCTGGA
Source organism: Rhizomys pruinosus (assembly GCA_009823505.1). Lineage (NCBI taxonomy): Eukaryota > Metazoa > Chordata > Mammalia > Rodentia > Spalacidae > Rhizomys > Rhizomys pruinosus. Next base: position 242,568 of record VZQC01007220.1, read on the forward strand.
TGCGACGTTGACAGCAGTGTCTGACTGGCTCCGCCTCTCCTTCTGACCCATACACTGCCTGGGATCCATGGCTAGAAGATGCTTCTCAGAACTCATGTCGTTCTGGGACTTGGAGAGTTCTAGAATACAAACACAAGGGGTAACAGTTGGGAGTGTGTGGCTCCACCAAGACCTGAGGGTGTGCTCTCCTGGGACTCCCGACCACTCACAGAGCCCAGGATCCAGGAGGGCAAGAAAGACGGACAGACAGGGGTAGCAGGTCCAGTGGGAAAAACAGAGCCCAGGAGAATGACCGGACACACCTGAGGCTGGGAAGGGGAGGGCGGGTCCTTCAAGGTCCCCTGTGTACACACTGGTCACATGCCTCTGCGTTGAAGGACACGTCTCTGCCCCAGGGTCCTGTGCACCCTGCTCATCTGCATGGTCAACCACTCATCCGGACCTGACAAGTTTATAAGAGACTACATCCCTGATAGGCAAGAGGGCCACAGAAGAGCAATAAGGATGGCGTATTTCTGTCGTCTTTGGGTCTGAGACAAAATCCTGGGGCCTCCCCTTCTAGCCAGCAGGGTTCTCTTCCAGGCCAACTAGTCCAAACCAGTTGTGATAATACCAAAGCTGGACCTGGCCACTGCTTCCTTTGAAGTCAAAACCTATGAGCCTTTTCTTTTTTAAATTGACCAATTGAAAATTAGGGGAGGGGAAATCACTAAAACCCTGAGAATGCAGGCCCTCTCCCAGAGACATTGGATTCTCAATTTCTGGGTCCCCTGTCCACCTGGGAAGAATTACATCTTTCTGTGTGAGTGTGTGACTCTTTATGTATATGAATGTGATTTCTTATTGTATCTGTATAAGTGTGTTGTACACCCCACATGTCTGAGTGTGTTGTACACCCTGCATGTATGACTGTGTTGTGCACCCTGCATGTATGACTGTGTTGTGCACCCTGCATGTATGGAAGTGGACCCAGGTTGTGCAGTGCTTGTGGAGGCCAGAAAAAGGCACCAGGTCCCCGGAACTGGAGTTAATAGACCGTTGTTAGCCACCATGTAGGTGCTGAGAACGGAACCCAGTTCTCTGGAAGAGCAGACAGTGCTCTTAACCACTGATCCATCTTTCCAGCCCACATATGATTCTTTATCTTTCAGTAAATGTCTCGCTCTCTGATGGTATGAGCTTTTTTTCCTGACATTTATTTCTTTAACTGATTGAGAAAAGGAATCCACCTTTACCCCTAGACTGATAATGTGGCTGGAATGAGTTGGCTATTTAGGGGTTCCAGACAGAGATTTTATGACTAAATACATTTTCATTTTCAGACAGCAACTCCCTGGAACTCACTATGTAGACCAGGCTGGTCTTGAACTCACAGAGATCCACCTACCTGCCTCTGCCTTCCGAGCCTGGCTAAACACCTTTTCTTGTGATTGCCAGATTGGAGGCAAAAGTAAGATTTGAGACATCCTGATAATTGTTTCAGTAAATATTCCCTGGAAAGATGACTTAAACATTATTTTTTTTTTAATTTTATTTATTTATGTATGTGTATGAATGTACTGTCTGCATGCAAGTTTGTGCACCCGTGTCGTGCAACGCCGCGGAGGTCAAAAGAGGGTATCGGATTCCCCTGGAACTGGAGTTCTCCTGGAATTGGAGTTTCAGACGGTTCTTAGCCGCCATGTGGGTGCTGGGGATCGAACCCGGGTCCTCTGTAAGAGCGGTCGGCGCTCTTAACCTCTAAGCCATCTCTCCAGCCCTTAAACATTATTTTTTCAGTATGATAGTGTCCAACCTTTGGGTTCTGCGGGCCACACTGGACAAAGAAAAATTTGGGGGGTACACACCGGAGACATGAGCCAAGTGTGAGGGAAAGACCCCCACAGGAGTGAAAGAGCCACATTTCAGCTAGACTCTCCCTCAAAGCTTGCCTCCCTTCCGGAAGGACCCTTGGCATCATCATAGCCACACCCCCACCCACTCAGGGACAAAATCTGAGTGCAACTCTCAACTTTTAACCACATTAAGTAAAAAGACACTAGCGGCATTCATTTTAACTCTGCATTTAACACAGTATTAGACCATTATTTATTTTATTTTATTTTTTTGTCTTTTCGAGACAGGGTCTCCCTGTAGCCCCAGCTGTCCTGGAACTCACTCTGTAGACCAGGCTGGCCTTGAACTCACAGAGATCCGCCTGCCTCTGCCTCCCAAGTGCTAGGATTAAAGGCGTGTGCCACCACCACCACGCCCGGCCAGACCATTATTAAAACATGTCATGCATATCAAAGTTATTTGTGAAATCTTCCACCATCTGCACATCGAGTCTCCAATGGCCAGCGTGTAGCTCATTCTGGGGACTCAAATGTCCCTCAGGGACTCAAGAGCAGCACGGGCCAGCCCTCTGTCCACTAGTCCACTCTTAAGATGGCCCTAAGAGGATCCTTTGGCCTGCTGCCTGCTAGCTGTCCCTGCCTGCACTGTCCAGCTCAGGCCACTAAGCTGGCTCAACTCAACTCTCAGCTCCTCTCATTGGACAGCCACAGCATCCCAGAATTTACCAGTCTACCACTGTGAAGTATCTTGGGGCATGGGTCTGTGAAAAAGACAACTGGCACCCCCAGCCTGTCTGGAAAGGTATGAAAAGATTCATTTCCAGCCATTGGGAGGAACCGTCCCCCACTGTTTGTTCAGTGGCTGCCCCAGTCTGTGCCTATATGATCCATTTTAAGATCAGGGTTTAAGGAAGAACCTGAGCAGTTGGGTTCTGATAGGTAGACTCACACATCGGTGTGATGAAGGAGACAGGGAAACTGGCGGGAAGAAACAGGCTGCTCTGAAGAGATACCCAGTATCTGTCTCCCCTTTGCCTGCTAAAGGGGCATTTGTGCGGCCCTTGCTCAGACATTTAGGAATAAAGGACCGGGTCTCTCATTTCCGTGCTGTATAACATTGGCGGCCAGAAGTGGTCATGCTCGGTCAGCATTCTCAATCCCTGTGGTGCAAAACAACTTCAAGCCCTGGCCGTTGGTGCTGGTACTGCTCCAGGCTTCACAGCCCCTTCCTGAGGACCCAGACAACCGAGCTCCACCAGAGTGGGGCTTTCCTCTGCACCCGCTTCTGCAGGCAACAGAAGAAAGACATGCAAAGAATCACGCAAAACATGAAGAAATGTAACTCAGTGTCCCGTGGAGGAAGGAGGGCCAAGGGCCAGTGAAGGCTGGCCAGAGCCATGTGCGGCACCTCTGCAGAGCCAGCAGGAGGCGCTGAGAGTATGGCCGCTCCCAGGACGCAGACAGGTGGCTTCAGCTATCCCTGTCTCTGGCGGACAGCAAGCTGAGGACACAGCTACAGGTTGAATTGAGTTCCCATGTCTGAGAGGCCATGCTGCTCACCTTGGGCACCAGCTACAGGTTGAATTGAGTTCCCGTATCTGAGAGACCATGCCGCTCACCTTGGGCAGTCAGAGACCCACCCTCACCCCACCACAGATCAGCACTAGCCGTCCACCCAGACAAATCTCATGTGTGAGGGCGGGCAGACCTCTGGGTGTGCGGACAGCAATCACACTACGGCGCAGGTACCCTGTCTATGGATTTTGGTGGTGGATGACCGTCAGTGTTGGGATTGATTCTGAGGCACTGATTCCACAGCAGCTGTGGAAAGAGGGATGTGAGCTATAGTTCCCAGGAAAAAGCCACACTTGTGTTAAAGACTCTACACACTGAATGACTGATTAGAACCTCTGTGATTGTACAGGGCAGGAATGTTGAAGATTCAGAGACAAATTGTCTTAGGCTCTCTTTAGCTTCCTATAACCATTCACAGCCTACTTCTGTGCATAATCTAGCATCCTGGTGACTACTAGGTAAATCTTCTTGGAAGGTATAAACACACCCCTAACTTCCACCAACCCAAAGGTTACAAATGCCATCAGATAACATCTGAAGCCTATAGCAGATATAACCCACCTTCCTGATATTTCTACCAATGTATTTGAAAAGTGTTCTTTGTTTATCCATTACTTTTTCTGTTACTGTAAAAACTTCATAAAACTGTACCACACTTAAATGCAAGCTGGGGTCACTCATGTTTGGCTTCAGAATAAATTATCTCTTATCCCCTTTGAAATGAGGTCTATGTTTTTGCACTGAGAGCTGTGTTTCTGTATTAAACGCAGTGTTTTTGCAATGACAAGGAATTTACATATGTCACATAGACTTGGGGAGGGTTTGACTAGAAGGCTGGGATGGGAATCGCAGCAGCTGTGTAGAGCACAGCCGTCTGTCCCAGCCAGGTTGATGGGTCGGGAGCGAGATAAATAAGCCATGAATTCTGCCCCCTCCCTCTTCTGAAAGGAAGGGGACAGCCTGCTCCAGGAGATAATCACTGCCCCTGCTTATCTGAGGAGCAGGTTTTGATTTCAATTGTCTTGTGAAAGGGCTTGGGTGGAATACAGATGACTAATTTAAATCAAATTGTCCGACTGGCTCAGAGCCAACATATAATGAGACCATCTGAAGGCAAATGCAGAAAAGTGGGTAAATGAACAGAAGGCAAAGAAAAGTGTAAAGAGAGAACTGTGTGCCCAAGGTCCACTGGGACCCGCTCTGAACCCTGGCCAGCTCTGGATATCTTAGGAGGTGTGAACGGGCTCTCTCTGTTCTCTAGGGTTTACATTTAACAGAAACAGGCAAAACCATAGCTGAGCAGAAGGACCGCTCAAGGAGAATTCCAGACCACGGCAACTCTGGGTTAACTGGACTACAAATTGCAGGATTCGTGCAAACCAAGGAAAAGAAGTTTACCAAGGAGAAAAAGAATGCCCACGTGGCTGATACAGCGATCTGCTGGCTTGAAAGGCCCTGATTGGGATTCATTGCAAGATACTTTTGTGCTTTTTTGTGGTTCCTCTGGCATCGAAAAGTGACAAGTTCCTTTTTATAGTGCTGAGCTGGGCAGGTCTGGGCCAGGCAGGCAGGAAGGGGGCAAGGCCGATGGGCTGAAATCGTGCCTCCCTCTCGGCAAGGAGCCAGAGGCTACTCAGCAGTGACAGAGATGAAGAGCCCAGTGATGTGGCTTTTCCCAGGGCCAGGTACAAGTCCATGGAAGCTTCTTAGGCTGGCGTGTGTGGAGCAGGAAGAATGCCCCCCACCCCCACCTCATCCACTTACTTTTCATGTGGGTGGTAACGGTCAGAAACAAGTTTTCCACCGACTTATTAAATCCTCTGAACTGACCAAGTTCCTGTAACCAAAGCAGAAACAGGAGAATGAGTTATGTCAGATGACAGGTATTGGCCCCACAGTCTCCAGGCTGCAGCCCCCAAACACTGCAGGCCGGTGGGTGTGCTTGAAGTGCAGATGTGGGTGTGTGCGTGCGTGTCTGGAGGGGAGAAGCACAACCCCAGGAGGTGGGCATCCGTGCTCTGCACTCAGCCGTCCTGTGTATTTTGGCAGCTTTGTTACGATGGAACATTATTAATGGGGTTCTCACAAGATCACAAAGATGGCTCAGACATGGTACCCAACTAATTGTGTGATTTATTTATTTATTTACTTATTTATTTATTTATTTATTTAATTTGTCTTTTTGAGACAGGGTCTCCCTATAGCTCCAGCTGTCCTGGAACTCACTCTGTAGACCAGGCTGGCCTTGAACTCACAGAGATCCAACTGCCTCTGCCTCCCAAGTGCTAGGATTAAAGGCGTGCACCACCACGCCCGGCGTGTGTTGTTTTTTTTACTTCCTTTCTCTTATGGCACCGCCCACTCTTTGTGGAATGGGAGCCACCATGGAGAGAGCACAGGTGATGTGGGGTAAAGGTGGGATAAGGAATGAGGGGACCGGCCTGGAGCCTCCAAAACAGAAGATGAAAAGGGAAACAACTGAAAGATCACTTCCTTGTCCAGGTCTCGTCCTCCATCCACCTACCCATCGTCTATCCAGTGTCATTAGCCATCTAGCCACTCACTGATCCTCCATCTATCTGCCCACACACACACTGTTCCTTCATGTATTTACTGTTGATCCATCCATCCATCCACTGTCCACTCATCTATTCATCCATCCACCCACTGTCCTGTCCATCTATTTATCCCCCTACTCACTGTCCATTCAGCAACTGTCCATCAAGCCATACAACCACCCACCCACTCGACAATCCATCTATCCATCTACTCATCCACTGTCCATTCCAATATCTTCAGCACACAATCAGGAAAAAGTAGAGAAGGATTTTGAAGTTTACCCCAGAGTCTCTGTGAAATTGTAAAAGAATGTTTATGCTTTTCTCACTCATTAGTGGACCTGAGTATTACCCCATGTAAGACATAATTGATCCCTTTAATTCACAGAATAAAGATAAGCAAGATCATATGATTCTAAGGCATTTTGCCATTTCCAAGTACACACAGAGATGCTATTCAACCTAGACAAACAGAATTATTTCCACTTCCTAGATGGAAAACCTAGGTAACTTCCCCACAGATCACGCAGTTAATTACTTTGGACAGAAATGGGTCTGTTCTCCCTTTATACTAGAGCCCAAAAATACTCAGAAGACACACTCTCATTGCTGCAGACACTCCGATTCCACACGGTACTCAGCAGGCATTTCCCGGGAGACCCCAGAAGCCCTACATACATGCTAGTCCCACACACAGTCAAAGGCACAGTACAGAGTTGAGGATGAGAGCCGGTGACAAGAACCAAGACAAGAGGTCTCCAGGTACAAGCACGGGGGCCCAGCTGACGCTGATATGGTCCCTGGACACAGAATAGGGGCCTCTCCATCGCCAACCGAATCCTCCCTCTCTGCCTTGCCCTAGGACAGGTGAAGGTGGATCCCTGTGTTCCAAGGCTACCGACTCAGCTCTCCAGCATCCTTGCCTGCCCTTCCTCCCCTGCCTCCCACCCACTGCAGACAGATGAGTTACCCTGCCGCGGCTGCCACTGCACTGGCTCTCACTGAGAGGTGGTGGAGTAGGAGGAACCACAGAGATTTTGCTGCCAAGGAAAAACACAAGAATGAGAAACAAGTTAGGACTGTGCAAGTTATTGGTTTATAAAAACACATAAAAGTGTCAGCTTATAATTCAAGTTTTTAGCCTGAATTCAGTTTTAATTGTCTCATTTTAAAGAAAAATATCCAGCAGCCCTTCTTGGTTGTGAGGGGTATGCTATTTGCTGGTATGGAAAGGTGGACATAAGGGTCTCACCATCTGCAGCCCAGGCATCTGCTTCTCCAGTGCACTGTATCATTGCTGGGGAGCCCCAGCTCAGCCTCTGGGCTGCTCCTGGACCCAAGGGTCCCACCTGGACTCCTGTGTTCTCTTAATGAAAACCACACCAGCAGAGGAGCCAAAAATGCGAACTAAAAAAAAAAAAAACACTTTGAGAGAAACTAGAAACATGAGTTAAAAGGAGTGAGAATGAATTGGGGAGAATAAGAAAGCCAAAGTGAGCATGGCGCCACGTGCTGGAGACTCGGCGCCGAGCAGACCGAGGCAGGACGATTGGTTACCAGGTGCTTGCAGCCATCTTGGGCCACACAGCAAGCACTATATCGTGGGGCTACACGGCAAGACCCTGTCTGGGGTGGGGAAGTAAGAAAGAAAGTTCTGAGACTGCATAAATTTCGGTCATGAGCCAAAAAAGTAGCACCTGGTGGGGACATTCGGTGGTGGCTTGCTAAACAGGGTAATTGGGTGTGTGAATTCCTGACACCTCAGGGCTGCCACGGGTTCATAGCTTTGTGCAGAGATGTTCACATCCCTCAGATCTTTACTCAACAGCCAATAGATATTTTTTATTTCACAAATATGGTAAGGTGCCATGGAGAGGAATGAAAATAAAAGCAAATGTTTCTTTTAGGACATCATTAAATGTGCAATAAAAATGATATTTCATTTTCTTACAGTGGACTCTGAGAGAAAAAAAAAAACCAACATTGCTGAGTGAGAAGATATGAGAGGCAGAAGGACCTTCATGAGAATCTGGAACCTTCTCTGAATCTTCTCCAGGCACTTTATCATTGAAAAAAAAAATCACATTCCAAAGTCATGACCCTGAAAGTGGAGGGTCTGCAAGTTCTAGCACCCCGTGTCCTCCCAGCTCCTGCTGAGGGTGGACGCCCGTGGTTACGGCACTTACCTCAACCTCTGATAAGACCTCAGCAGCTTTGCCCCAGCCGTTTCATGTTTGCCTGGAGGAGAAATCAGTCAAGGTCAGTTGGCAATAAGAACAGACTGTCCGTGACGCAAACATAGGAAGCGATAAATTAAGATTATCTTTAATATCATTTCTTGTGATTAAAAAGAAATTTTAATTTCTTTTGGGCCACACTCCTCCTGAGCTGAGTGTTGGCCGGCATCATAATTAAATTAAACCCTCCTTTAAAACTCAAAAAAAAAAAAAAAAGACCCTTTGGGAGTGATAGAAGCAGTCAAAGGTCAGACTGTGGGGGTTGGCGAGATGGCTCAGCAGGTAAAGGTATTTACCACCAAACTTGATAACCTGAGCTCAAATCCCAGAATCCCTGTGGTGAAAGGTCAGAGGCAAGTCCTACAAGTCGTCCTCTGGTCTCTACACACATGTTGTGGATTGCACACACACGTGTGCACACGCGCACACATACGCACAATAAAATTAAATACAAAAAGATTAGATTGTGAGGATGGTTGCGCAACTCTGAATTTGCTGAAAATCACTGCCTTGCACACTTAAGGTAGATGAATTTTATATTACAGATGCTAAACTTCACTAAAGCTATTCTAAACACCACACCTACCTCCTCCCCTCCAGACCATAATGGCTGGCAGTGACTCTTTTTATTAAAAGTTGATACTGAATTAGATTTTCTAAATCTGGGTCATTTGACATAATCCTTCAAGTTTCCCGGGTCCATTTCCCTTTAGGACTATTGCATAATTAAATGAACTCCTCTAAATGTTCCTTGTGATGAAGATTTAAATTAAGCCCTTTAAAAATGTAATCTGCTTATATGTAGTTATAGTAGCTAATAATTTCCTAAATCTGATCTTATCTGGCAGAGGTCTTCATGATATATTAATCCCCCCCCCCCAAATAAAACTCTCCCTGGCCACAGTTCCGTGACTACAGTGATTCCTAGCTAGAGGCATCTACTCTGTGCTCATACACAGTCCAATCAACCAGGCCTGACCTCTGGAAGGTCAGGCTAGCACTCGTTTTATCTGTTTGGAATATTAACCCACTCCAAGGATTTAAGTATTAGTGTCACTTCCAAAGGATTTAATGTTGAGGCTGATTTAAGACAAGAGCCAGTATAAAGCCCTGATGTCAAGCCTAAACCCTTAAAGCAAGATGTAGTTCTAGCACTGGGTCCTTAGCTGGGCTGACCCCAAGAGGGCCAGGAAACTTTGACATCATATATAAAGGCTTTTGTTTTGTTTTGTATTTTATTTTGAGACAGGGTCTCATGTAGCCTAGGCTAGCCTCGTGCTCTTACATAGTCTGAGAATGTCGCGAACTTTTTTTTTTTTTTTTTTTTTTTGACGACGGGTCTCCCCTGACTTGAACCCGCTGGCCTGGTTCATGTGTAGACCAGGCTGGCCTTGGAAACTCACAAGATCTGCCCCGACCTCTGCTACCGAGTGCTGGGGATAAAGGCTTGGTCAACCCCACCAGCTGACTTGAAACTTCTAAACTGATCCATTCACACCTCCCAATTATGCTGCCACACGTGCGACCATCGCTCTGATTTCAAAAGTACTAGGGATCGAACCCAGGGCTTCCTGCCTTCGAGGCAGGCACTCTACCAACCAAGCCACATTCCTCCCCAAGAGATTTGAGTCTACCTGCCTGTGTGCACTTTAAGGGCTTCATGAAGGGATTCGGTAAGTTCTAAAAAGAACTTGGGAGCCTCCCACATGTGGCCCCTCTCCAAGGAAGAACCAAAGGTCTCACCCAATGGCTGGGAGCTAAACTAGTCAAACCAACTGGCAATGCAGAGATAGACCTTGAAGGAAATGTCTGATCAGCATGGTGCTGCACGTGACGCTCACACACGTGGACCTTTGAGCTTCTCAGCCTCTCTTGCTTCTGGATGCTGCCGAGCCTTCCCTGAGGTGCAGCCACTGCTCTCCTCACCCCCAAATCTGATGCTACCTTTCTATCATTCAAGGCTTTCAGTGCCTCCCCATTGCCTTCTGCCTAAAGTCCAGGGCCCACATGTGCAGTCCCCCTGGTGTCTGACCCTCCAGGGCTCTGCCATGGGCTGCAGGCCTGGCCCTTTCCACTCATTATACCACATTGCTTCTTATTGCCTAGTTTACTGAGTCACCTGACCTCTGCCTCTGCAGTTACTGACACCCCCACCTCTTCTCTGGGGGTTACGGCCCCTCCCCCAGGCATTCCTACCTCAGGCTCTTATCTCCCACTAACCCCAGCCTGCACCCCAAGTCACATCTATGGTTTTCCTCCAGTGACCACTGGAAGTGGCCTGTTGCAGCACGGCTCTCTGCTGCCCCCTGAGGGCTGTAGCCAGCTGGGGCACAGGTTCCGAGGAGAAGCCTTTTAGACTTCCTGGCCGCGGACTGCCCAGGAAATGACCCGTGAGCATTATCAAAGGGTGCATGGCTGTGTTTCAGTCAAACTTTGTGGACTCTAAATTTTTAAATTTTTATCTTAAAAAATAAAAAAAAAAAAAAAAAAAATAAAAAAAAAAAAATTTAAAGATTTCTTAGCTCACATCTTATGGAACCAAGCAGGCTGGCTAGCATTACAAGTCCCAGCTTGCCCTGGGCCCGTCGTTCCCTGTGGCCTGGGAGGCCACACAGATCCCCAGATTGGAACCTGCATCAGCCTAAGAGCCCCACAGGTTGGTGCTCATAGTAGCAGGAGAAGTGCTGGTTAGGGTGGTTCTGCTTGTCCCTTCTCCACAGTACAGAAGGAGCAGGTGCTGGTCGGGTGGCTTCTGTCTGTCCCCTCTTCTCACAGTAGCAGGAAAAGTGCTGGTAGGGTGGCTTCTGTCTGTCCCCTTCTCACAGTAGCAGGAGAAGTGCTGGTAGGGTGGCTTCTGTCTGTCCCCTCTTCTCACAGTAGCAGGAGAAGTGCTGGTAGGGTGGCTTCTGTCTGTCCCCTCTTCTCCGTAGCAGGAGGAAAGTGTGGTAGGGTGGCTCTGTTGTCTCCCCTTCTCACAGTAGCAGGAGAAGTGCTGGTAGGGTGGCTTCTGTCTGTCTCCTCTTCTTATTTCCTTCACACTTCTGTTTCTTCAAAACCACTGTCTTCACTTTTGTTAACACGTTTCTAATTCCTGTAGCCCTCTGAGAAATTCATACAGAGGATAATCCTGTGCAGGGCTCCAGGGGCCGGGTAGGTAGTAGAGGCAGGAGACCTGTGTCCTCCTGTGCGGCTCAGCTAGGCAAAGGTCATAGCAGGAACACAACCTTTGCCAAGGGCAGGAGTGGCTGCTGGCAAGACCCCCCCCCCCAGGCTTCTGCATGACTGATCTGGGGCAGTCTGCTCCATGTCAGGGGCAGTGAGGGGTACTGTATATGCTCTGGCTGTCCAGGCAAGAAAGAGTGAGGGTGAGAGGGACTGGGAAAGAGCGCCATGGAGAACATCTATAGCTGTCTGGGACCTTTGTGAGAGTTACCCTTCTCTCTACCCTTACGGAATTTTTGATAATAAAAAATTAAGAGGAGCCGGGAGTGGTGGCACACGCCTTTAATCCTAGCACTAGGGAGGCAGAGGCAGGTGGATCTTTGTGAGTTCAAGGCCAGCCTGGTCTACAGAGTGAGTTCCAGGACAGCTGGGACAAGAAAAGACAAAACAAAAAAAAAATTTAAAAGGAAAATAATCACATATAAAGCCAGGCCTGGTGGTGCAGGGCTGTATCACCTTGTGCGGATGCTTTAGTGTCAACTTGGCACACCTGGGTGAGGGAGCTCGGTTGGGGATTGGCTCCATTGGATTTGGCCTGTGGCCACATTGTGGAGTATTGTATTGTTGAGCAGGGGGGGGCAGCCCACAATGAGTAGTGCCACCCGGGCAGGTGGTTGTGTTTTATAAGAAGGTGGGTGGGCATGAGCAGGGGGGAGCAAGCCAGTGAAGCAATCCTCCATGGTTGTGCTTCGCTCCTGCCTCCAGGTTCCTGCCTTGGCTCCTTAAGTGATGAACTGTGACCTGGAGAGTAAGTGAATAAACCCTTCCTCCCCAAGTTGTGTCGTACATAGTGTTTGTCACCAGATGGAAGACAAACTACGACAGGAATTGGTAACCAGAGTGGTATTGCTGTGACAGACCTGATTTGGTGTTTTGGGGAAGGATTGTGTGGAGGCGTTTGGAATTTGGGCTGGAAGATCACTGAATGCTTAAGATCGTTGCTGTGGAGCTTGAGCATTGTTGCTGAAGGTTGTAGAAGATGGAGGCCTGGCTTGTGAAGTTTCTAGTTATAAGATGTTTTTTTTTAATTTATTTCGGTATGTGTATCAAGTACTGTCTGCATGGCAAGTTTGTTGTACCATGTCATGACATGCGCGGAGGTCAGAAGAGGGTCTCGGATTCCTGGAACTGGAGTTCCTGGAATTGGGTTAGTTTCAGACGGTCTTCGGCCGCCATGTGGTGCTGGGGATCGAACCCAGGTCCTCTGTAAAGCGTCTGGCGCTCTTAACCACTAGCATCTCTCTAGCCCCTTGAAGTTTCTAGTTTCAAAGGGGAGCAGAGATCATCAGGACTGTGTAATCTGTGGGTTCTGGTCAGCTGGGGCTGAGAATCAGCTGTAATAGTAACAAGGACCCGCATCACTGTGGAGAACTCTCCTCGGAGAAATTTCTCAGGGTCAGCACACAGAAGCTGTGATCCAGAAGGGGCCTGAGCCTCCATTACACATCAGCAGAAGCAGGACTTGGTAACCGTGTGAGTTCTCCATATATGGTTCTGGTTGAAATTTGAAGGGGTGTACAGAGAGCAGCCGAGTCTTGTCACTGTGAGAGGTCAGGAAAGACCTTTGGTGGAGTGCACCTTGGTTGCAGTGGATTGCAGGGGTCATGGAGAGAGCGGCTTTGCACCAGGAGGGTCAGAAAGAAGAGGACCATTGGTGAAGGTGCTGCCTCAGTTTCAGTGGCGACCCCAGCTTTTTGGAGATGCCAGGACCATGGGATGACCACCAAGAGAAGCGGCAGGTGTGGAATGGAAGTCGGCCTGGGCCTGACAGATGAGTGTGTGTGCCAGGGGCGAGTCGGAGAGGGGGAGCTGCCGAACCCTTTGGACCCAGAAGATCGTGAGTGAGTCCCAGGTGTCCAGCCTTGAGCTATTTCTGGACTTAGGTTTTGTTTGAGACTGCCTGATTCTTCCCTTTGAAATAAGACAGTACTACTTGTTTGGATTTTACAGCAGCCCACAGTTAAGAGACTTTTAATATGTGTGAACTTTTAAGTGTTGGACATTTTAAGGACTGTGGGGCTTTTAAGTTTGTACTGTCTTAGGTTGTGATTAATGTTAATCATACTTTGGGGATAAGAACTGGAAAGCGGTGGTTTAATAGTGATGGTTTTGTGTGTCAAGTTGACAAGGGGTCAATTGTGCTGGATAGCTTTAGTGTCAACTGCACACGGTTGAGGGAGCCTCGGTTGGGGAATTGGCTCCATTGGATTGGCCTGTGGCCACATCTGTGGGGGATGTTTGTATTGATGAGTCGAGCAGTGGGTCAGCCCACATTGAGTAGTGCCACCCTGGGGGGGTGGGCAGGTGTTGTGTATAGTATGAGAAGGTGGGCTGGGCATGAGCCAGGGGAGCAAGCCAGTGAACAGCTATCCTCATGGCTTGTCGCTCAGCTCCTGCCTCCAGGTTCCTGCTTGGGCTCCCTAAGTGATGAACTGTGCACCTGGGAGATGTAAGCTGAATAAACCCTTTCCTCCCCAGTTGGTGTCGGTCATAGTGTTTTTGTCACAGAAACAAGGAAGACCAACTAGGACACACCTGCTACTCAAGAAGCTGAGGCAGAGTAAGTTCAAGGCCAGCCTAGGCAAGTCAGTGAGATTCTGTCTCAGAATAAGTAAAAAACAGCACTGGGACATGGCTAGGAGCAGCAGCAGTAGTAGCAGTAGCAGCACAGCAGAGACAGTTAGTGCTAGTAGTCAGTAGTAGCAGTAGTAGCAGTAGCAGTAGTAGTAGCAGTAGTAGCAGTAGTAGCAGTAGCAGCAGTAGCAGCAGTACACCTGCCTCGCGTGTGAGGTCCCAGTTTCATTTCCCAGTACCTCCAAAAATAAATTTAAAAAACACCACAGCGACCAGGTCCCGAGAATCTCTGTGGGATTTCCCGACTTTATCAGCATGTTCAAATCTGACATTTGTACCGGCTCCTGAGCTGTCCAGGGGGCCATGCACTTGTATTTGAGGCCTCTTGGGTACCAAGGCTCCAAGGACATGGGGACATAGTGCTGAAAGTGTGAACAGGACAGAGGCTGGGCAGGGTGGAAGGCTATCCTGAGCCCACTCTGCATGCGGTCACCCTGCCCCTTTTTCTCCTGCACTCACCTTCCTTTCCCTCCGTCCCCCTGCAGAGCTCATGATAGCCCTCCTTCCCTGAGCTCATGATAGCCCTCCTTCCCTGAGCTCATGATAGCCCTCCTTCCCTGAGCTCATGATAGCCCTCCTTCCCTGAGCTCATGATAGCCCTCCTTCCCTGAGCTCATGATAGCCCTCCTTCCCTGAGCCCCAGCTACCACCATGGTAGACACAGCAGCGACCTCCTTGCCTGTGACTGGAGGCTGAAGGGCTGAATTGTGGCTCTTAGAAGGTTGTTAAATCCTAAGGGCTGATCCCTGTGAAGGGGGCTTTGTTTGGAAGTGGAGCCTTTACAAATTAAGGTAAGATGAGGCCACTGCAGTTAGGACATCACTAGATGACTGAATGGCAGAACCCAGGCTCAGCTTCCTCCAGAGAAAGATCCGCTAGCAGCTACCTGCACACGGGACAAATGGGGAAAACTCCCAAGCCTGGGAATGAGACCCAGTTGCTTCCAATTCATGGAATTGAATAAAAGTCTTCATCAAAATGTCAGAAGAGGAAGCTGGAGAGAGTTCTTGCTGTTCTTCCAGAGGGGCCAGGTTTATTCCTAACAGCACATCAGGTGACTCACAACCACCTGTAACTCCAGCTCAAGGCCTCTTCTGGCCTACACAGGCCTATGCACACATGACTTACACACACACACACACACACACACACACGCACACAAATAAAACATAAATAAAATTTTAAAAGTGTCAGGAGTGGTTCACATGGACCCCATCACCTACTCCTCCCAAGTGGGCACCTGGCCACCCAGCGTGAAAGCGTGAAAGCGCAGGCCCTACAGCTCCCTCAGAGAGCTGGGGTCCTCAGCATCCTGAGATGCTTCCCAGCAACCCACTCTGTTCTAATGTTACAGAATACTCCATGGGGAAAACTGGGCTGCCAGGGGCCAGTTAGAAACAAAGCTGAGGCCACAAGAGCCCTCATCACTGGGCCTGTGTCCTATAGGAAAGGAAACTTTGAGCCCAGGCTGAACCTGCTGGAGAGAAGACTGCATGGAGATAGCCGTGCAATAACGGAGGCCGAGTTGGGATGAAGCTCCTACAAGCCAAGGACACGGCAGGACTCTGGAGAGCCAGTGGAGGCCAGCAGTGCCCGAGGTAGCACGCTCCCATGGACACCAGGGTCTCAGGCTTCCAGCTTCCAGAAATATGAAACAACAAATCTCATTGCTTGAAGCCACAAAGGTACCAAAGTTTGTGACACTTTGTGATAGTGCCCTAAAGACACGAGTCCAGAGGTCCTTTGGGATGTAGGCACTCCTTCCTCCCCAGGGTCACTCAGTCCTGAGCTCCCCAGATGCCCCGTGCGTGATTCAGCTCATATTCCCCACAAGCCTCCTGCCGCCTACTCTGAGCCTCATCCATGCCCCTTGCTCAGGTCTTTCTAAGGATTTATTCACGGGAATTTGATGACCTTTGTGTACAACCTAGAATCACCTGTCTAGATCTGATCAGATTGGCCTAGGGGCATGCCCGTGGCAATTGACTTGTTTATTAATTGATGTACGAAGATCCAGCCCATTGAGAACAGCACCATTCTCTGGTTTGGGGTCCTCAACTGTGTAAGACTGAGGAAAGCTAGCTGAGTAGAGGAAGTAAGCAAGGATCCATTAATTTCCTCCGCCCTTGATTGTGGGTGCAGGACTGGCTGCCTCCTTCCTTGACTTCCCCTCAGCACTGGGCTGCAACCTGGGACTGTAAGCCAAATCAACCCTTCTTCCCCTTAGTTGCTGCTGGGTGTTTTATGACAGCAACAGAAGTAAACTAGAACCACTTTCTTCAACAGGCTGGTCTCAGACGGCTGCTCCACAGTCCTGCAGCTACTCTGTAGGAAGCTGAGTATATGTTCATATCTACTAGATGGATAAGTTCTAGGGACATGAGCCTCATCTTGGCTACCCGGAAGGCATGCCATGCAAGAAATGTGTTATAATATGGCATTAATAGCAACTGGTATTGTTTTATTTTATTTTTTTTTAACTTTTTTTTATTATTTATTTTTGCATGTGTATGAATGTACTGTCTGCATGCAGGTCTGTGTACCCGTGTCGTGCAATGCCGTGGAGGTCAGAAGAGGGTGTCGGATTCCCCTGGAACTGGAGTTCTCCTGGAATTGGAGTTACAGACGGTTCTTAGCCGCCATGTGGGTGCTGGGGATCGAACCCGGGTCCTCTGCAAGAGCATCGGCGCTCTTAACTGCTAGGCCATTTCTCCAGCCCGCAACTGGTACTATTTTAATAGTAGCATGAAGCCTCATGTTATTGAAGCCACTCACTCAAGACTCCCTGACCAAAAATTCATAAAGAGTTATTCTATAACAAAGCCCAAACTCATCAATATGGGGAACAGAGGGGCAGGGAGGAGGGAAGGGCCCGACAGATGGAGGGAGCTAAGGAAGGGTGGGGGAGCCAGGACTGAGGGTTGCCCACCTTTGACCCCAGCCCTCAGGAGGCAGAGACAGGGATCTCTATGAAGACTGTGCTATACACCCTACACGGGTATGAAGACTGCGCTTACACCTTACACAGATATGAAGACTGCGCTTATACACCTTACGCGGGTATGAAGACTGCGCTTATACACCTTACACGGCTATGAAGACTGCGCTTATACACCTTACACGGCTATGAAGACTGCGCTTATACACCTTACACGGGTATGAAGACTGCGCTTATACACCTTACACGGGTATGAAGACTGCGCTTATACACCTTACACGGCTATGAAGACTGCGCTTATACACCTTACACGGGTATGAAGACTGCGCTTATACACCTTACACGGGTATGAAGACTGCGCTTATACACCTTACACGGCTATGAAGACTGCGCTTATACACCTTACACGGGTATGAAGACTGCGCTTATACACCTTACACGGGTATGAAGACTGCGCTTATACACCTTACACGGCTATGAAGACTGCGCTTATACACCTTACACGGCTATGAAGACTGCGCTTATACACCTTACACGGGTATGAAGACTGCGCTTATACACCTTACATGGGTATGAAGACTGCGCTTATACACCTTACACAGATATGAAGACTGCATTTATACACCTTACATGGCTGTGAAGACTGCGCTTATACACCTTACACAGATATGAAGACTGCATTTATACACCTTACACAGCTATGAAGACTGCGCGTATACACCTTACACGGCTATGAAGACTGCGTTTATACACCTTACACGGATATGAAATTGTCAAAAAACTAACTAAATAAAAATTTAATATTTTATTTATTATGAATATGAGTGTATCGCCCACATGTATGTAAGTGCACTCATGCCATGCAATGCCCATGGAGGTTGGAAGAAGGTGTCAAGTCCCTGGAATTGGATATCTGCCATGGGAGTGCTGGGTCTTCTGCAAGAGCAGACAGTGCTCTTAACCACTGACCCATCTCTCCAGCCCCATAAATTAAGTTTTTAAAAATTAAAATTACCCAGGAGTGGTGATGCATGCCTTTAATCCCAGCGCTCTGGAGGCAGAGGCAGGAGGATCTCTGTGAGTTCAAGGCCAGGCTGGTCTACATAGTGAGTTCCAGGCAAGCTGGGGCTACAGGGGGACCCTGTTTGAAAAAAAGCTCCCCCCCCAAATCAAGAACTTGTCTTGGGAAGATTATTACCTATAAACCGCGGGCAAAGCAAACATCACTCCATCAATCATGAAATCTGGCTTGATTGTCTCTACCTTGCCCAGCTTGAGCAGGCCAGTCTAAAATTGCTTCAGGGACTTAACAATCTGGGATCACCCCTCCAGAGTGCATAGTTCTCTCTATGGTGTTGTTTCAGTGGTCTTTCCTCTCAAGGAAAATAGTCAAAAGTAGGATCCTATCTTTTCTTTAGAAATGAATGGGGATAAAAATTTCTGTTCCTTCATAATAATCAGACATAAAAATCATCCTGGTTAGTGATGTGTTGGGTCCAAGAAACAGCAGGAGACTGCGCTGCAGCTCAGCGTGCATTAGTCATGCTAGGTCCACAATTATTTACAATAGAATGAAAGTCTGAGTAGATTGTTGACATATTACCTCTACCTCTTTTTTTAATTAAAAAAAATTTTTTTATGTGTATGAATGTACTGTCTGCATGCAGGTTTGTGCACCCGTGTCGTGCAATGCTGCGGAGGTCAGAGGAGGGCATCGGATTCTCCTGGAACTGGAGTTAAAGACGGTTTTCAGCCGCCATGTGGGTGCTGGGGATCGAACCCGGGTCCTCTGCAAGAGTAGTCGGCGCTCTTAACCGCTAGGCCATCTCTCCAGCCCTACCTCTACCCTCTTTAAACTTGAAAAATAGGTTAATATTAAAAGTATTAGTAGGCCGGGCATGGTGGTACATGCCTTTAATCCCAGCACCCCGAGAGGCAGAGGCAGGCAGATCTCTGTGAGTTTAAGACCAGCCTGGTCTACAAAGCGAGCTCCAGGCCAGCTGGGACTAAAGGGAGACCCTGTCTCAAAAAGACAAAAATAAACAAATAATTATAAAAATAAAAATAGCCGGGCATGGTGGCACATGCCTTTAATTCTAACACTCAGGAGGCAGAGGCAGGCAGATCTTTGTGAGTTCAAGGCCAGCCTGGTTTACAGAGTGAGTTCCAGGACAGCTGGGGCTACAAGGAGACCCCCCTTAAAAAGACAAAAAGTATGAGTATAGTTTATTTTTTTTAGACAGGATCTCCCAGTATAGTCCACTCCAGCCTTGAACTTACCATCCTTCCGCTCTTGAATGTGGGGATCACAGATGTGTGCCATGTCTGACTTTTATCTATCTGTGGTTTTCTGTTGTTGTTTTACTTTATTTTATTATTTATTTATTTATTGGTCTTTTTGAGACAGGGTCTCCCTGTAGCTCCAGCTGTCCTGGAACTCACTATGTAGACCAGGCTGGCCTTGAACTCACAGAGATCCACCTGCCTCTGCCTCCGAAGTGCTGGGATTAAAGGTGATCACCACCATGCCCAGCAATTGTTTTATTTTTTAAAGACAGGGCCCAAGCTGTCATCAGATTCACTATATAGCTAAGAATAATTCTGAACTTCTAATCCTCTGCCTCTGCCTCCTAAGTGCTGGGAGTACAGGTTTGTGCAATTATGGGGCACTGAGAATCGAACCCAGAGCTTTGTGCATGCTAAGCAGACACTCTACAAACCAATGACTATTAAGTCCTGAAACATGTTCGTAAAACAAAACAAAATGCTCCCATCACAGCCAGGCGTGGTGGCACATGCCTGTAATCTCAGCACAGGCGGATCTTTGTGAGTTCAAGGCCAGCCTGGTCTACAGACCAAGCTCCAGGCCAGCAGGGATTAAAGGGTGACCCTGTCTCAAAAAGACCAAAAAAAAAAAGGAAAGCTCCCATTACCACCAAAGTGAACAAAGAGGCAAAAGAGGGCGCTAAGAGGAAAATTAGATTTCTAGTTTCAGGTCTCCAATTACTAGTGACCTAAAATTGTCCATCATTATTATTCATTAACATAGTTATTTTGCTAGTGATTCTCAAACCCAGAGTACACATAAAGAATTCCTTAGGAACCTGTCTAACGTACCAACTGTCCAACCCCCCACTCCACCCAATGTATGTGAGGTCAGGAGCTCTGAATTCAAAACAGTTTTCAGTTGATCCTAAAACCTGAGTCCTCAAAACCACATAAATACCCTCCATAAAAATTTCCTAATGCAGGTAGCTGGTCCATGGGGCAGTGCCAGGATCGCCCACAAAGCTCTGTACAGACATTGTAGAGCTGGGAAGGTCTGGACATTTCAGTGGTTCCAGTGAGTGAGATAAACCTTGACTACAGCATATAAGGAAATATTAGGATTACAAAACTAAGTATCTAATTAAAAAGTCTTAGAAATACATGGTATATGGTGAGAATAAAATTAGTAAGCCAAAAGAACTAAGATAATTTGTTCTATCTTTATATAAAATGAACAACTGGGCTCATTGTTGTTTATTCTTCAGTATTTATTATGTGTGTATGGTGTATGCACACCTGTGCGTACTCATGGAGACCACAGGAGGATATCAGGTGTCCTGTTCCATCTCTCTCCATCTTGCTCCCTTGAGACAGGGTCTCTCAACGGACTTGGAGCTCAGTGCAGTCTCCGCTCTTCGCAGCACTCGGGTGATAGGCATGCACATGGCTACACCTAGCTTTCTTTTTTAAAAAATTTTTTTATGTGTATGAATGTACTATCTGCATGTAGGTTTGTGCACCCATGTCGTGCAATGCCACTGAAGTCAGAAGAAGAGGGTGTTGGATCCCCCTGGAACTGGAATTAAAGACGGTTCTCAGCCGCCATGTGGGTGCTGAGGATCAAACCCGGGTCCTCTGCAAGAGCAGTCGGTGCTCTTAACCGCTAGGCCATCTCTCCAGCCCCTACACCTAGCTTTCTATGTTAGTTTTGGAGATTTGAATTCAGGCTATCACACATGAGCAGCAAGCCCCCTCACCTACTGAGCCATCTCCCCAGCCCTCTTAAGTCTTTTTTATTAAAGGCTGGAAAATCAGCACAATAAATATTACCACAATTAATTTCCTTTATTCTCTATTGGGTTAATAGTCCATCTTTTCTACTTTCAGGGAAATTCTGGGAACATTTATCTTAAATGACACATATCTAAACAGAACCATTAAAGGAAATAAGTAAAGCATACAACAGGAAATTAGATGATGAGGATACAATGATTCCCAGAATTACTTCAGCCAAACATTAATATTAGATCTAGGTTTTTGATGTCAAAAAGAAAAAGTATTCGAATATTAGCCTGAGAATGGGCACTCATGGGTATATAACATTGCCTTTATTACCAAATGATATCTCTGCTCAATTAATTTATTCTCTTTGTCATTTACTCAAAGCTCTTAGCCTTAAAAAATGCAAATTATGGGCAGGGCAAAGTGGCTGGGAGTTGCAGGTAGAAAGCGGTGTAAGAGAAATTCTGTGGGACATCACTCCAAGAATGCAGGCCCAGGGGACCAGTAAACAGTGCCTCAAAGCTGGGGACATCACTGGCCCAATGAGAAACCCCATGGGTACATAACAGATAGTACTAGGAACATGAAGACTGGGAGGAAAAATAGATCAGGCTTCCTGGTGAATTGTGAAGAGGTAAACCAAAATCAGAAGAAAATAAGCATGGGTACTTAACTGATCGCAGGATAAGAAAGAAGGCGCTGAACATGAAAACATAGACATTATATAGAAGACATGATTCTGCATGTGAAAAATCATGAACTACTTCAATAGACTACAAGCTGCATATGCAGCTAATGAGATTGAAAGGTCATCTTGCCAGGCATGGTGCATGCCTTTAATCCTAGCACCCAGGAGGCAGAGGCAGGAGGATCTTTGTTAGTTCAAGGCCAGCCTGGTCTACAGAGTGAGCGCCAGCTGGGGATACAGGGAGACCCTGTGTCAAAAAGAAAGAAAGAAAGAAAGAAAGAAAGAAAGAAAGAAAGGAAGGAAGGAAGGAAGGAAGGAAGGAAGGAAGGAAGGAAGGAAGGAAGGAAGGAAGGAAGGAAGAAGAAAGAAAGAAAGTCATCTCACAGTGACCATCTACAGAGGGCCAGGCAAGGGAAAGGTCTCATTAAGACACACGCAAACATTTTGGAGCACCAGTGTGGTTTTACCAAACTGAAAAAATTGCCTTTTGGTCTGTTGTTTTAAGGACAGCTCGCAGGCATTGCTATCTACCCACTTGGAGACGGTCTTTCCTGACCTTGCTGTTCTCTGTACAAATATTCAACAATGTGTCAAAAAATTATCTCCAAAGATGCCTTTTGCATCGTTATTTGTTATTTTCATGTTTTAAACTCCCCCAAATGTAATATAAATATTGGAAATTCCCAAACTATTCATAATCATGACTTGGTTAAACAAATAATGGGGTATTCTGAGAACAGATGAGATGCAGTCATCAGAAATCATATGGTCCATGACATTTAAATATTTGGAAAGTATTCTTTATTGTTTTGTAATTTATCAGGGCTGGAGAGATGTCTCAGCAGTTAAGAACAATGGCTGCTCTTGCAGAGGACCCAGGTTCAGTTCCCAGCACCCACATGGCAGCTAATAACCATCTGTAACTCTAGTTCCAGGGCATCTGACACCTTCTTTTAACTTCCAAGGACACTACATGGTACAAGTGCACTTACATACAAGTAGGTAACATGTTCATGCACATAAAATAAAATAAAAAATTAAAAATTAAAAAAAAACTTTAAGCTCTTTTGCTGTAATCTCACAAAAAACCTTAAAGCTTATTTAATGTAGATGAGTGTTTTGCCTGCGTATATGATCCAACCCAAGTCTTCTGCAAGAGTGGCCCCTATACCTTTACTTTCTATCTTTTGTGCATGTACATAACTTATGGGCACATATATGGGGGAAGGGGCACTTGCATGCTTCCATGTGCTTACGGAGGTCAGAGGACAGGTGCCTCTATCAGTCCTCACCTCCTCTACCTTGTTTGAAACAGGGTCGCTTTTGTACTGTTCACCACAGCATCTGCTGGACTGGCTGGTGCTCTTTAGGTGCTGTCCCTCTTGGATTTTGAGAATCTGTCTCACACTGACCTGGAGTCTGTCTAATAGGCTATAAGGATCCTTCTGTCAGCTTCCCAGCATTAAAATATCTCACAACCACACTAGCCTTTTCACACAGGTTCTGGGGTTGGAATCTGTGTCCGTAGGCTTGCAAGGCAAGCACTTTATCAACCGAGCCACACCCCAGCCCTAAGCCAATTATTATTAATTTTGGTCTTTTTTTTTTTTTTTGGTCTTTTTGAGACAGGGTCTCCCTGTAGCCCCAGCTGTCCTGGAACTCACTCTATAGACCAGGCTGGCCTTGAACTCACAAA
The DNA here is from genome assembly GCA_009823505.1 of Rhizomys pruinosus. NCBI lineage: Eukaryota > Metazoa > Chordata > Mammalia > Rodentia > Spalacidae > Rhizomys > Rhizomys pruinosus. The sequence continues at coordinate 266,001 of VZQC01007220.1, forward strand.
GATCCGCCTGCCTCTGCCTCCCAGGTGCTAGGATTAAAGGCGTGCACCACCACACCCGGCTGGTCTTTTTTTTTTTTTTTTAAAACAGGATCTCCTGATAGCCCCCAGCTGGCCTGGAACTCACTATGTAGACCACAGCGGCCTTGAACTCACAGAGATCCACCTGCCTCTGCTTCCCGAGTGCTGGTATTAAAGGCGTGCACCTTTACTTTCCATGCACCACCATGTCCTACTGCCAATTATTTTCAACTAAGAGTTATGAACAAAGTATTGAAGAAGCTAGATTTTAGAAGCAGTTTCTTCTTGTGGAGAGAAACGGAAGGGCACAGATAATTCTCTAACACAAGTGTTTTACAATTATCAGAGAAGGGCTGCAGCGATAGCCTAGCAGTTAAGAGCACCGACTGCTCTTGCAGAGGACCCGGGTTCGATCCCCAGCACCCACATGGCGGCTGAGAACCATCTTTAACTCCAGTTCCAGGGGAATCCGACACCCTCTTCTGACCTCCGCGGCATTGCACGACATGGGTGCACAAACCTACATGCAGACAGTACATTCATACACATAGAAAATAAATAAAAGTTAAAAAAAAATTTAAGTAATCAGAGAAAACTGGTACAAAATGAAAGCTGTTGTGTTCCAAAGGAAACATAATTTCCAAAGCAGGAAGTCTGGGAAAACTCAGGAAGCAGAACCTTTAAAGGTAGGGGAGGATCACAGAGGCAGAAGAGGGTAGAGAGGGACAAGCCTCAGGCAGAGGTAACCAACCGACTAGGCTGAGGTATGGGGACTGGAAAGCACCAACCAATGGAAGGAGAGGGCCAGACGCTGGAGCTTACACAGTGCCAGGCAGAGCTGCTGGGAGGCCACTGCTCTCGACTGAGTCCCTGCATCAGGCACCAACCAAACCAAATTGGCGTCACTCGTAATTCAAGCCACATAATTAAACAGCCTTTAAGGAAGCAAATAGATAAAAAAAAAAAGACCAGCTTTTCCTGAAAATGGGCAACTCTCGTCTACCTGAGCTGTATGAGGAAGTCCTATGACCCCTTTATAATAAAAAATAACCCTGTACAATGGTCTTTACCTTCATCAAAAACAGAACACTGAAACAAGCTGGCGCTAACCATTGACCTGGCCTACTGTTTACTGTTCTGTCCCATCCCATCCCTCATCCCTTGCTACTGCTCACAGTGTTATTGTGTAACAGAGGCTACCCCAAATCATAAAGCAAAAATAATAGTCAGCCAGATCTGTAACTAAAACACTATGTGACTTTATTTTTTGACAATTCTAAGAAATTTTAAAAAATTAAAACCAAAAGACTTAACATCGAATGCTATAAAACTAGGAATTATCATTTCACTTCAGTTAAGGTTTTAAAAGCATTTACCTTCAGTCGGAAATTTCTTGGCTCGTTCCTCAAAGAACCATTCTCCGGTTTTTATTTTCACATTTCTGAAAAGCAAACAGAAAGGAGGCCTCAGAGAGTGCATTGACCAGTGCTGCAATGCACCTAAGAGGGACAGGCAATGGGACGAGGGAAGGAAGGAGAAGGGAGTGTCCCCAAATACTGGCCAAATGAGAGGCCGAACACCCCACTCTCCCCATTCCCAGAAGAGTGAGTGATTTGAATAGGCGGCTCAATCTCCTACCCTGGTATATCTGTCCCACATGTGCTCCGTCCATATCAACACAGGCTTGTATCCACGTATATCGAGCACTTAATATTTTTGAATGAATACAAACGTGAGGCAAACTTGCCGTCAAAACGATTTAGGGGCTGGAGAGACGGCCTAGTGGTTAAGAGCACTGGCTGCTCTCGCAGAGGACCTGGGTTCGATCCCCAGCACCCACATGGCGGCTGAGAACTGTCTTTAACTCCAGTTCCAGGGGAATCTGATGCCCTCTTCAGACCTCTGCGGCATTGCATGACATGGGTGCACAAACCTACATGCAGACAGTACATTCATACACATACAAAAATAAATAAAAAGAAAAAAAGTCAATCTATTTGCCACATGAACAGGAACAATGGCATGAGGAGAGCCAGAGAAGCCCAAGGTGACTCAGTCCATGTTTACCTGGGTATTTACCAAGAGCCAACAGATTAGATAGACCTGGAGAGGCTCCTGGGAGGACCTGAAGTCTGAAACATGGGATCACGTGCTTTGATGAGGATGGGAGGACCTGGGTCCCAGTGGCCACTGGGAGACAGGAAATGCCCTAGGCTTGACCAGCTGTGGGACAGCAGCTGACTCACATGCACAGCAGTACACAGCTTCTGCTAGTGCTCTGAATGGACGTCCCAGCGTGGGACAGGGAAGCCACATTCAACCTCAAAGAGCCTCAGAAAGGGAGAGAATCATGAGCATCCTTTCAGCAAATGAAAAGATAAACACGGAGATGGAAGTTGTTCGCAGCCTTAAAATAATCTGCCATAATGGGCTCGGGATGTAGCTCCATGGTAAAGTTTGTGTTAATGGGAGAGGCCCTGGGGCTTAATTCCAGGTTGTGTGTGTGTGTGTGTGTGTGTGTGTGTGTGAGAGAGAGAGAGAGAGAGAGAGAGAGAGAGAGAGAGAGAGAGAGAGATTAGTGATAGAGATTAGTGATAGAGAGAGCTCAGTGCTAGGTAAACCCAACCCCTTTGGAGCTCCTCACACCATCTGTCTGTTCTGGTTCCAAGGATGTCTCCTCAGTCCTTGCAAGCAGGACAGAGCTAAGTATTACAGGAGGCGGGTAGGAGAAAGGCCTCCTGCTAATGTGCTTCACTTCCTGTCTTTGTGTTTGCTCTCTGCTAAGGATGGTGACATTTAAGCTTATATACTGTCTTACATTCTATGACAATGGACCAAAAGCCCTGAAGCCTGAGACCCTCTGATAGTGGAGCCATCACAGATAAGCACACAAGCACATAGACAATAATCAAGGCAAGGAGAGGAAGACGGGAGGGGGACATCTATCTGTGTCACTGCAAACGCATGTAATGGAAAGATGTCTCTAGACCCAGAGACATTTCAGGACCCATACGTGGAGCAGGTGGATTAGAACCTCTGGTGGTTTGAATGAGAATGTCCCCTACAGGCTCCAAGTATTCAGACATTTTGTCCCCAGTTGGTGGTGCTGTTTGGGGAGGACTTAGGTGTGGCCATGCTGGAGGAAACACTGGAGGAAGTCACTGGAGGTGGGCTTAGAGAGTTCAAAAAGCCTTGCCAGTCTCCAGTCACTTTCTCTGTTTCCTGTGCCTGCTTGAAGATGTGAACCTCAGCTTTCTGCTCCAGCTCCTGCCACCGTGGCTCCCTGCCCTGCCTGATTCCCTGGAACTGTCAATCGTAAGCTCAAACTTTTCCTTCGATAAGTTCCCTTGATCACGGTCATTTTATCACAGCAACAGAAAAGTGACTAATACGGAACCCGAGTCAGGTGGCTCCAGTTCTCTCACCCCACCTGTCACCCACTCTACCGACTTTCAGCTGAGTGAAGCACCGGGAGAGCTAACTTGGTACGCAGAGAGCTGGTCCCAGTCCCATACGATTCATGTGACTGAATGTGGGAGTCATGAAAAATTTGGCAACAGTAAGGCTCTGAATACACAGTGACAAAAAGTTAATTCAAAACCAAACATCATGACTCCAAGGTGTTTCTGGGAGCCCTCACCTATTCCACAACCTCACTGCAGTCTTGGTTCTGAGTAAATAGCACTGCACATGCTGTTACACCACACACCACCACCACCCGCACAACACCACCACCCGCACAACACCACCACCCACACAACACCATGAGTTGTTACACCTGGATCTATGCAAGTGCACCTGTGTCATGCAGTGCCCACAAAGGACAGAAGAGGGCATTGGATCCCCTGAAACTGGAGTTACAGACAGTTGTTAGCCACATGTGGGTGCTGGGATTCGAACCTGGGTCTTCTGCAAGAACAGCCAGGGCTCTTGACTGCTGAGCCACCTCTCCAGCCCCCCTTTCCTCTTTAAAAAAATGGTAAAATTATATCTACCAAATAATTCTTTAAAAAAAAATATTTTGCTATTTTTGTTTTGTGTATGTGATTGTATTGCCTGCATGTATGTAAGTGCACCCATGATGTGCAATGCCTGCAGACGCCAGAAGAGGGCGTCAGATCCCCTGGAACTGTACAGCTGCCATGTGGTGCTGGGAACTGAACCTGGGTCCTCTGTAAGAGCAGCCAGTGCTCCTAAACACTGAGCCATCTCCCCGGCACCCACACACAGAGCTGGGCATGGCTGCTGTGCGGCCTGTAACTCCAACCTTTCGGTGGGGAGGGAGACGGGCAGTACCTGGAGCTTCCTGGCCACTAGCCTCGCTGAAACCAGTTTCCAGTTCAGTGAGAGACCTTGTCCCAAGGCCATATAGTCAGAGCAGCAGAAGAGGCCACCCCATGTCCTCCTTTCCCTCCACACATGCTCATGGGCACAGTCATGTGTGTGCACAACACATATGTACACCCCCATGTTTCCCACAATAAATAAATAAAATAAAAATTTTAAGATTTATTACTAGTAAATACTTGTACACGTTGGGTCACGTAGAAACTTCTTGGACAAAAGGGGTCAGGTGTGAGAAGTTTAGGAAGTGTGGGTAGAGGGCACTCGAGCTTTTGTACCAGGGCCTGTTTCCTTTGAGGACAAGCTTCAGCTGAATCTTCATTATGCCTTCCTGCAGAACTCACTGTTATGTAAGGAATTATTGTATTATCTTTTAAAAATTTTTCAGGGGCAGAGGTCCTGACAGGGTATCCCTAAAGCCCCACCTGACCTGGAACTTGCTTTGTAGACCAACTTGTTCTCAATCTCACAGATCTGCCTGCCTCTGCCTCTCAAGTGCTCGGATTAAAGGTGTGTAACACTGCCTGGCTTAAATTATCTTTTCTTTTTTGAGACAGGGTCTCCCTGTATCCCCAGCTGGCCTGGAACTTGCTATGTAGACCAGGCTGGCCTTGAACTCACAGAAATCCACCTGCTAGGACTAAAGGTGTGTACCACCACAGACGGTGAATTATCCTTTGAAACAAGGTCTCACTCTCTAGCTCTGGCTGGCGAAGACTTCACTATGCAGCTCAGACTGGCCTCACGTCACAGCAGTCCTCCTGTCTCAGCTGCCCAAGTGCTAAGATTACAGAATCAAGTCACCACTCCTGGATCCTAATAGCTTTTCAAAATCTATTTTAAGCTGGGTATGGTGGCACATGCCTTTGATTCCAGCACTTGGGAGGCAGAGGCAGGTAGATCTCGTGTGAGTTCAAGGCCAACTTACATAGCAAGCTCCAGGCCAGATGGAACTAAAGGGAGACCCTGTCTCAAAAAAACTAGAAATATTTTTTGTTCTTATTTTTATTTTATGTGTATGAGTGTACTGTCTACATATATATAAGTGCACCTGTGTCATGCAATGCCCATGGAGGTCAGAAGAGGGCATCAGATCTCCTGGAACTGAAGTTATGGATGGTTGTTAACTACCATGTGGGTGCTGGGAACCAAACCCCGGTCCTCTGCAAGAGCAGCCGGTACTCTTAACTACTTTCTTCCTTTCTTTCTTTCTCTTTCCTTCTTTCTTTCTTTCTTTCTTTCTTTCTTTCTTTCTTTCTTTCTTTCTTTCTTCTTTCTTTCTTTCTCTTTCCTTCTTTCTTTCTTTCTTTCTTTCTTTCTTTCTTTCTTTCTTTCTTTCTTTCTTATTTTTTATTTTATTTTTGTCTTTTTGAGACAGGGTCTTCCTGTAGCCCCAGCTGTCCTGGGACTCACTCTGTAGACCAGGCTGGCCTTGAACTCACAAAGATCCGCCTGCCTCTGCCTCCCAAGTGCTAGGATTAAAGGTGTGCGCCACCACGCCCGGCAACACAATTACCTTTTCTATAAGAACTCTCCATCTACACCAATCCTTAGTTTAATGAAGAGGACTACTTACTGCTCTTACTGAAGTAGAAGTCGATACATCTGCAGTCCCTGTCCTCCTTAGGGCCAACCCAGTATAAGCAGAGAAAGCTGATAGCACTTCTTCCCAGATGACGAAATCAGAATCAGGTCATAAAACTTCTGGAAAGATTTTATGAGCTCAGCAGTTGCTTAAAGCTTTTTAAATGTTCAGAATCATGATTTGCTTCTTTAAAACATTTTCGTGGGGCTAAAGGTCACACCCAGGGCTTCATGTACACTGGGCGAGTGTGCTGTCACTGAGCTACACCTCCAGCTTCCAACCCATCTGTAAATGCATCTTGAAAGGTAAAAGTGAAGGTGACGGAACAGGAGAAATGAAGTTAGGAGACCTGGGTGCACCTGACCATCTTAGCCATGGGCATCCAACCTTTAGAGTTCTCTGTGCCACGCTAGAAAAACTGTTTTGTGCCACACAATGGGTATTCAACCCACAACCTAGACTAGCTAGGAATGTGGCCCAACCTTAATTGTAAACTCGGTAAGAACAACATGAGGGTGTGTGTGTCTGTGTCTGTGTGTGTGTGTGTGTGATATTTTCTTTTGTAATTGAGTATGCAGTAGTCAAACATGGTCTTTGTAGAGAACAAAGTTGTGTCTTCATGCCATGCAAAATAAATGTACACACATGCTCTCTCCACTTGGGAGCTGAAGGTTGGACACCTTGGAAGGTAGTCACCTGCCTGAACAAGGTAGAATTATAAACACTGAGTACTTGGTACCTGGATGGTGCTCCACACACTCCTAGAAGTGCCAGCTAATGCCAACCTTTCATAGGCAAAAGAGAAATAATTATTGAAAGCATTTTGCAAATTCTAGCACACATATGTAATAATGAGGGGGCTGGAGGTTCCCAGCACAAAGCTGTTTTGATCTCTCTGCCACCAGCAAGCTGAATAGGCATGTGTGGTGCATCTTAATCACACTGTAGCAACTGCAGGTGAGGAAGCTGTTATGTCTGTTACAAGTGGACATAATGTCCCCAGAATCGCCAAAGGTATTTTCACCATTCAATTGACCAGAAGTGGAAGATGGATTTGTCTTCAGGATTCTGTGAATGCCCCAAAAGCACATCCATGTAGGTCTGCCCTCAAAGAACAAGGAAGCTCAAGAGCCCTAGGAGACCCTGGCGGCTTCCCAGATGCATGGGATTAGAAAACTCCAAATAATGCTGTGAAATACTGCGCAACAGAACTACCTTTTATTAGCTTGTCAGGCTTCTAATTCCCACTAAAAGCAGTCCTGTACATGCACACACAAAAGCTTTTTTTAAAAAACAAGCTCAAAAAAAAAAAAAAACCCCAACATCTGATATAGGTTCAACGTTCTTACAGGAAAGGTGATGTTTGTGATTAAATCCTGCCTAACTATGAGAAAAGTCACAGAATTGTGATAAAGAAATGATTTTATCTTGCTATCAACATTTCTTGCAAAACATTCTTAACTGTGCCTTCCTTAATCTTGGGCACCCTGTTCATCATCCAGAGCCACAATCCCAGCCCCCAGCACTGTGGACTGGTGAATGAATGAATGAATGAATATTCCAACTTCTGTGGGGAGCACACTGAGAAATAAGGGATCCAAAATGAACAGAGCCTGCGGCAGTGTGCCTCAAAACTCTGCGTGTCACGCCCTTTCAGCATGTGGAGAGGTGGCTCTGCACCGACACACCAGGCAGAAAACTGACCAGGCATACGGAAACAGGGCTGGGGCCACTTCCAAGAACCCATGCCCCATTTTGAGGCCTTAAAGTGGTAAGCATTACACAACAGTACCTGTGGGCTATTCACACTCAGAGGATCATGGGATTGGACTGTGGGGCTGGGCTTACAGCTCAGTGGTAGAGTGCTCACCTTCCATATGTGAGCCTCTGGCTCCATCCTCAGCACCAGAAAGGGAGTTCTAGGGCCGCCTCAGGACAGATTTAGTATGTCCTAACACTGGGGGTCCAGGGCAGGAGGCTCATGAGTTTAAGGCCAGCCTCATCTACACAGTAAAACCTGGTCTCTAAAACAAAATCAAGGGCTGGAGAGATGGCTCAGTGGTTAAGAGCACTGGCTGCTTTTGCAGAGGACCCAGGTTCAATTCCCAGCACCGACATGGTGGCTAACAATGGTCCGTAACTCCAGTTTCAGAATAATCCACCACCTTCTTCTGACCTCCAAGGGCATTACATACATGCCAGCAATAAACTCATACACACAAAATAAAAATAATAAATACATATTTTTTAAGAACTCAAAATAAATAAAACAACAGAAGTTAAGATTGTGACACCAGGTTTGTTACATCTAACTTGTCCATAAAATAAGAGAAATTTTACTGTGGTCTGGTACAACTGATCTTGTTTGAGGCCTATGGAAATTGGGTTGGATGCTGTGAGTCAACCCACCTCCCCTGTAGACCTAAGCAGTGGGTTCACCTCACACAGGGACCACAGTAAGGCCGCAAGGCAAGGAACACTAGGTCTTGTCACAGCCCCAACGCAGAGGTCTGAGGAGATGACCCACCACTGAGCTGCAAGACCTGGGGAGCCGCCATGCTGAGCTAGCATCACCAGGGGAACCAGATGGCACCGCAGGAAGCAGCTTTCAGAAACACGGCTGCGGGCTCTTTGCAAAAACCTCATGACCGCAGGAAAATCCAAGCTGGAGTGAGGAGGCACCAGCAGAGTAACGGGGGTTGAGGACACCGACCCGCACAAGCAGAGGGAGGTGGCCAGTAGGGGGCGCAGCAGAGTTTGCCAAGTTCAGTGCAGCCACTGCCCCAAAACAGGAAAGAAGAGAAAATGACAAAAATGGGAGATGAGGCCAGGCTGCCACGAAAATTTATTCTCTGAGCTGTGGTGTTGTCTAGATGTGTGAGGCCCTGGGTTCAGTCCTTAGCAAAGAACAAAAGGAAGAAAGCAAGCAAGCAAGCAAGAAAGCAAGCAAGCAAGCAAGCAAGCAAGCAAGAAAGAAAGAAAGAAAGAAAGGAAGGAAGGAAGGAAGGAAGGAAGGAAGGAAGGAAGAAAGAAAGGAAGAAAGAAAGAAAGAAAGAAAGAAAGGAAGGAGAGAGAAAGAAAGAAAGAGACAAAGAAAGAAAAGTAATCAGAACAATCAGATCGAAGTGAAGAAATTCTAGGTTAGAAAATGAGTAAACTCAAAAAAAAGAGTAAACTCAAGGGGCTGAAAAATCAACTAAAAAAAATGGAATTTCCTTAGCCTACAAAGACCAGGATGAAGAGACCCCTTCCAAGAAACTTTTTTTCTTTTTCTTTTTTTTTTTTTTGTCTTCTTGAGACAGGGTCTTCCTTTAGTCCCAGCTGGCCTGGAGCTCACTATGTAGACCAGGCTGGCCTTGAACTCACAGAGATCCACCTGCCTCTGCCTCCTGAGTGCTGGGATTAAAGGCGTGCATCACCACGCCCAGCCCAAGAAACATTTTACAAACTTTTTTTGTTTGTTTTGCTTTAAAATATTTTATTATTTTTATTTTATGTGTACGAGTGTATTGCCTGCATATCTGCAAGTACACCCATATTATGCAATACCAGCGGAGGGCAGAAGAGGGTGTCAGATCCACTGGAACTGGAGTTGGGGATAGAAGAGCAGCCAGTGCTCTTAACTGCTGAGCCCTCACTCCAGCCCCTGTATTTTGTTTGTTTGTTTGTTTTGTTTTTGGAAATAGGGTCTTGCTGTAGCCCAGCTAGCCTGGAACTCGCTATGTAGACCAGGCTGGCCTCAATCTCATAGAGATCTGTCTGCCTCTACCACCTGCCACCATGCCCCACCTTGCAAACTATTTTTAACTGTAAAAATTCAGGGATAAAAACATCTAGTGAAAAAAAAAAAACTGATGAAAAAAATCAAAGCAGCTTCAAGTGGCTCTGTGATATTAAATTTCAAAAGGCAAGAAGGCACTGGTTGAATTTCTTGATTAAAAGGTGTGACTCAGTATTAAAAACCAATGAGATAATTACTCATGTGGGAAGGCCACTGGAAAGCACATGCAAACACACATGATTTGGGAAGTACAGGGTGATCTGAGGGAAAGTTTCTGGAGGAGGAATTTCAGAGTTGACAGAGAACAGAATCAAAACAAAGGAATTGCAAATTGGGAAATTGTGGTTTCAAAAGATGGGCCATGAGGGTCTGGAGAGGCGATGGCCCGGCCACTGAAAGCACTGGCTGCTCTTGCAGAGGATCCAGGTTGAGTTCCTACCACCCACTTGGTAGCTAACAACCACCTGTAACTCCAGTTCCAGGTAGTCTAGTTTCCTCTTCTGGCCACAAAGAGCATTGCAAGCACATGGTGTACATAGATGCAAGCAAGCAAAACACTCATACAAATAGAAATAAAATTAAATTAAAAATTTTAACCAAGGCATGGTGGCACATGCCACCCAGCACTTGGGAGGCAGAGGCTGGTGGATCTCTGTGAGTTCAAGTCCAGCCTGGTCTACATAGACAGCTCCAGGCCAGCTGAGACTAAAGGGAGACCCTGTCTCAAAAATACCAAAAAAATAAATAAATAAAAAACATGGTCAACAAGCACTGAAGTGGTGAAAATTGAAAATGTAAAGCTGGTTGAACTCAATAGTGGAAAATATAAAACAAAACGGGAAACAAAATAATGATGGAAAGAGTTGGTATGTAACAAACAGTAATGATTACTAAGAATGCAGACATTTCAAAGTAATTAGCAAAATGATTAGTAGAAGGCATTCTCACTGGGCTTGCTCTAAGAATTATAGCTATTGTGATGACCTCCTATGTGCTGTTTTGCCATAACCTTCCCAATGCCACACATCTACAGACGTCTATTCTAGAATGAACTCCAATGTCTGCTTGTCTTCATTTCACAAGTACCATTGCTATAACATTTCTGAGTTCTGGATTTTTTCTGTTTCAGTGCTGTGAATCAAACCAAGAGCCTTGTGTAGGCTACACCAGCGCTCTACCGCTGAGCGACATTCCAGCCCCCAGCTGCCTCTGTGCCTCCATTCATGCTTTTTAAAAGCTCCCCAGCATCTTCCTACAGAACCAATTGCATGTCTCTATTAATTCACTGGATACAAAGAATGATTGTTACCACTGCTCAGGACTGACATTCCTGGAGTTCGAGAATGACCTCTCCTTTCCTGTTTCTTTTTCCTGACTTACTCTTAGTTTAGAATGTAGCTGAAGACCGTCTTCCTTTAAGGAGCCCCAGTGCCTGCTTTAACCCCATGCATACCCATGGCTTCAACTATCCACTTTCCAAATCAGATGGTAAGCCTCCATTCAGACCCCTCCTCTCCCAGTAGCAGCCCCTTCTCCTGCAGAACAAGTGCAGATGAACGTTGCTCTGTCACAGCAAACTTGAACAAAAGGAAATTAATTTTCTTTTTAGAGCCACATTCAAATGTCTCAAGAATTATTTTATTTTATTTTAGGTCTTTTTTGAGACAGGGTCTCCCTGTAGCCCTAGCTGACCTGGAACTCACTATGTAGACCAGGCTGGCCTTGAACTCACAGAGATCTGCCTGCCTCTACCTCCCAAGTCCTGGGATTAAAGGCGTGTGCCACCACGCCCAGCCCAGAAGCATTATTTTTGACTGTATGAAATATATGGATGTTCTTATATATTTTTTTGACACGGGGTCTCTAGTAACTCAGGCTAGCCTCAAGCTCCCCACACAGCTGAGGATGACCTTCAATTCCCCATCCTCCTGCCTCCTCCCAAATCCTAGGATTATAGTTGTGAGCCATGACACTGGTTGTTGGAGATGGAACCCAGGGCTGTGCATGCTAAGCAAGGACTCTATTGGCATCCCAACCTTAGTAGACATTTAAAAACCTTCTAGCAGCATATTTTGGGAAGTCTTATCTGAAAATGTGTCTATGGACACTGACTTGTAAATAATGCTTCCACAAACCCAGGTCTACTATTTGAATATCAAAAGCTGGCTATCAAATAATATTTCTATTTTGTTAGTTAAAGGGCAGGAGATGTCACAATATGGTATCTTTTAGGGTCTACATATTTATAAGATTATATAATCTGTTCTATGTTCTTTGTTGTTAGAACGGGAAATCTAAGGTAACTGTTTCAGTCCCTCATTACAATTGTGTCCAGTTTTATTTATTTATTTATTTATTTATTTATTTTCTATGTGTATGAATGTACTGTCTGCATGCAGATTTGTGCACCTGTGTCGTGCAATGCCTCGGAGGTCAGCCTTGGAGGTCAGAAGAGGGCGTCGGATTCCCCTGGAACTGGAGTTCTCCTGGAATTGGAGTTACAGACGGTTCTCAGCCGCCATGTGGGTACTGGGGATCGAACCTGGGTCCTCTGCAGGAGCAGTCCGTGCTCTTAACCACTAGGCTGCTATCTCTCAGCCCCAATTGTGTCCAGTTTTAAATTAGAGAAAGAATTACTGGTTTCTTATCAGTTGACTTTAATACCATAGTTACAAAGGTGCTGTTTATGCTGGTAACTAAGAACCTATCAGGACTGGGCAGAGCCCAGAGCTTTCTTATGAAAGGAACACACTGTTTCTAAAAACCACTAAGTATACATTTGAATGTGAGAAAGAAATCCCACAATCTAATCCCATCGGCACCCCAGCGTCCCAGCACAGGAGGTATTTTAGAGGAGGATGACAGCCCAAGGTCAGCCTTGTAACTGACCAGGAACCTCAGGGCAGTCTCTTTCAGGAGAAAGGAGGCTCATTCATGTTGGTCTGAAATAGCATTAATGGGTCAGGACAGGAGCTGAATCATCTGAAATCAGCATGTTGCATATGACGTCTGTGATGGTTAATCCTGGGTGTCAACTTGACTGGACTAAGGAACAAATAAGAGAAAAGGGTCTTCTGATTGGACCACCTCAACCCGGATGGCCCACCCCAAATGTGGGTGTTACCTTCTGCCGGCAGGCAGTATTTAAGGCCACAGCAGCGGGAGCTGGTCCCTTTTTTTCCTCCTGCGGCTTGCTTCTCTCATCTGGTGAGTTTGTCTTGCTGCTGTGATCAACCTTTCGGATCCCAGCGTGTACTGAGACCGGCAGATCTCCTGGAATCCATTTGGGCCTTCAGCACTAGACTGGGACTCCTGAGACATCCAGCCTTGCGGACTGAGTGGTTCCCTGGATTCCCGGCCTCTCCAGTTCGGCGCTACTGTTGAGCTCCATCACGTGAGCAAATCAATAAATTGTATATAGTTATATATACTCATCCTGTTGCTTCTGTTTCTTTAGAGAACCCTGACTAATACAACGTCTGTCTGGTATAGGAATACACTTTGATTTGTCCCCTGGACATGGATGCGTTATTGTGGAAATCCTTAAGAAAGCATAATGTAAAGAAACAACCAGCCTTCCCAGCCCATGACCAGCTGCCTGAGCTCTTAACTCCAGCCCCACTATGACCCTGAGTGCTCACTAGGCAGAGGCCTGGTCACCACGTGTGGTGGTTTGAATGTGTGTCCCCCATAGGCTCTAGGTATTCAGACATTTGTCTCCAGTTGATGGCGCTGTTTTTGGAGGTCTTGGGGTGTGTGGCCATGCTGCAGGAAGTGTGTCACTGGGGGCAGGCTTAATGAGCTTAACAAGCCTGGTGGTCTACAGTTGCTTCCTCTCTGCTTCCTATGCTCTTTGCAAGATGTGACCCTCGGTTTGCTGCTCCAGATCCAGCCGCCACGCCTCCCACCACAATGGACTACTTCCCTGGAACCGCCAATCGTAAGCTCAAATAAACTCTTCCTTTTATAAGTTCCTTGGTCTGGTGTTTTATCACAGCAACAGAAAACTGACTAATACACCACGCAAATGGCCAGCCCAGGTAAAGTGCTTTCAAGAGTTGACCTTCCTTGAAGTAGATGACAGCGGAGCATACAAACAGAAGATATAATGGAATTGGAAGCTTACCAATTCTCAGAGGGTTTTTTAAATTTTATTTATTTTTGTATGTGTAGGAATGTATTGTCTGTATGTAGGTTTGTGCACCCGTGTCGTGCAATGCCATGGAGGTCAGAAGAGGGTCTCGAATTCCCCTGGAACTGGAGTTCTCCTGGAATTGGAGTTACAGACGGTTCTCAGCCGCCATGTGGGTGCTGGGGATCGAACCTGGGTCCTCTGCAAGAGCAGTCGGTGCTCGTAACTGCTAGGCTATCTCTCCAGCCCCTCAGAAGGGTTTTAAAGGCAGAATCTGCCAATCAAACACTGACCACAGAATGAATTTGACATTCAACAAGAATGACACACATAACTGTACAGAAACACTCTCTTGTGGGCGCATGCCTGCTTTCCTAGCACTCAGGAGGTGGAAGCAGGAAAATTGTGAGTTTGAGGCCAGCCTGAGCTACCTAGTGAGACCCTGTTTAAAAAAAAAGAATTCTCTTTAGTAAGCACTAAATGATTTCTAGGGCTAGGGAGCAGGCTCTGGAGACAGAGTGCATACTGCGGATGTGTGAGGACTTACGGTGGTCTGAATGAAAATGTCCCCCAAAGGCTTAAGTGTTGGAATACTTGGTCCCCAGTTGGGTGAGGTTATGGAATTTTAGGATGTGGACAAAGTCCTTCACTGGCGGTGAGCCTTGAGGGTTGCGGCCTCACCCGTTTCTAGTCCGTGATCTCTGCTCTCTGTGTAGCTGAAGGTATGACCTCTTGACTTCCTGCCACTCTTCCTTGGTCATTATGGATTCTTCCTTTTGGAACTATAAGGTAAAACAAACTATTTTCTTCTATGAGTTGCTTTTGGTCCTGGTGTTTTACCCCAGCAACAGGAGGTGACTGACACAGGACCTGAGCTGGGATCCCCAGAACCCATCTAACAGCTGGGCAGGGTAGCATGAGTCTACATCCCATCACTCCTACGGGAAGATGCGAGGGGACAGGAGAGCTAGCCTAGAATAGACATCAGTGAACACTGTCTCAAACAGGGTGGGAGATGAGGGCCAACACGAGCTTGTTCTCTGAGCTCCACATGTGTATCATGACACTCACACACACTAACACATACACACATAAAGCACATACATATATTCCATAATTTTCTCTTTTTTTGTCTTTTTTTTTTTGAGACAGGGTCTCCTTGTAGCCCCAGCTGTCCTGGAACTCACTCTGTAGACCAGGCTGGCCTCGAACTCACAAAGATCCGCCTGCCTCTGCCTCCCAAGTGCTAGGATTAAAGGCGTGCGCCACCATGCCTGGCCATAATTTTCTAAAATTTTTACTGTCTGCTTTCGTATCATAAGGCTTCGAGGAATATCAATAATCTTTATTGCCTTCTAGTACATGGAAGTAAAGAATATCATTCCTAAGAAAAGTACACATATTCCATGTGAACCAGGAGAGTTCTGTGTGAGAGGCAGAGAGATGCCATCGCTAATTCAGAACTCTTTATGAATAACCTCTTAAAATTTGTAAATGTCTGGCTATGTGAATTACTTTACATGATTTCTTTGGCCTGTTTTATATCATGAGAAACACATGGAGCTGAAGTGTTCAACAGAGCGTTTACTGAGTGTACAC
The DNA here is from genome assembly GCA_009823505.1 of Rhizomys pruinosus. Lineage (NCBI taxonomy): Eukaryota > Metazoa > Chordata > Mammalia > Rodentia > Spalacidae > Rhizomys > Rhizomys pruinosus. The sequence goes on from VZQC01007220.1 coordinate 281,460, forward strand.
AAAGCCCTGGATGTGGTTCAGTACAATGCTTGCCTCGCACAAACAAAACAAAATCCCAGCATAGCACTCCCAAGAAGCACATGAACATCCTTCTACCAGCATTGTTAAAAGTCAGTTTCAGACAAAAGGATATCAAGTTTGAAACAGAAGACAGACAGTAAAGACATCCTGTTACAATCTTAGCACTAGATAAAATCCTTCTTTGGACATACCTAGTCTAGTCACCCATTAATTTCCTTTCTGTCTTCTAGATACCAAGACCTTTTTCCTCATATAAAAGACTGCATGTATCTACAACAATGAATATAAATTAGTTCAGTTTCATATATTGGTTATTTACCTTTGTGGATTTAAAGTGGAAATGTAGTATTTTGTCAAAACATGAGATTATGAAAATAGTGAGAGGTATTAGTCTGAAATGTATAGGATTGTTTTCCAAACTCTGGGAAGTTTTACTTTAAAAAGGAAACAACAGCTGCAGAACCTTTGTTGAAATGCTCCTTGATTTTCAATAAGAATTCCTTCATACAACGTAGAAAACGCGACACATGATCCTGCATCATCACACACCCAAATTCTATCCTAGCAGACCTGCTGACCCAGACCTGTAATCCCAACTGCTTTGCAGTTTGACGCAGGAGAATCACAGTTCAAGCCTGGGCTATGGAATGAATTCAAGACCAGGCTACACAACTTAGCCAGACTCTGTCTCAAAAATATTAAAAAAAAAAGGTGGGCTGGAGAGATGGCTCAGTGGTTAAGAGTACTGTCTGTTCTTGCACAGGACCCGGGTTCAGTTCCCAGCATTCATGTGACAGCTAATAGCCATCTGAACTCCAGGATCCGACCCCCAATTCTGATGTCCCTGGGCACACGCCGTGGGTGCACTTACATACATGCAGATAATATACTGATAGCCATAAAATAAAAAATATCAAAAAACAGGCCAGGAGTGGCGGAACACACCTTTAATCCTAGCACTCAGGAGGCAGAGGCAGGCAGATCTTTGTGAGTTCAAGGCCAGCCTAGTCTACAGAGAGAGTTCCAGGACAGCTGGGGCTACAGGAAGACCCTGTCTTGAAAAGACAAAAAAAAAAAAAAAAAAGTAAAAACAGTATAAAAAACAACACAATGGCTCAGTCCTAGAGCACTGCCTACCATGTGCAAGGCCAGAGGTTTACCAAATCCTAACATAAAAAAGTATCTGATTAGGGGCTGGAGAGATGGCCTAGTGGTTAAGAGCACCGACGCTCTTGCAGAGGACCCGGGTTCGATCCCCAGCACCCACATGGCGGCCAAGAACTGTCTGAAACTCCAATTCCAGGAGAACTCCAGTTCCAGGGGAATGTGACACCCTCTTCTGACCTCCGCGTGCATTGCACAGGTACACAAACTTGCAAGCAGACAATACATTCATACACATACAGAAATAAATAAAAAAAAATTAAAAAAAAGTATCTGATTAAGGACTGGGAGGATGGCACAGTGGTTGAAGTACTTGTCATAAAAGCTGAGTACTAGCTGGGTGCAATAACCCACCTATAATCCCAGTGCACAAGAGGCAGAGATGGGGCTCCCTGCAGTAAGATGGCTAGCAGGATTGGTGAGAGACCCTACCTCAATACATAAAATGGAGGACAAATGAGGAAGATACCTGATGCATGCACATACATGCACATGTGCACACATACATGCGGACATGCATACACACATAAAAAGTATTTGAACCAAACAGAATCCCTTATGTTAACCATGGCTGCTCCCCAACAGTTAGTCAAGACTCGACTTGAGATGTAAGAATGTGATGATAAAACGGCAAGATCAGGGCTGATTTTCAACAGAACACACCTATGCATCTCTGTAATGGCGTGGGGTGGGCACATCAGTGATATCCGAGCCATCCACAGCAGAGCCCGAGACCATCGGAGCCACCTCCGCATGCTGGAATTTTCATTCTAACACTCTCTGCTCTACTTAATTTATAGAAATTTCACCACATTGAACATTTATTGTTCAAATATTTACAAAGTTTTTGAATTCCCTGAGCTGCAGCCTCGAATCTACTTAGCTCGAGCAAGTGAGTACAATCTTTTTAGCATGTATGCAAGTGCGCCCATGCATGTAGTACCTGAGGAGCTGGAAGAGGACGTCAGATTCCACTGAACTGGAGTTATAGACAGTCGTTAGCAGCCATGTGGGGACTGAAAACCAAACCCAGGTCCTCTGCAAAAGCAGCCAGTGCTTTTAACCGCTGAGCCCTCTCTTCAAACCCTAAATTTAAACTTATTTATTTATTTATTTATTTAGTCTTTTTGAGACAGGGTCTCCCTGTAGCCCCAGCTGGCCTTGGACTCATAGACCGCCTGCCTCTGCCTCCCGAGTGCTGAGATTATAGGCGTGTACCGCCATGCCCAGCTCTGAGTCCAATCTTTTGATGTTGCTGTGTGACATTGTTATGTCCAAAGTTCATGCCTGAGAACTGTGCAACAGAGTTACCAAAAATAATGCAAAATAATCTCATAATGTTTCAGGCTAAGTTTACGATGTTCTGTTAGGCCACATTTATGGCTATCCTCAGGCACATGACTGGAGATACAGCTCAGTGGCACACTGATTTTCTGATGCCTGACAATCCACTCCTAACACAAAGTGCTAGTAGCTCTTCCTTAAGATGATATGCACACAACTACTCGGGGGAGCAGCTCAGTGGTAGAGCTTAACCAGCATGCATGAAATCCTAGGTTCAGTCCCTGGTGGTAGGAAAAAAATGTATGCATGTGACCCTGGGCTCCATTCCCAGCACTGCAAGAACCAAACAAATGCACCATTACAAAAAGTGCCTAAAGGGGCTGGAGAGATGGCTCAGCAGCTAAGAGCACAGGCAGCTCTTGCAAAGGACACACCCTTGATTCTCAGCACCCACATGGCAGCTAACAACCATCCATAACCAGTTCCAGGGGATCCACACCTTTTTGTGACCTCGGTGAGCCCCGCAGGACATGAGTGCACCTACCCACGCAGGCAATACACTCATACACTTAAAATAAAAATAATAGCCAGGCGTGCTGGCACACACCATTAATACTAGCACTTGGAAGACAGAGACAGGTGGATCTCTGTGAGTTCCAGGACAGCCGGAGCTACAGGGAGACTCTGTCTCAAAAAGACTAATAATAATAATAATAATAATAATAATAATAATAAAGTACTCTTTTAGAGTGCCTAAAGAAACAGAGAGTGTGTACCCACGCACATCTGAAGAATAAATGACTGCCTTGGTCACAGCCAGGTACAAAGCAATAGAGGAAAAGGCCACAGTTAGAAGGAGGGAGGTTTGGGCAAGAGTAATTCCTCAGCAATCTATTCAGAAGACGAGCAGGCTTCCTCTGTCTATGAGGACCTTGATTTTACTGAACATTTTCTTTTCAAGAGGGAAACAACCAAAGCAAATGTCCTTGACACGCAGTGTAGTGGTTACCGTGGGCCATTTCCCAGTGGAAACTGTCAATACATCCACCAAAACCCAAGGACAGGCTCGTGCTGCTCACCCACCCTTTCTCTTCTGCTCAAGCTCCTCTGACTAGAATCACCTCTTCTGATTGAAATACCCTATTTCACTAAAAACAAAACAAAACCCTTCCACATCGCCATCACCCCCTTCCCGAAAGCCTGTGGAGGACGGCACAGGCCTTCTTCACTCCAGAAAGCGACTTCCTACTAACTATGTTTTCTCCAGTCTTTCCTACCTGGTCTTTGTCTTCCTGTTACTTATTTATGTCTCCATTTCTTTTGATCTTTATGATGCTCTATAAGCCCTGCCACAACAAAGCTGTCAGTGGGGTAGAGCCAGGGCCACCTCTCACTCCTCTAACTTCCTAGCGTCAAGTTCCATCAGGCTTATTTGAAAGACCTCTCACCCATCACTGCCCTCTTGATGCTTCATTCACTGCAACAATGTCCTTATTACTCTCTTTTAAGCACATTTTTTTGTACTAGTGTTAAACCCAGGGCCCCGCACACAATAGGCAATTTGTCACACTTAGCTACATTCCCAGCTGTTATTTACTTCTTATACTGAGATGAATCTCACTAAATTGTTCATGCTGATCTTTCTTCATTTATTATTATTAATATTAGTGTGTATGTCCGTCTGTCTGCGTATGATGTGTGTATGTGTGAACGCACAGGCCATGGTGTGTATGTGGAGGTAACAGAACAACTTTATGGAGTTGGTTCTTTCCACCTTTACTGGGTTTTGGATCTTGAACTTGGGTCTAGGCTTTGCACTGTGGAGTGAGAATTTCTTTTTCCTGTAGAGCCGTCTCACCAGTGCCCCACACTGGTCTTGCTCTCACTCTGTAGCCCAAGCAAACGTTGAACTTGTTATCCTGCCTGAGCCTCCCCAGAAGCTAGAATCACAGCCTGTACCACCGGATCAGTTCCTATGGCAAAAGAGCCATTATCATCTGCCTCCTGAGGCCACAGAGCATAACCACAGCCCTTCTCTGGCTTCTGTGGAGCAAAGAGCATGTGCTTGCTCTCTGTTCTAGTTAGCTTTTTATTACTCTAATGAAAACACTCTGACCAAAAACAACTTGGGGAGAAAAGGGTTTATCACATCTTGTACTTCCAAGTGACAGTCTGTCTTCAGGGAAGGTGAGGCAGGCACTCAGGGCAGGAACCTGGAGGCAGGAACTGAAGCACAGACCATGGAGGAACGCTACTTACTGACATGTTCTTCTGGCCTATGTTCAGCTGATTTCTTTCCTTCCTTCCCTTCCTTCCTTCCTTCCTTCCTTCCTTCCTTCCTTCCTTCCTTCCTTCCTTCCTTCCTTTCTTTCTTTCTTTCTTTCTTTTGGTATTTTCGAGACAGGGTCTCCCTTTAGTTCCAGCTAGACTGGAGCTTGCTCTGTAGACCAGGCTGGCCTTTAACTCACAGAGATCTACCTGTCTCTGCCTCCTGAGTGCCGGGATTAAAGCCATGCCCCACCATGCCTTAAAGACGGTTTTTAGCCGTCATGTAGGTGCTAGAAATTGAACCTGGGGCCTTTGCAAGAGCAGTCAGTGCTCTTAACCACTGAGTCATCTCTCTGGCCCCCAGCCTTATTTCTTATACAACCCAGAACTATGCAGGACTATCCAGGGGCAGTACCATCCAATGTGGGCTGGGTCCTCCCACATCACTCAACACTCAGGAAAATCCCTCAAAGACATGGCCACAGGCCGTTCTGATAGAGGAAATTCCTCAAGTGAGGTCCCTTCTCTCAGGTGTGCTAAGCTGACAAACCAAGCAACCTAGAGTCTCCATGACCTGAGACAGATTTCTGTGTGCCCTTTAAGACTTTGTCTTGGGCTGGAGAGATGGCTCAGTGGTTGGGAGTGCTGACTGCTCTTGCAGAGGACCCAAGTTCGATTCCCAGCACCCACATGGCAGCTAAGAACTGTCTTTAGGGCTGGAGATATGGCCTAGCGGTTAAGAGCACTGACTGCTCTTGCAGAGGACCCGGGTTCAATCCTCAGCACCCACATGGCAGCTGAGAACCGTGTGTAACTCCAATTCCAGGAGAACTCCAGTTCCAGGGGAATCTGACACCCTCTTCTGACCTCTGCAGCATTGCACGGCACAGGTACACAAACTTACATGCAGACAATACATTCATACACACGAATAAATAAATAAAATAAAATAATTTTTTTAAAAATTATATAAAAAAAGAACTTAAGCCAGGCATAGTGGCACACACCTTAATTCCAGCACTCGGGAGGCAGAGGTGGGTGGATCTCTGTGAGTTCAAGGCCAGTCTGGTCTACAGAATTGAGTTCCAGGACAGCTGGGGTTACAGGGAGACCCTGTCTCAAAAAGAAATCTTAAAAAAATGTTAAAAAAAGAGACTTTGTCTCTGAGGGTAAGCAAGTCTCCTAGCAAACAGGCCAGAGAAGACAAAGAGGTCTGGGCTCCAGGCTGGGTTGTGCTTCTTATGCCTCTGCCTCTGTTATAAAATGAGAGCATTGGTGATAGCTACCCCTTAAGGTGGGTTCCAGCTTTAAAGTTGCAAACTGCCCTGGAACTGGGTTATGGATGGTTGTTAGCGGCCATCTGGGTGCTGGGATTCAAACCTGGGTCTTCTGCCAGAACAGCCAAGACCTATTCTCCTCATCTTGTTCCTACTTCCTTCTGAGACAGAAGCAGAGGCAGAAATACAATCAGAGTCAAAACTCTTTTCAAGGTCCTAATAAGTGATACAGGAGAGGGAGGACACTTAGATTTCCAAGGCCTCACAACTGTTCCAGTCCAGAGTGGGAGAGGAATGAGGGTGTGTGAGGAAGTGGGCGGAGTGAAGTGAGGGCAAGCCTGTTCTGTTATAAACTAGCTCTCCTCACACAGCTCCCTTCTGAAGTTCACCTGGAGTGATGCCATTATCTTAGGTATTTTGAAAAACATCCTTATTTCAAAATGAGGAAGCTTGGGGTTTTAGAAATGACACTTCTTAGAGGGTCAAATTACAGTGCTGGGCGTGATGCTGGGGGAGGGCGAAGATTTCAACATCATCACCTTCTTGGAGATTGCCTCTATTTTGATTTTTAATTTACAGTTAACTGTTACAAGGAAAAACACTGCCTTTATCATTCGAGTTAACATTAGACTTCAAAGCTAGGTGTCTGAACCAGTGGGGAAGAAAGTCTTTTGACCTTCCTAGAGATGGTTTAGAATTAATACCCACTCTTCTGAGAACCCAGGCCCACACCAATCCTGAATGGCCAGGCAGCTCAGGGTCCAGCTTTGGGTTTTGTTCTTAAACTAAGAAAAGCCTGAAGGATACCTGATTCATGACAGGATGACACTGTGCTGTGATAGAAATGAGGGGACAGGGTTCGAAGGTAGAGAAAGCAGGTTGAACCACTTCTCTCTTTGGCTGAATGACTGACATACATTAAGCCTTGACAGGAAATCAGGCAGATTAATATCGGGGTATCCAGGAAGACAGCCTTGCAGGTTTAGGAGGAAAGAGAACCCAATCACACCACTGCTATGTGTAGACATCACCCCCAATCTGCCCCTAGAGTCCCCAAACATCTGCACCAATATTGAGAAGTTGTTTTCAGACCGAAGAGGGTCTGAGCACTCTTCAGATTCCCACCTGCCTCGAGTTCCTCTCTTCCAGGAAGTTCTGTGATAGTCTCTGCAGGCGTTTCTGTAGCAATGGGTACAACCAAGTTGTTCGCTCAAGGAAACTATGACGAGCTTGCTCTCGCTTGGAACAGTGGGTGTGCAAGTCAAGTATGCTCCTTGTTTTCATTCTAAAGCACCAATCTGTGCTTAAAAACTTCACCAACCAGCCGGGCGAGGTGGCACATGCCTTTAATCCCAGCACTCAGGATGCAGAGGCAGGCAGATCTCTGTGAGTTCAAGGCCAGCGTGGTCTACATAAAGCGCCCCAGGACAGCTGGGACTAAAAAAAAAAAAAAAAAAAAAACCAAAGACCAAAAAAAAAAAAAAAAAAAAAAACCTTCATCAACCAAAACGTTAAAATATAGACCCAGTGTCTCAACAATAGAAAGCATCTATTTCTGTGTCTGCGCCAACTTACCCCTGCAAAGCACCCTCCCAGAAAGCTCTTCATGACCCTTCTAACATCCCCTGTTATCCCATCACTTTTACTGAAGGGGTAAGTTAAGATTTAAGAAAAGTAAGGCATTGGGCCAGGTGTGGTGATGTTTACCTCAGCACTTGGGAAGTTCAGGCAGGGTGATCCCAAGATTTCAACGCCATCCTCAGCTACATATATTAAGTTTGAGGCTACATGACACCCTATCTTAAAAATCTAAAACAAAGACCTGAGACAGATGCCGCAGTGGGTTTAAGAGCACTGGCATCTCTTCATTGATCTGGGTTCAGTTTCCCAGCACCCAATGGCAGCTAATAACCACCCAAAACTCCAGTTCCACAGGGATCGTTGTTCACACTCTCTGACCTCCATGAACACTGCAAGCACATGGGTGTGCACTTACATACATGAAGTGAACACTCATAAACAAAATAAAAATAAATAAATAAAAATATTTTATTTTATTTTATTTGTTGGTCCCTTTTAGACAGGGTCCTCCCTGTAGCTCCAAGGGTCTGGAACCACCTGTAACCAAGGCTGGCCCTGAACGCAAAAGATCTGCCTGCCTCTGCCTCCCAATGTTTTGGCTAGGAAAAGGCGTGCGCCACCACAATGCCTGGATTAATCAAAATATTTTAAGCCTTAGATTTTTGTTAAAAATCTAAGGTACTAGTCAACAAATATAAATAAATCACACACCTGAGTTATCCATCATTAGCTGACAAACTCTCATACATTAAAAAAATTTTATATAATAAAAATATTTTTGAAATATGACAACTCCCAAACAAAGTAGTCCTACCTTAGGCAGACTGGAAATATCTATTGATCAAATTTGAGATGTGATGGTTTTCTTTGTTAAAAATTTGTTTCAGCCCATTCCTGAGCCCTGGGTCAGAGAAGGAGTCACACACACACACACACACACACAACACACACACTTCACCCAGGATGCTCACCTGTCCTCAAAGCAGACAGTGCACTTCCAGGCATGGGTCCTGTGCAGGAACACACGGCACTCGGAGCACACTCGGTGACTGCAGCCCTGGCACACGGCCCCACGGTTCAGCAGCAGTCCCAGGGCCCGCTGGCAGCGTGCACAGCACTTCTGGTACTCCTGGCTCGAGCTCTTTGCCCCTTTCCACCTGAGATGCTGCAGTTGTGTTTTCAGTTTCCTGTGGCCCAAGGAGTGGAATAATGATTAGGTGATGTGATGCTTAGCTTTAATTGTCGACTTGACATACCTAGAATCACCTGGGAAGAGTCTCCGTGAGGGATTGTCTACATCGGGTTGGCCTGTGGGCATTAATTAATTGTTATGGGAAGACCCAGGCCACAGTGGGCAACAGCATCCCCTAGGCAGGGGGTCCTGACCTGTGTAAGAATGGAGAAACTGAGGCCGGGTGTGGTGGCACGCGCCTTTAATCCTAGCACTTGGGAGGCAGAGGCAGGCAGATCTCTGTGAGTTTCAAGGCACCGGGTCCACAGAGTGAGTCCAGGCCAGCTGGGGCTATAGGTGAGAACCCCTGCTACAAAAAGACAAAAAAAAAAAAAAAAACAAACTCAAGAATGGAGAAACTGAGCTGAATGAGCAGCAAGCAGGTGAGCATGTATAGGTTTGTTTGTCTCCTGACTAGCTGAAGTTCCTGCCTCGACTTCTCCGCAGTGACCCACTGTAACCTGGAATTGAAAGATGAAATAACTCCTTCTTTTCCTTCAGTTGTCAGGGTGTTTTATCACAGCAACAGAAATGAAATTAGAGTAAGATGCTAGCGTGGACCCCCCCATAGACCGCCCCAGCAAGGCAAGGCCCTCTGGTGTCTGGCATCCCTGGGTCCAATAAGGCTGTGTGAGCTGGGCTCTCACCTCAGTTCGTATAGACAGGATCAGGGTTTTTCTGTGAAACAGCCTTACCTCCCAGGGCGGCTGTGAGGATTATATGTCAAAGCAGAAGTAATGTGCCTGGCTCAGAAGTGTGAACTTTTTAGATTTAAGATAAAGGTAGAATTGGGGAGTGAAAGGGAGAGGTGATTCGAAAATTCATTCCTTCATCCTTAAGAATAACCAGAGAAGTCACAGAAGAGGGCGAACATCCCACCATACCAGGCTCGGAGTGATCTATGAACATGCAGCACTCAACCCTGCTAATGGTGTGAGGTTCCCAGTAAAACTGTTTAACTGCTGCCAGAGACTTTTGCTACTGGCTTTTTTTTCCCCCCTTTTTCTTCTTTTTTTCCTTTTGTGAGACAGGGTCTCCTTGTAGCCCCAGTTGACCTGGAATTCAGTATGTAGACCAGGCTGGCTTTGAACTCATAGATCCACCTACCTCTGCCTCCCGAGTGCTGAGATCAAAGGAGTGCACTACCCCGCCTGGCCATCAATCATTGGAAAATATTTAATCGCCAAAGAAATTTCCATTTTCTCAACAAATTTTGAATGAATCCGAGTCTATAGAAATGCTTAGGGGCTGGAGGGATGGCCTAGCGGTTAAGAGCGCCGACCGCTCTTGCAGAGGACCCGGGTTCGATCCCCAGCACCCACATGGCGGCTGAGAACCGTCTGTAACTCCAATTCCAGGAGAACTCCAGTTCCAGGGGAATCCGAGACCCTCTTCTGAACTCCGCGGCATTGCACGACACGGGTGCACAGACCTACATGCAGACAGTACATTCGTACACATACAGAAATAATTTAAAAAAAAATTAAAAAAAAAAAAAAAGAAATGCTTAAAGAGTTTTGAAATAAAGGAGTATGGCAAAAGAACTTTCTGCATTTAGTTAACCAGACAATATCCTTCACTCTTCAAGCATTTTATTTCATATATGTAGTAGTATTTTCTATAGCCCTGGCTGGCCTGGAACTTGCTATGTAGAACACAGATCTACCCGACTCTGTTTCTCTCTGCTTAATATGCTTAGTATTTTTGTTGGCAGACTCTGAAAGAGTTCTCCGACTTAGCCATACTCCCCAGCCCCCGCCTCTTGGTGCTGGGGACGGAATCCAGGGCCTCTTGCACACGTTCTTATACACTAAGCACATGCTTGTGCTCTACCATTGAGCTACGCATGTCTGTTAACCTCCCTTTTTTTGAAGACATGATCCCAGGTAGCCCAGGCGGGTCTCAAACTTGCCTTGTAGCAGAAAGGTGTCCTTGAACACCTGATCCTCCCAAGTACTGAGATGACAGATGCCCAGGCATCATGCCTCTATGAATGTGGACAAACAATGTATTTGCTAACAGTGGGCAATTCTGCCAGTAAATGTAACCTCATACCAAACAGCTCCTGCAGTCCAGCCAAGTCAGAATAAAAACTCCCTGTTCACAAAGAGGTCAGGGAACAGGCTGAGCAAGTTCAGGTTTCTGCCCTCCTTCCTTCTGGCCAACTGAGAGGCGAAAGTGGCCAAAAAGAAAAGACAATGAATTCCATTAGATTGTCGTTTCGAAGCTCCCCCTTGGCGCCTTCAGGTACCATGGAAAGCGAGGTGGGAAAACTCTTAACCCGAGCCTTTCCTTTCTACCCGAAAGCGTGGCAGGTCCTCCGGCTAGCCCCACAAAGTGGGCATGCACAGAAAGAGCAGCGTCACGAAGGGACCTTTTGAAATGAATTGCGAAATAAGTTTAGTTCAATTGTCAAAGCAGTCCCCAGCCCCACGCTTTCAGTCAGAAGCCCAGCCCTGAGCTCGTAGTCACAAGGAGCCCAACAAGTAGTGGCTCCATGTAGAAGAAGCCAAGTGGCCCACAGGACAGGCCCAGGTTCCGGGGCAGCTTACCGGATCCTTTCCTCCTCGATGCTTTGCACAGCCTGGTCGCGATACAGGACCTGGAGAATGACCTCGCGTTCCAACTCCTTGAGAGACTCCAGATCTACTTCATCAGCCATTTCCTCTGCCTTTTCCTCCACCAGCGTTGGAAGAGTTCCACCGTCCTCCCGTCGAGCCAGAGTCCAGCTGTAGCTCTGAGCTCCTTCAAGAGCCCCTCTCTGATTTCACCAGTGTCTGCGTTTTGCTGTGGCTCCTGTTTCCTTCCTAACTGTGTTCTACTCCCCTGGAAAGTTCCAAGAGGCTGCCCTACCGTTGCAGTCCCTGGCACCCGGAGAGCGCTTTTACTGGGCTCTGCCACAGCCTCTGACATCCGCCTAGCACTAGAGCGTATCTTTTTCTGTGGTTCTGCCAGAGATTGTTATAAATGATGCATGGCTGCTGAGCAGATAATTTCTGCAAATTATCCCCAACCTGAGGAGTTTAGAAACAATAATGAGAGACTGCCAATGGCTTATGGAAGCAAACTTCTGCTGAAAATGTGCCCAGATCAGGAGAAATGTCAACAGCCCGATTAAGACCTGAGAACCTGCAGGAAAGACAACAAACAGAAAAACAGCAAAACCAGCATTAACTTCTGTGTCTTGATTATCTCTGCAACATTATTTCAGGAACAAAAATATTCTACACAGACATGTCTGTACATTTTCTGCTGTGATTCAAAGTTCATCAAAGAAGGCTTTTATTATCAGAATTTATAATTTCCAAACTTGGGTTTTCCTAACAAGAATTCTGGATCTTGCCAGACATGGTGGCACGTATCTTACTGTTTTGGCCACATGTCATTTAAAGACAGGGTGAAAAAAATAAAGACAGGGTGAGTTCTGAGACATGCACTGTTAACCATTTGTCATTTTGCAAACAGAGTTTATCAGCCTAGTTACACAGACCTAAATGGTCTAGCCTACTGCACACCAGGCTATATGGAATATATGTATGCTATAGTTCACTGCTGTAGGGGCCCCGATGAACAAAACCACATATAACCAGATCAAACAGTGAAGGAGAGGAGTGAAGCAGGTGCAGCAAAGTATAGTACACTGCTCAACAGTATTTTCTTTTTTTTCAAAAAGTAGAAGACAAATATGTTAAAATAGCAACGAACAACACAGGGGTTACAGAGATAGCTAAATTGGGAAAGTCCATGCCTTGCAGCCAAGAGGACCAGAGTTTGAGTCCCAGAACCCAAGTTTAAAAGCTGATCATGGCAGGCTGCAACCTAAGCAAATAGACTAGATCCAGGCTAGTGGAAGACTAGCTACGGCCGAGCTTGACCTCTGGCCTCCAAACCTCGGAGCACACATTAGGTTATAGATGAAATGCTCCATAAGAACATGCACACAATATGAACATGCTTGAATATACACCCATATACACCCATGCACACCAAAAATGTTAAAAAAAAAAAGTTGGTGTGGTGGGGCTAGAGAGATGGCTCAGCAGTTAAGAGTAAATTGCTGCTCTTCAGAAGGACATGCATTCAGTTCCCAGCACCCATGTTGCTCAGCTCACAACTGCCTGTAACTCCAGCTCCAAGGGACCTGACACCCTCTTCTGGCTTCTACACACACTACACTCGTGTGCACAAAGCCACACAGATGCAGTTATATACACATAATATTTTTAAAATACTGTGGTAAATTCGTAAACCAGTAACACAATCACTTATCGTTATCAAATATTCTGCTGTTGTATATAACTGTATATACTAGAAGCACAGGACCCACACCAACGTAAGTTAGGAGACAGGCATTTTCCAGCTCTGTTGTAATTTCACTAGACCATTGTACTATAGGTATGTGGTCCATTGTTGACTCCATTATTATAGAGCACATGACTGACTGCACATCATCCTAATTGAAAACACATTAGAGAAAAGATGTTCTCAACTGTTGGCTATTTTTACAAGTATCATCAAAGCTAAAAAAATTGTAATCAATTAGGGAATTACATAGTCACCACCGCAACCTCAACCTATCAATTATTCATGGCCTTTAATAGTTTTCATGAGCTTCCTTAAGCATCGGATCCTGTTTGTATTTAATGTATCTTGAAAGGTTTTGCAAATTCTGTCAAAAATTTAGAATATCCAAACAATATGCTTTCTGCAACACCACTTAGTAATAAAATGTCCTTTAAACTTTAGAATCCACACCCTTTTGTGTTTATTTATTTTTTGTCTTTTTTGAGACAGGGCCTCCCTATAGCCCCCAGCTAGTCTGGAACACACTCTGTAGACCAGGCTGGGCTTGAACTCTCAGAGATCCGCCTGCCTCTACCTCCTGAGTGCTAGGATTAAAGTTGTGCACCACCTCGCCCGCCTTAAAGACAGTTCTCAGCCACCATGTGGGTGTTGGGACTCAAACCCTGGTCCTCTGCAAGAGAGGTTGGCATTCTTAACTGCTGAGCCATCTCTCCAGCCCGTGTTTAATTTCTTTTATTTTTTTCTTTGTGTTTTGAGACAGGGTCTCCCTATAGCCCCAGCTGGCTTGGAATTTGCTAGAAGGACCAGGCTGGCCTCAGTCTCACAGAGATCCACCTGCCTCTGTCTCCTGAGTGCTGGGATTAAAGGGGTGATATAGGGAGAAACCATGCTCAGCCCTGTGCCCTTTTTAAATTCATGCACAAGTTATTACAGACCTCTTAGATATCATCCTACTTAAGCAAAAGTTCTTAACCTTTTTTTTAATCTTTGGTAGTCTAGTGTGCCCTATGTATTTCAATGTGTAAAATAAGATACACTGAGTTCTAAAGGAAATTGACTATGCTGAAATCTCTTAAAATTGTTACACAGTAACATATGTGAAATAATGAGATCTGGGAGTTATATAAAGACTACCACAATTCCAAAGTGCTGCTGAGCTATCTATCCACACAATGTCATATGAAAATACCTGTAGTTTTTATTGGGAACGAGGCTCTAGTTCTGGTTGATGCTACCCTGGATTTTGTCTCTCTTGATAATTTAAGGAAATGCCAAACTTGAAAGTTTATTGAAAGTTAAAATGTAATTTTCACTGTATCCAAGTTTATGAGCCTGTAGGCTAAGGACTGTTGTATTAAGAGATTCTATATTTGTGAGTTCTAGAAGATAAAGTTAAAATTGTTCATACCAAGTGTGAAGGTTGCATGAACGGGAAAACCTAGAGGTCTAAAGAGGAACCACATGACCTCCACGCCTGCTCTGTAAAGTCTTCCTATCTGGAACATGAGCCAACAAGGACAACCAGCCCAGCCTGCTAGTACAGCTCTCTGCCACTGGGGCAACAGATCTTAGGTTTAGAGGTGAGTCTCTCAGGAAATGGAAAACAACAGAAAAGAATGTGGTGGGCTAGGGAGATGGCTCAGTTGGCAAAGGGCTTGCCCTGCACACGTGAGGACCCCAACGCCCATGGCATGGTGACAGGCGCTTGTAATAATCTCAATGGCTGAGAGGCCCCAGCCTAATCAGCAAGCCCCAAGCCCCAGTGAGCGACCCTGACTCAAAAACAATAGCTGAGAGCCAGGTTTGGTGACGCATGCCTTTAATCTCAGCTCTTGGGAGACAGAGGCAGGCAGATCTCTGTGAGAATGAGGCCAGCCTGGTCTATGTAGTGAGTTCTAGGCCAGCTGGGGCTGCAAGGAGACCCTGTCTCAAAAAGACCAAACAAACAANCATGCCTTGCAGCCAAGAGGACCAGAGTTTGAGTCCCAGAACCCAAGTTTAAAAGCTGATCATGGCAGGCTGCAACCTAAGCAAATAGACTAGATCCAGGCTAGTGGAAGACTAGCTACGGCCGAGCTTGACCTCTGGCCTCCAAACCTCGGAGCACACATTAGGTTATAGATGAAATGCTCCATAAGAACATGCACACAATATGAACATGCTTGAATATACACCCATATACACCCATGCACACCAAAAATGTTAAAAAAAAAAAGTTGGTGTGGTGGGGCTAGAGAGATGGCTCAGCAGTTAAGAGTAAATTGCTGCTCTTCAGAAGGACATGCATTCAGTTCCCAGCACCCATGTTGCTCAGCTCACAACTGCCTGTAACTCCAGCTCCAAGGGACCTGACACCCTCTTCTGGCTTCTACACACACTACACTCGTGTGCACAAAGCCACACAGATGCAGTTATATACACATAATATTTTTAAAATACTGTGGTAAATTCGTAAACCAGTAACACAATCACTTATCGTTATCAAATATTCTGCTGTTGTATATAACTGTATATACTAGAAGCACAGGACCCACACCAACGTAAGTTAGGAGACAGGCATTTTCCAGCTCTGTTGTAATTTCACTAGACCATTGTACTATAGGTATGTGGTCCATTGTTGACTCCATTATTATGGAGCACATGACTGACTGCACATCATCCTAATTGAAAACACATTAGAGAAAAGATGTTCTCAACTGTTGGCTATTTTTACAAGTATCATCAAAGCTAAAAAAATTGTAATCAATTAGGGAATTACATAGTCACCACCGCAACCTCAACCTACCAATTATTCATGGCCTTTAATAGTTTTCATGAGCTTCCTTAAGCATCGGATCCTGTTTGTATTTAATGTATCTTGAAAGGTTTTGCAAATTCTGTCAAAAATTTAGAATATCCAAACAATATGCTTTCTGCAACACCACTTAGTAATAAAATGTCCTTTAAACTTTAGAATCCACACCCTTTTGTGTTTATTTATTTTTTGTCTTTTTTGAGACAAAAAATAGCCCTATAGCCCCCCAGCTAGTCTGGAACACACTCTGTAGACCAGGCTGGGCTTGAACTCTCAGAGATCCGCCTGCCTCTACCTCCTGAGTGCTAGGATTAAAGTTGTGCACCACCTCGCCCGCCTTAAAGACAGTTCTCAGCCACCATGTGGGTGTTGGGACTCAAACCCTGGTCCTCTGCAAGAGAGGTTGGCGTTCTTAACTGCTGAGCCATCTCTCCAGCCCGTGTTTAATTTCTTTTATTTTTTTCTTTGTGTTTTGAGACAGGGTCTCCCTATAGCCCCAGCTGGCTTGGAATTTGCTAGAAGGACCAGGCTGGCCTCAGTCTCACAGAGATCCACCTGCCTCTGTCTCCTGAGTGCTGGGATTAAAGGGGTGATATAGGGAGAAACCATGCTCAGCCCTGTGCCCTTTTTAAATTCATGCACAAGTTATTACAGACCTCTTAGATATCATCCTACTTAAGCAAAAGTTCTTAACCTTTTTTTTAATCTTTGGTAGTCTAGTGTGCCCTATGTATTTCAATGTGTAAAATAAGATACACTGAGTTCTAAAGGAAATTGACTATGCTGAAATCTCTTAAAATTGTTACACAGTAACATATGTGAAATAATGAGATCTGGGAGTTATATAAAGACTACCACAATTCCAAAGTGCTGCTGAGCTATCTATCCACACAATGTCATATGAAAATACCTGTAGTTTTTATTGGGAACGAGGCTCTAGTTCTGGTTGATGCTACCCTGGATTTTGTCTCTCTTGATAATTTAAGGAAATGCCAAACTTGAAAGTTTTATTGAAAGTTAAAATGTAATTTTCACTGTATCCAAGTTTATGAGCCTGTAGGCTAAGGACTGTTGTATTAAGAGATTCTATATTTGTGAGTTCTAGAAGATAAAGTTAAAATTGTTCATACCAAGTGTGAAGGTTGCATGAACGGGAAAACCTAGAGGTCTAAAGAGGAACCACATGACCTCCACGCCTGCTCTGTAAAGTCTTCCTATCTGGAACATGAGCCAACAAGGACAATCAGCCCAGCCTGCTAGTACAGCTCTCTGCCACTGGGGCAACAGATCTTAGGTTTAGAGGTGAGTCTCTCAGGAAATGGAAAACAACAGAAAAGAATGTGGTGGGCTAGGGAGATGGCTCAGTTGGCAAAGGGCTTGCCCTGCACACGTGAGGACCCCAACGCCCATGGCATGGTGACAGGCGCTTGTAATAATCTCAATGGCTGAGAGGCCCCAGCCTAATCAGCAAGCCCCAAGCCCCAGTGAGCGACCCTGACTCAAAAACAATAGCTGAGAGCCAGGTTTGGTGACGCATGCCTTTAATCTCAGCTCTTGGGAGACAGAGGCAGGCAGATCTCTGTGAGAATGAGGCCAGCCTGGTCTATGTAGTGAGTTCTAGGCCAGCTGGGGCTGCAAGGAGACCCTGTCTCAAAAAGACCAAACAAACAACAAAAGAACCCCACCCAACACCAGCAATAACAACAAATCACACACACAGACACAGACAAACACACACACACACACACACACACACACACACACACACACACACACAAGAAAACAGTGTTTCACCAGTGCTAAGGGAAAGGAGCGAGTCAGCTAACCCATCCCCACTTCCCAAGCCTCCGGAAGCTGGCTCACTCTGCCGCCTTCTTGTTTCTGCTCTACTAAATGTACTGCCGGGCATGCACATCTGTTTTGCCTGATTCTCAGATATTATAAATGAAGATTTTGTGCTCAGTTCAAAGTGCTGGACCTGAACGCTGAGCTTTCTTTTGCAGTGGCTGGTCGTATTCTTCTTGGCCTTGGGTCTCCCGTTCCTCAATGATCCTGGGCCCCAGCAAGCTGAGTCCTAGAATGATGACAGCGATGGGGATTCCACAGGAGGAACTCAGGGGCCCCCAAATACTCACTTGGCAGGTGTCTAGGTCTTGTGTGTTTTAGGATTACAGGATTCAACTATCATTACAAAAGCTCATTCGATATGCCATGGTCCCAGCCTGTGGGCCTGCTTCTGGGTGCAGGAAGAGCACTGTTCATAGAGCAGCAGGGGCTCTACAGAAAAATAGAGCTCGGGGCTGGAGAGATAGCCTAGCGGTTAAGAGAGCCGAGTGCTCTTAAGAGGAAAGCCCGGGTTCGATCCTCAGCAACCCACATGGCGGCTAAGAAAACCGTCTTTAACTCCAGTT
>VZQC01007224.1:0-12579 GCA_009823505.1 Rhizomys pruinosus
GCTGTCCTGGAACTCACCACTTGGACCAGGCTGGCCTTGAACTCACAGAGATCCACCTGCCTCTGCCTCCCAAGTGCTGGGATTAAAGGCATGCACCACCATGCCCAGCCCCCAATAGTAAGTTTTTAATGTTTTGAATTACCAAGCAACAAATTTACATTAGGGCCTATAAAGTAAAGGCTTTCAAAGTGCTGATGAACAACCTTTTGGTTTTATTTTATTTATGTTTTATGTGATGGGCAATTTACTTCCATGTATGTTAATGCGCTTGTGAGTGCAAGGTCTTTGGAGGCCAGAAGAGGGTGTTGGATCTCATGACACTGGAGTTATGGATGTTGTCACCTGCTATGTGGATACTGAAAACTGAACCACATATTCTAAGAGCAGCGAGTATTCTTAACCACTGACCCATGTGTCCAACCACAGATGAACCTTTTAATCAGATGCTATAAGATATTTGAAGGCAAGTTGACAGCTCTGCCCAGGATTCAAACTGTGCCATGCATGGCAGCCAGTTACTGGAATCTACCTGACACAGGAGTGATACGGAAGGCTTGGTTCCTGGCTACTGGAGAGGAACAGGATTCAAACTGAGCCCCCTGGAGTGTTAGCAGATGTTACAAGCTGCCTCCTCAATAACCATCTCTGGCCCTTCTCTGCAATCCAACCGCAGTTCATTCAGCGGCTGACTCAGAGATACCATAAGCTCACAGAGCAGACCTTCACTCTGGCTTCATTGAGCAAATCATGATTGGTGTAAACTAGTCACAGCAAACTTCCTAGCAGTAGAAGATAAATGATCATTTGGGAGGAAGAGAGGGTCTTGTCTAGTTCTAGTAAGAGGCAGTTGCTGGTAGTGACAATGGTGATGCTGGCAGAAGGTGGTCTTTATCCTTCAAAGACACAACTGACAGGAAATCCTGTTTGTTTTAGCTTTGAAAGCACATATGTCACTGGAGCTGTACAGACATCTGGGGAGATATATGATCTAAAGCAACATTGGTGAGCTGCAGGTCCAGCGTCGGTGGCCTCCTACCTGTGGATTCCTTATGACACGAAGAGTGTACTCATATTTAAAATTTGTCTTTTCTCTTTCCTGTTATTTGAAGTCGAGCACAGTTCTAACTCATAATGCACCATGTCAAGCACTTGGGTCTTTTCCTCACCAGGTTCTGTACTTCTTGACATGTACCTGACTTCAGTTTCTAATCCTGTAAAACAAAGCTAATGAAAGATGCACCTCATTGACAGCAGTCAGGATGAGATGAACGGTTCCTGTAAAGAGCTTGCGGCTCATCTTGTCACATCAGAAGCCATCAGAAATGTCTAGCTACCATTCTTGTTCAAAGGCAATTGCTTTTAACATATTTCTGGAATGGTGCAAGGCTGGCTGGTGAAATAGGAATTGGAGGGAAAAGGTCGGGGATGGAGAACAAGAAGGCTGAGAATCTAAACTGGGAAGCAGCGTGGGATGGGAGCAGCTAAAGAATCTGACCAGGGTGTTCTGTTCTGATGACAGTCGGGACTAATTCTGGTCAGCGTGGGTCAGTTAGCCTTGTGTACACCCTTCACCAACTGCAATGCTACGTTACTAGCTCATCTTCCCCCTTCTTGTCCTGACACCTCAATCACAGAGCAACAATTGTGTTCCTCTAGAAGATGGTTAGATGAAGGCCTTCTGGCTCTGGAAGAAAGGGGCAGATGGAAATGATGCCCCTTTCCTTTTAGGGCCCAGCATAAATACCCAGCACATCTCAGACATGAATCAATATGCTATCCATCCAGACTGTGGGAACCCACCCAGTTCTGAGCTGCTGTGGGCACAAGCATGGTGGGTTTCTACTTGGAGTTCACTCTGACTACATTTTACCATGGGGGTCCTCAAGAAAGCAGGTCCCTTGGAACTGAGAGTCATGTGTGAGTGTTCACCTGCTTTTGAATCTTCCTTACATGTTTAAGGCTTCCTGTTACCACTCAACTATTCCTTAGGTTATGGAGATATTAGGTGTTACTTTTATGCTTGATCACAATCACACTGAAAAGAAAAATAAGATTTAAGGGAATTTCTGCCAAGAATATTCTATTTGGCCAGCTTTCACATATTATACAGTGTGTGTGTGTGTGTGTGTGTGTGTGTGTGTGTGTGTGTGTGACATCTACCTTCTCTCATCTGTGCTATCACCATGGTCTATGAACTCCCCTGTGCCCTTCTACCTGCCAATCATGAATAAATCTTAGAGCCCTACAAAGGCTTGTTGTGAGGCAGGTTCAGGTTCCATAACAAGACTGTCAGTAGATGGCCATCATTCTGGGTTGTCTGCACAGCAGAACAGGGATGTCAGCAGTTAACAACTTCTTGAGTTCTTTCTCCTTTCCCAGCCAGGAACCTACAATTCTCTAGCCTCTAACCCCAAACCCTATTTACAGAGAAAAGACAGGTACTAACATCCCTTGCATAACCCTGTGGCTTCTGATTTTACTTTATTAGATTATTATTCCATCCAAGGCATCTCTGCGGCTACCTCAAGTATCTCTCTCATTAAAAGACAGAGAGAAGAAAAAAGGTTTAGCAGCCTTTTGAGATGTAATCTATGAGCATCCAAAATGGCGCATATGGTTAATGCTGAGACGTTGTTTATTCTCTCTTGTGAAGCCTGGATCCTGCTCTCCCTTGGGAAGCATTTATGCACTTGGATGCATTTCACTTTCTTCTGAACACCTTTTTTTCTCTTAACCCGCATGTTTCAGTCTACATTAAGATATCTTTGACAAGGTCACCAACTCCGCTTTTTCATAAACGCACTGGTTCTGAAATTCTTTTCATGATTGAAGCCACAAAGCCCAAGTTGAGGTCTCTTGATGCCAAACAGCTGAGGGTGTGTCCCTGTCTCTGTCCCCTCTTTGCTGACAAGTGTTCTGTTTATAAGGCTTCAAATTATAGTCATACAAAGTACTTTTGGGTTCCTGAATTTGGATCTGCTCTGGCCTGTAATCTTTCACACATGCACTTAATGTCCCACCTAAAACATTGTCCCTACAACAACTTTCTTTTTTTTAAATTTTTTTTTAATTAATTTTATTTATTTCTGTATGTGTACTAATGTATTGTCTGCATGCAAGTCTGTGCACCCGTGTCGTGCAATGCCGCGGAGGTCAGAAGTGGGCGTCGGATTCCCCTGGAGCTGGAGTTCTCCTGGAGTTGGAGTTTCAGACGGTTCTCAGCCGCCATGTGGGTGCTGGGGATCGAACCCGGGTCCTCTGCAAGAGCGGTCGGCGCTCTTAACCGCTAGGCCATCTCTCCAGCACTTTCTTTACTTGGCTAATTTTCACTTGTCTCCAGAAGTCACTTTCTCAGGGAAAGGTCACTGAATTCCCGATTCTGTCAGGATTAGATGAGCCTCCATTGGTCTCTCATGTTACCTTGAACATTCTTTCCCGCTTTTCATCACATCACCTTGATCCTGCTTAGGATGAGACTCTATTCTCTCTCTCCTTTCTCTCTCTCTCTCTCTCTCTCTCTCTCTCTCTCTCTCTCTCTTTCTTTCACTCTCTCCCCCTCTCTCTGCACTTGCTTCCCCTTAAGGACTATATATTCCTTCTGTGGCCATCCAACTTGCAGGAGTTCATGAATGAGTCCCCGTGACCGTCCATTGATGCCACATGACTTGCTGTGGCCCATAGAAGTGAATACATTAAGCCCAATGGAAGCGTAGAGTCTTGGCAAGTCTTTATCAGTCCATTGGCCTCTCCTTGGATATAGGAACAGAAATAACAGTTTCTGCTTCAGCTTGGAACTCAGACTGAAAAGGCATGTGAGCAGAGTCATAAGCAATATCATACAACATGAATGAGAAAGAGAAGTTGTGATTAAAAGCCACTTGAAACTTGGGGGTTATCGCTGAAGAGTATTGGGGTCAAGGCTTGTGTAGTCTTTGTTTCTCCTAGCAGTAAACATCCTTATACCAAGAGTCCCTAAAGCAATACCCAGAGCTATTCCTTGCTAAGTTTGTTTGATGAAGGTATGAATATGTCACTTGTATTTTGTTTTGTTATTTCTTTTTCTTCTTGCAGAACTAGGAATTAAACACAAGGCATCATGTATGTTAGGCAGTTTCTCTACCACTGGGCCACATCCCCAGACACATATGTTTTCTCCAGTACTAAATTTAACAACAGATTTGTCTAGGTCCAAATGGGTAGCATGTTTAAGCAACATTATGCTGCTAACATAACATTCTTATTTACTCCTTAATTTGATTTTCACAAAAACTTGTAAAAGAAAGAGGCATCACTACATGAGAGCACTGATGTCAAGGAGACTTTTTACTTCTGGAATCACGTGGTTATTCGTAGACAAAGAAAGAATGGTTAACGTTCAGTCTCTGGTACCAGCTGCAGGTTCTCCTCCATCCTGTCCTTGAACTCAATGCCAGAAAAGAGAAGACAAAAAGGAACTCCTTCTTGGTATCCCCTCAGGTCTGCTCGCTGTGACCACTCCTATTGGACAGGAATAATACTGGCCACTCACCATTCTCTTTTCCTGGGAATTAAAGTAGGCAGCTAACCAAAAAGCCTTTTCTCTTTTTTCTCTTTTCGAAAAGAAACCATTTAAAGAATAGAAAGAAGGAGAGAAACACCCAATTTTAGTTCCTGTCTGGCCTTTGTAGATCTCTGGTACCAGTTCTAAGCTCCCGCAGAGAGAATGATGATTTTTGTTCCCCACAAAGGGTGTGTTCAAGAGAACAGGCTGGCGTCACCACCCAAATCCCCTAACATCACAACAAAGAGCAGCTCTTGATTTGGGTGGTTTATTTAAGTCAAAGCTGATGCTCAAGTGTCACCTCAACAAATATGTATTGATCACCTCTCAGCACAAAGCATTGTGCTGGAGGGAGTTAAGTTAATTTTAAGTGCTGCCTAATTGCCCTCCAGGTGGCTGAGGTAAAGGTAATTCTTAATCAAAACCTTTCTATCTACCTTTACTGAGAAAAATGTAAGGGCTGTGTTTCTCTACTCACCACAAACTGAAATCACCAGGTGAGCTTTTAAAAATAGTGATGTCTGAATCCCACCTCCTGTGGCCTCATTTAATTGGTCTCGGATGTGGCTAGACCAGGGGGATTTTTAAAAGTTCACCAAGTGGATTTATGCAGCAATGTTATAAAACACTGTGTTCAGGACAGCCTCATCTCCAAACTGCCTCTTCTAGAGTAGTGATCAGAACTGTTGGATAAATTGTGCTGAATCCCAAGATGTCCTGACCTGTTTCACTAGCTGGATTTGAGGCAGGGTGTGGAATAGGAAGAGACCCCAACAGGACAGTGAAGAGACTGGGTCTGGCTCTGTTCTGCTGTCCCTTGGAAATGGGGTTTAGCTTGGCCTCAGTGTTCAGTTTTCTGGTCTGAGAAATTATGGAATTAAACTAGATAAGTGCTACCCAAAGTTGTTTGTTTGTTTTTTTTTTAAGGTGCATGTCACCACACCTGGCTTAAAGGCGGTTCTTAGCTGCCATGTGAGTGCTGGGAATAGAACCCAGGTCCTCTGGAAGAGCAGTCGGAGCTCTTAACTGCTGAGCTATCTCTCCAGCCCCCCAAAGTCTTTTTTTTACATCATCAATGACTACCTTGTATTTAATTGACCTATAATATTAGTAATTATTTACGAAGTACATTGAGAAAACAGACACATTCATGCAGTATGCAATGATCACATTAGAGTCATTATCATTCTATGTCCTCAGACTTTTTTGAATTCTATGTTAGGAGCTGACAGAATTTTCTAAGTGTTGAAATAATTGTAGAACAGCTGTCCCACTATATTGTAGAGCACTGAAATAGATAGTTCCTCCTATCCAACTGTATTTTGGAACCCATTTCCTAACCTCTCCTGCTGTCCCCTGGTCTCTGACATTTCTAGTCTCTAGGTCACTGTTCTCCAAGCAACATACCGGCATAAAACCAAGATGTTAATACTCTTCCAATCTATTTTTTAATAAAGTATAGCAAAAGATTAGGGGCAAAGAGAAAGACCCATTAAGATAGACCAGAAAGAAGTCAGTTGGCACAAAGGCTGGAAACCCCTTTCCACCTACCTGTAACCACAGCATGCAGCAGAAAAAGCTTGTGGAGGAGGCGGGGCGTATGTAAATAACCTATAGTCAGGCGGGTTGGGGCTGGCCTGGGAGTTTTGAAACTGTCCCAGCTTACTAGCACACTTCCATTCTCAAGAGTGCCTCTCTCTACTTTAATAAAGCTCTTTCTGTCACTCTCCACACACGTCTGGTCCAGTTCTTTGTTTCGGGACACAAGAACCTGGAACCCTGAGAACCTGTCCCTCTGGACTCAAATCCTCATCTGTAACAAAAGTGCCAAGAATACTAGTAAAAAGGCAAGGTTCTCCAGTAAATATTTCTGGAAAACTGGAGTACACAGGCTCAGAAATGAAACAAGATCCTTCTTGCTGTACAAAAATTCAACTCCAAATAGGTCAAAGACCTAAAAGTAAAGCCCGAAACTACAAAACTACATGGAGTACCTTTGAAATCTGCTTTCATCAAATGACATCTTTAACAAAATAAGGATATGTCTATCAAGTGTCCATCAGCTTGTCCCTATTTAAATGAATTGATGATTTTTGTCAGAATTTTAAAGAGAGTAGATGGTGTTTCAATTCTACCACACATTACTTTTTCTGACGTTTTAACCAATCCTGTGTAAATGGAAAGTTCTATCCAAAGGGAGTATCAAGTGTTCTCCTTCATTTATTAAAAAAACAAAACATGTCCTGAGTTATCTGTCCTCTCCCATCTTGAATCAGGGACCAGAGGGTCAGCTTCACCACCTCCACCACCTCCCCAGCTTCTACCAGTTCTAGAGGGCATTAGAACTACTTGAAGAAAATACAGGCAGCCAATAAGCAACTGCTACAGCAGCTTGCTCTGGTAAGGAGGCTCTTAGTAACAGACCAACCTTGCCACAGAGGTCAGGATATGAGTGTCGGGCTCTCACCATGCCATTAGAAGGCTCCCTGTGGAGAGAACAAGCAAGGGAATAATGATCAGGGGTCCCGTGGGGTGGAAGCCACTATGACAGTTTTTCATGGGAATAGAATTTCTAATACTTGAAATTCTTTCCTTTGGGAACTGAGGAGAATGCAAAAAAGGAGAGAGAGATTGGAAACCTGTGGTTATAACTGCTCATCAAATTCTCTGATTGATATAAAACTACCAAGGTTATCATTAAACATATAATGCTGAAACCTAAAGCAAAGACAACAAGTGTGTTAAGTCCTGATGGTTTGATTGACTATAAGAGATAATTTAGATATTTGTTAGGCTTTTGGAGCAAGGAGGAAAAATTACAAATATTCATGATTAACCTTGAAATTAGAAGATGGGAATAAATGGTTGGAATTGTTGGAGTAGATAGTTGTAAGATTCTTCTAACACTAAATGCTTTTCTTCTGATAACAGTATGAAGTATGAATTTCAAGAACCAGTGGCTAGAGAGGTCATAGGCCATAGAGAGAACCGACTACTATTGTTCTGTTAAATAGACATAGTATTAAACCAATTCCTAATGACTTATTGTCATACACATTAGAGGGGTGTATCTCTCTCAGCTCTCACCAGAAAAGGTTCTTGCAGTAGATAGTGATTAATACAGAGAGTGCACAACTGGTCAAAATGCAGAGAATAGGAGACTATAGAGTGCTCATCCCTAAATGGAGCATCTATCTCACACTTTTGACTCTCAAGGCAGAATAGGAGGTGGAAAGATTGTAAGAGCAAGATGCGGTAGATGAATACATGGAAACTGTGTTGGCTGGACATCATGGAATAGTTACATCTGAGAACCCACAGGGCTTGTGGCAGTGTGCACAAGTCCTGTGCAAGCCCAAGCCAGAAAGAAAACCAGTGTGGATGGGGGAGACTGGCAACCTAGCTGAGAATTTTTTGTCAGTTGATAGACTCTGGGAGAGAAAGAGTCAGTTTTCCTTCCTGGTGTGATACTTGGTAGGTTGACCAGACTCTAGGGCATGGACCCACCCCCAAGAGCATTTAGACAACACAGATTGAACTCCTTTAAAGAAAATAAGGACAGGGGCTGGAGAGATGGCTCAGCAGTTAAGAGCACCGACTGCTCTTGCAGATGACCTGGGTTTGATTCCCAGCACCCACATGGCAGCTAAGAACAGTCTTTAACTCCAGTTCCAGGGGAATCTGACGCCCTCTTCTGACCTCTGCAGCATTGCATGACACAGGTGTACCAGCCTACATGCAGACAGTACATTCATACACATAAAAATAATAAATAAGTAAATTTTAAAAAAGAAAATAAGGACAAATAATATTCAAGGGCATGAAAAGGGGTGGTGGTGGGTAGGGGCTGTGGGAGGGAGGGAGGGGATCAAAATATATTGTATGAAATTCTCAAATCAATAAAATTACTTAAAATTTTCTTCCACCATTTAAAAATATAAACAGAAAGTTTTAGATTTTTTTTCTTATTGGAGGTTAAGAAAGATAAATGTTAAAGAAAGTTATATTAAATCATTAAAATTAAAAACTATATTTAATAATTTTATATCATTTGTAAATGCACAAAAACAACTGTGATCATGAAAGATAACTTTACAGGGTCTGGGACTGTCCATTTTCTGAGACAGAACACTCAGAGACTCTCACATACTGTGCTGGACAGCTTTACTTGTCAATTTGACACCTGGGTAGAGGGAACCTCAACTGAGGAATTTATTCCATTGAATTAGCCTGTGGCCATGTCCGTGGGACATTTTCTTGATTGTTGAATGATGTGGGAGGGCCCAGACCACTGTAGGTGGTGCCATCCCTGGGAAGATGGTCCTGTGTTATATAACAAAGTAAGCTAAGCACAGACAAGGGGAGCAAGCCAGTAAGCAGCACTCCTCCATAGTCTTGTGCTCAGGTTACTGCCCTGAGTGCCTGCCTTGATTTCCCAACAGGATAGACTGTGCTATAAGCCAAATAAACCCTTTCCTCCACAAGTTGGTTTTGATCAGTGTTTTATCACAGCACTAGAATGTAACTAGGACACATATATAGAAGAAGCATTGTATTTTAGCTAGCATTCCATTGTCTACTTACTGGATGAGATGTTGAACACATCAGAAATAAACATCAAATAGTATATTCTTATACCATGCTAACAGTAGGTGATTTACTGACTAATTATTTCATTTGATGAATACCACAGGACTCTGCTTCCCTTAAGCCCTGTCTGCCTGTTCTCTTTTAAGTACTATGAAGCTTTACTCTTCAAGTCTTTCTAGGAAGTGCAAGTATAAACCTTAAAAGAGACTGAAAGGATTCATGCTGGTACTTGCTAGCTTCCTATAGCAAGTGCTCCTGGCAGGTATATATGTGAGAGTGGAAGTGGGTGGTAGATTATCATATTGCCATGCTGACTGATGTCTCTTCTTGCTCAAGCCTCCCTGCTCACACATGTAGGAAGTGGGTCTTTCATAATACATAACCAGACCCTGTTGATAAGCCTCGAAACAACCAGCTTATTAAAAGGGAATACAGCATTGGACTGGCTAAATCAGATTTTCTTCAGACATTTTGAATGGAGAGACCCAGGGACAGTCCTTCAAGGACGCTGGGATCCAGATCTCATACGTCATAGAGCCAGGGCCATACTGGCTTCAGTCTAGTCAAAGTGTGGGCTGAAGTCAAGGGAATGCAGGCTGTGTTTCCCCTGCTGACAAAGGCAACAGACAAGAGAGAAGCAAAGATGAGCGAGTATGGAGTCCAGGAAAGGTAAGTGAGAGCTGCAACCTAAAGACGGAACAGTCCAGCTACACCGACACACGTGCAGGCTGCATGATTCCTGTGTATCATTTCCACAGCATGTGTGAAAAAACCTGAAGCTTATGTGAATGAATTGTTGTCCCTGCAATCGGAGAACCTTGACTGGGATAGATTTATAAAACTATCAAGTAGGGGATTCTATTGTTACCTGTATCACAGTGTGAGATTTTTTTGTCTTTGTTTTGGGTTTTTTTGTGTGTATTTTTGAGACAGGGTCTCCCGTTAGTCCCAGCTGGCCTGGAGCTCCCTAGGTAGACCAGACAGGCCTTGAACTCACAGAGATTTGCCTGCCTCTGCCTCCCCCGAGTGCTGGGATTAAAAGCGTGCACCACCACAGCTGGCACAGCGTGAGCTTTTTATGGGCTTGTGGATGTACCCTTCACATTCTTCTTATAAGAGGGCTCAGTTTATATCTCATGTTGTTTTGAAAGTAAGGACTGTCTTAAACAAAGCATATCAATCTAGTCCCCTATTATTATAGAGAAATGAGAATGTTTTCAATTGCTTATCTGATAAGTCACAGGGTATTGCTAGGACATTCCTGTCTCACCCACAGGTGACAGTACTAAATAACATAAAACAATGTGCTCAAAATATTAAAATGCATAAGAAAGATTCTCATGCCTGAAAGGGTAATAATCTGAGACACTGTTGGGTAGTATATCCATCACATTTCCTTTGGTCTTTTGTGGGGACCTATGTTCAGTAGACAGAGATGGGGATAAAATGGATTTTCCCTACTTCTGATTGGATTTTTCCCTTGTTATCTAGAATAGTTAGGATATGATTGTCTTTATGCAAATGTGATGCCATTTTTAGTATCAAGATTACATAGAGAAAACCTACTTATAGATTCCTAAAGGGGTCTAGAATTCTTGTAGAAATTACTTTATTTCATAATTTAAAATTTTATTTTTATGTGTATGAGTGTCTTGCCTGCATGGATGCAAGTACACCATATGTGTGTGTGTGTGTGCAATGCATGGGAAAGCTGGTAGAAGACAATGGATCCCTGGAGCTGGAGTTACCCAGTGTTTGACTGCCATGCAGGTGCTTTAAACCTAACCCGGTCCTCTAACCAGTGCTCCTGACTGCTGAGCCATCTCTACATTCTCCAGCCCTGAAATTACTTTATTTTGATAACAAACTTATAACCATCTGACTTCAAAAGATACTTTTCTTGTATTTTGGGATCCCTTTCCTTTAGTAAGCTGATGAAACTATAACGTCACATTTCAAGGATAGCAAACAGGAAGTGAGTTCCCACAAGCCTCAGCAGCCCTGGGCCACATTGAGTGCAGGGTGTTGCAGCCTGGTTGCACAGTCTCTTCATCAGCCTGTGCGGCCAGACACCCATGTCACCTGGGTTACTTCCAGGATCATACAATTGGTTCCAGATCCCACTTCCTGAGTGGTGTTTGTTCAGCTCAAATGAGAGAATTTTTTTTGCCTCTGAACCAATAGTACTTCAAAGTCACCCTTGTCTTGTGTCTCACCATGTTTAAATTCAGCGTCTTAATCTGAATCACTGTTGTGTTTGTTTTCCTTCCTGCTAATTTATAAGATATGAAATGACGTTCTCGAAAGCCTTCATTTGAGGACTCATTAAAATTCTAGAAAGCTTTTTCATTTGCTGTTCCTTCACAGGCCTTCATTTGTACGGCCCAACTTAATCAGAGTGTTAAGGACAACACAGAACATGTGTATTCACATGGCATTCCACTACGAACCGGGGCTCCTACACAGATCAAGTCAGCCTGTGGGCTTGTGATACCATTGGCATCAGGCTTGTTTCTCTTGCCACCTTTATGTCAGTTATTAGAACAGTACACATATCCCCTGCTATAACAACCATTTCCCTCTCACTTGACAGAAGTGGAAAAACTAAGTTGCTAAGGCAGCCTCAATAGAAGCCTCCTTGGCTTTCATTCTGGTGAAACTTCAGTCTTTATTGCTTTTGTCTCTTTCATAAGATTGTCTACAGTTATAAACTTATGTTTCCTACTGAAAAATGGAAACATAATACCCCTGACACCTAAACAGTTGTACCAGCTATAGAGTAGGAGTTTTCTTTCCAAGGCTACTAATTTATTCCTCCTCCCAACATCCTATTCTTTTCTTATACTGATTCTTCTCTTGTTTCACAGATATATTTCTTACCTTACCTTTATCTCATTGGAGGTTTAAATATAATTACTTTAACTTTTGGCTGCTTGAACTCTGTTTCTTCCTGTGTAGCTTCTTTATTTGTTTTTTTCTTTTTTATATTTTTGCCTATTTGTTTTTCTACCCTTATGACATTTGCTTTCTTCAAATACTGATTCTTAGTCATGCAATAATTTTTGCTTTTTAATAGATTTCTCCTGTGGTTGATGGGATGGGATCTTCTTGCTGTGGCTACTCTACCTTGATATTTTTCCATAGAGATCCCAGTCTATAGACACCTTCTTGCTTGGGGAGTGTAGAGTGCATGCTCAATCTACCATCTTGAACTAAAACCTAAAACTACTTCTATGGCTTCCTTGGAAAATATGCTAAAGGAAAAGAAAGGAAATAGAGAATGGAAACTTGAGCTGGGGGTGATGTCACAGGTCTATAAGGTTAGGAAGCTGAGGCAAGAAGATTAATGTTGAGGCAAGATCAGCCTGGGCTATGTACTTTTAAAAACCTTTAGTATTTTCCGTGTATATTGGCCAGAGTTTTTCTAGAGGAAGAGAAGTGATAGAATA
>VZQC01007224.1:15194-111185 GCA_009823505.1 Rhizomys pruinosus
TATATATATATATATATATATATATATGTAATTAGATTCACTTATAGGATATGGTACAGGTCCAACAATGGTTGTGCCACACTGGAGAGGCTGAGAATCAGGTAATTTCTCAGAGCATGAAGCTGGATAGCTCAATAGTCCTAATCTGGTGCTGAAGGCTTGGAATATTCCATGAGAGCTGCTGGTCTTCAGTCAGCACACGTGAAGGCAAGCAGGTCAAAAGCAATTAGTTTACTTTTATCAGGTCTGACACCAAGAGGTGCTGATCACTTTCAGGGTGGGTCTTCCTGCTTCAAATAATCTAATCAAAAACATCCCATACAGAAGTGCCCAATGGCTTTGTCGTTGATTTCAGATCCAGTCGATTTGACAGCCAAGATTAGCTATCACACCCTAAATACCATTAGATTTCAAACCTTGTGTTCCAACTTTTAAGTGTTTGGACTTTTTAAGGACTGTGGGCCTTTAAGGTTGTACTGTCTTATGTTGTGATACTAGTATTAGCATCATACCTTGGGGCAAGATATGGAAAGGTGGTAGTTTAATACTGATGTGTTTTGTGTGTCAAGTTGACAAGGGGTCAATTGTGATGGATAGCTTTAGTGTCAACTTGACACATCTGGGTTAAGGGAGCCTCAATTGGAGAATTGCTTCCATCGGACTGGCCTGTGGCCACATGTTTAGAGTATTGTCTCGATTGTTGAGCCATGTGGGAGGGTCCAGCACATTATGTTTGGTTCCGCCCCTGGGCTGGTTGTTGTATACTGTATAAGAAAGGCTGAGCATGGGCCAGGGGAGCAGCCAGTAAGAAGCATTCTTCTGTGGTCTGTGCTTTAGCTCCTGCCTCCAGGTTCCTGCCCTGAGTTCCTAGGTTGGGCTCCCTCACTGATGGTCACCCAGAGCTGAATAAACCCTTTTCTCCCCAAGTTGGTTTTGATCAGAGTGTTTTGTCACAGCAACTGAAGGCAAGTGGATTTAAAATATAAAACCAAATTTTCCACACTGTGAGTGCCCAGAGGTGCCTTTTACTGATTTTATAAGATGTAAAGGATTGAGAAAAGCAACAGAACATTTGAAGAGCTTTGTTTTTGCTCTTCTCTTTATGCCAGATGTTAGAGATGGACATGATGCTGCTCACTTACATCAATTAAATGTAAAGGTAATAGATTTAACAGGACCTCAGGTAGGTGTCAGGTGGCAGCACTGAATGGCCAAAGGCCAGGTGAGCTATCACTATCATAATGGGCAGCAAAGGCAAAGCAATGCCTATAAAGGCATGACCCGAATGGATCTTTGGAACTGGCTAATTAATCATGGTGTTTCCAGGAACCAAATACATAAGAAGCCTACTAAGGTTTTATTTGATCTGTACAAGCAGAAAAGCTCTAGAACAAATGACAGAAAGTTGACCTTGGATCCTAGCAATAGCGAATCCCGTCCAGTCAACCAATTTCCAGACTTGAGACAGTTCACAGACCCAGAACCCTTCGAATGAAGGGGAGACTGGGTTCCTTTTAGGGAGAATGGTTAGCTTTGTTATTGGGGCAATCTAAAATGACTTAGGAAGAGAGTCTCCATGAGGCATTGTCTACACCATGTTGGCCTGTGGCACATCTGTGAAGGATTGTCTTGATTCTGTGAACCAATGTGGGAAGGTCAGTTCCATTCCCTGGTTTGGGGCCCTAGCTGAGGACTAGGCATGCATGCATCCATGTTTCTCTGTGCTTTATTGTGGAGATGGTGTGGCTAGCTATTTCAAGCTCTTGCCATTGTGGCTTCCCCCCCAAGGGATGCACTGTAACCTGGAATTGTAGCCTAAAAATAAATCCTTTTCCCCCTAATTTGCTTTTGTTAAGATATTTTATCATAGAACAGAAATGAATCCTGGGGATCCTCTACCTAAAATACTAATAATTTTCTCCACCACCTTTTTGAACTCATGGCTCAGAAATAGTAGTTGTAATAACTAGCATTAAATCTTTGTCCAATAATTCAAATATAATATTATTTTTCTGCTTTGCTAATATTATTTGTTCCTTTATTAATTGCTTTAGGTACTGGGGATTAAACCCAGAGCCTCATATATGTTAGGTAAAGACTCTGTTGCTGAGCTCTGTCTCTATCTCCTGACCCTGATATTGATTGTTTTTATCTTTAAATCCCATTTTTGTATTTTTTGTGTGTATATGATCATTTTTATTGGATTCCAGACATTATAAGTGTTGCCTTGTAAGTAGATAATTTAATTTTGGTTGAAATTTATTTAATGTATTTTTTTCTTTCTAAATGACACAAAATAGCTGTATATTTATATTGGGAATGGCACAATATTTCAAAACGGGTTTAAAATATATAAGTGATTAAATTGAGACAGTTGATTTACCTATCACAGAGACATTGATCATTCACTCTATTGAGAATATGCAAAATCCTCTTTAGCCATTTTGAAATGTACACTTAATTTTTGCAGTCATATTTACTGTACTGTGCTACAGAATATCAGAAGTTATTCTTCCTATCCAACTGCATGTGAAAACCTGGTAGCTAGTAGGTAGATTTTTTTTTAAATCGATTTATTTTAACATACAGTTCCTGAATTTTTGTCAAGTTCATATAATACATCTTAAACATATTTAACTCTGCTTCCCTTCCTCACCCCCCATAGCCCACCCACGAAAGTTCATGCATTCTGTCATATATGTTAAGTTAGTACCCAGATGTCCCTCTGTGTGAATTCATCCACTGGAGCCTGTTCAGCCTGTCTAGCTTTATTCTCTTAAAGAAGACCAACTCTCTGCCACTGAGAAGTGACCAGCTGTCAGTAGTTCTTCACCAAGTTATGACCTCCTGCCCAGTTCTCCAGTTCTATGCTGGTTTAGACTGACTTTGTTTTGGTCTTGTGAATGCAGTCACCATTGCTGTAAGTTCCTGTGAGCAAGATCCCAGCAGCCTGTAGGATTCTGTTCTCTTATGGTCACGGACCACCTACCCTGGCCCTTACCGTCTTTCCACTCTCTTCTTCCACAATGGTTCCTGAAGCCTGAGTGGGTGAAGCATAATATAGGAGTCCTCTCCAAGGACCCACAGTCTACAGACTCCTATTCTCTACACTTTGACCAGTTGTGACCTTTTGTGTTCATCACTTCATGTGTTGCATGAAGCTTCACTAATGAAAAGTTGAGAGCTATGTTAGTATTCTCTCTACCCTTTATTCCACTATGTTCCATGAGCCTTGGGCGTAGAGGTTCCATTGTAGACGGATGTCACCTATGGTTGGTCATCTCATGGAATCTTATTCTCTGTGTGTGACCAGTTGTGGAACTCTGTAATAGTCTGTCTGTTGCAAAAGAAGACCCTTTGATGAGTGGTGATTGTCATACCCATCTATAAATATAAGGATCTATATTTAGCATATTGTAATAAATTCCATTTGTGTAGGGATGTGACAGACTCAGTGTTATCTCTAACATCCAGGACCTCTCCAACCTTATGTATCTGGTTATATTTACAGTGCCACATCTGAGTTCCCTCACATTTAAAGGGCTGTAAGTCCAATTAGATAGTCATTGACTACATCAAGATAAAAGTGCCAGCCCTGCAGCAATAGAGATATTTTGCTGGGCCGGTCATTGTGGTTAGTAGGCCTTAAAGTTGGGGTTGGACTGTTGATTAATATTCTTCCTTAGCAGCTTGCATTGTGTCCTCCAAGGCTATGGGAGCTAGTCTTCATGGAGGAAGCTGCCAGGTCATTTTCACCTCCATTTCTTCAAGTCCTGTGTGTGAAATATGTCCTGTCATCAGCAATAGGTTCTTACCTTCAAGTTCTGGAGTCAGTCAAGGGCTGAGGCAATAGCCTGTGTAATTTTGAGAGTCTCTTGAGATACTCTGACCAACAGCCCAAAGGGAGGTTTCTCCTGTCTGGCACTGTGCTTATTGTTATATACACTTCAGCTCTACACATGTAATCATATACAGCTATTGTAGTATATTTCTCAGTAGGCTTTTGAACTAATATATTTCCCTCTGGTTTTTCAAATCACCTGATCATTACTTGTCTCTTCTCTCCCCCCATCTAGCCATCCTTCCTTCCTGTCCAGTTAAAGTAACAGCTTTCCCCATTTCCCCCTGATAATAGTTGTTCCCTACGAGTCCCACCTCTCTTAAGCACCTTCTTTCCCTTTACCATCATGGTTCCTTGAATACTCTTTCTCTTCCCCTTCCAGTTAAATATCCCATTTTTTTAATTTTATTTATTTTTATGTGAATGAATGTACTGTCTGCATATAGGTTGGTGCACCCGTGCCGTGCAATGCCGTGGAAGTCAGAAGAGGGTGTCGGATTCCCCTGGAACTGGAGCTTAAGACGATTCTCAGCTACCATGTGGGTGCTGGGGATCGAACCAGGGTCCTCTGCAAGAGTAGTCGGCGCTCTTAACCACTAGGCCATTTCTCCAACCCTAAATATCCCACTTTTATCCATTTCCCCTCTTGGTCACTTACTGTCCCTCTCTCCAAGTCTCCTTCTTTCTCTTTATCTCAATGGTTCCTTTCCATTTTCCTGGCTCTTGCAGTTGCATAAGGATATATAATCACATATAAAGATTTGGTGCTATGATGCACAAATAAGGGAAAACATATGTCATTTTTTCTGAGTCTGTGCTGCTTCACTTTGTAAAACAATTTCTACTTCCATCCACTTACCTGCAAATTTCATGATGCCATCTTTCTTTATTGTTGAGTAGAACTCCATTGTATAAATGGACCACACTTTCATTACACATTCCTAAGTTGCAAGAAACTTAAGTTGTTTCCATCTCTTGGCCTTTGTGAAAAGGGCAGCAACAAATATGGAGGTACAGTTATCTCCGCAGTAAGAGGAGTCCTTTGGGTATACACCCAGGAGTGGTATAAGCAGATCATATGGTAGATTCATTTTTGTTTTTTTAAGAATGTCCCCCTCTGCTTTCCATAGTAGTTATATGAGTTTGCCACCAGCAGTGGTGAGTGCTCCCCTTTCTCTGTGTGTCCTTGTCCTTCCATGTTGTTTCTTCTTGTGATCTTAGCCATTCTGACTGGGGTAAAATGAAATCTTAAAGTGGATTTGATTTTCATTTCCCTAATTACTAAGGATGTTGAAGACTTTTGAAAGTATTTCTTGGCTATTTTTATTTCTTCTTTTGAGAACTCTATGTTCAGATCCATAGCTCATTTTTAATTGGTTCATTTTGTTTGATTCTTTGTTTATTTGAGTCCTTTTTATATTCTGGTTACTAATCCTCTGTCAGGTGTGTGGCCACTGAAGATTTTCTCCCAGTCTCTGAGTTTTCTCTTCACTTACTTGGTTGCTTCTTTTGCTGTACAGAAAGTTTTTTTAGTTTAATGAGGTCCCAGTTATTGATTGCTGACATTCATTCCTGAGCAACTGAAGTCTAATTTAGAAAGTTCTTTCCTACACATATATCTTATAGTGTACTGACTATGTTTTCTTCTAATAGTTTCAGAGTTTCATGTTTTACATTGAGGTCTTTGATGCATTTGGAGTTGTCTTTTGAGCAGGGTGATAGATAAGGGTCTAATTTCATTCTTCCACAGATGGAGATCCAGTTTGGTTAGCACCATTTGCTGAAGATACTGTCTTTCCTTCAGTGTGTTCTTGGCACCTCTGCCAAATATCAGGTGGCTGAAATTGCATGCACTTATATTTGGGTCTTCGTGCGCTTATATTTGGGTCTTCAATTCATTGATCTATGTGGCTGTTTTGTGTTACTGCCATGCTCTTTCTATGGCCATAGTTCTGTAATATAGTTTGAGATCTGGTATGGTAATCCTCCCATCATTCCTCTTTGTCGTCAGGATTGCTTAGGCTATTTAAGGTCTTTTGTGATTCCATATGAATTTTTTTAAATTTTTTTTATTAATTTTTTATTTATTTCTGTATGTGTATGAATGTACTGCCTGCATGCAGGTTTGTGCACCCGTGTTGTGCAATGCCACGGAGGTCAGAAGAGGGTGTCAGATTCCCCTGGAACTGGAGTTCTCCTGGGATTGGAGTTTCAGACGGTTCTCGGCTGCCATGTGGGTGCTGGGGATCGAACCCGGGTCCTCTGCAAGAGTGGTCGGCACTCTTAACCGCTAGGCCACCTCTCCAGCCCCGATTCCATATGAATTTTAGGATGATTTTTTTCCAATTCTGTGAGGAGTATCGTGGAGATTTTGATTGGCATTGCATGGAATCTACAGATTGCTTTTGGAAACATGGCCACTTTCCCAATATTAATTCTACCATCCATGAGTGTGGGAGGTCTTGTCCTCTCCTGGTGTCTTCCTCAATCTCTTTCTTCAAAGATTTAAAACTTTTATTGTAGAGAGCTTTAATGTCTTTGGTCATGCTTATTCTTAGACTTTATTCGAGGATATTGGGAACAGGAGGGTTTCCATTAATTCTTTATCTGATCACTTGTTATTGATATAAAGGCTGCTGAATTTTGTAAATTTATTTTTGTAGCCTGCCACTTTGCTGAAAGTGTTGATTCTTTATAGTTTTCTGGTGGAATTTTGGGGATCTCTGATGGATTATATCATACCATCTGCAAACATAGTTTGATCTCTTCTTTTCCAGTTAGGACTCCTTAAATTTCCTTCTTCTGTCTTATTGTTCTAGCAATATTTCAAAGGAGTGGAGATAGTGCACAATCTTGTCTGGTTCCTGATTTTAAGGGGAATGATTTCAGTTTTTCATCATTCATTTAGAATGATGTCGACCATGGGTTTGTTGAACATAGCTTTAATTGTGTCCAGGTATGTTCCCTCCAGTCTAATTCCCTCTAGGACTTTTAACATAAATCCATGTTAGATTTTGTCAAAGGCCTTTTCTGCATCTATTGAGATGACCACATGATTTTGTTTTAAGTCCATTTATATGATTTATTACATTTATTTGCTCATATATATTGAACCATCCCTGCATCTCTGTGATAAAGCCATCCTCATGGTGGATGATCTTGATGCATGTCTATATGTGGTTTGAAAGTATTTTTGTTGAGAACTTTTGCACCTATGTTCATTAAGGATATGGGTCTATTTATTATTTTTATGTTATATGCATAAGAATTTTTCTTCATGTCTGTGAGTGTACCTGTGTCATGCAAAACCCATGGAACTGGAGTTATAGATGGTCGTTAGCCACCACGTGGATGCTGGGAATTGAACTCTGGTCCTTTGGAAAGGTGGACACTTCTTTTAACCACTAAGCCATCCCTCAAGCCCCTGTATTTCTGTTTCAATTTCCTTATTTGTTATGAATCTGTGTAAGTGATTGATCTCTTCTTGGTTTAGCTTTGGTGGTTTCTATGAATTTAGAAATTTGTCCATTTATTTTAGATTTTCAAATTTAATAGAAAATAGGTTTTTAAGTATTCTTTTATTATGTTCTGGATCTTTTTTGTGTCTGTGATGGCTCCCCTTTCACCTCTGATTTTGTTGATTTGGATTTGCTCTTTCTTTCTTTTGATTAGCTGGGCTGTTATCATCATGTTTATCTTTTCAAAGAGCCAGCTCTTAGATTCATTGATTCTTTGTTTATATTTTTACCTTGTTTATATTTCATTAATTTCTTCTCTGATTTTTGTTATTTCTTCTTATCTGCTGAGTTTGGGTTTCATTTGTTCTTGCCTTTCCAGAATCTGAAGTTGTATTATTAAGTCATATTTGTGCTTATTCTGATGTTTTAATATAGACACTTAGAGATATAAACTTCACTCTTAGAGTGGCTTTTAAAGTGTCCCAGAGGTTTTGTTGTGTTGTCTTATCATTTGCTAGCTAGATATTTTTATATGCCATTGGACACTCTTGAGATTTTTTTTTTTCTGAGATGAAAAAAAGTGATTTAGAACATATTGGTCTTTGCAAGTATTGCTTTTATTTGTTAAACAAATCAGAAGAGTCTTTTGTTTACAGTGAATTTATTCCTGACTTGAAATAGTACCCTTCTGCATTCTGTGTCCAACACCCATAGGTCAGGCTTTTCCTGCTAACTGGTGAGAACATGTGTTAATCCTTGTCTGTGCTTTTCAATGGCTGTCTTCCCTGCCTGTGGCAGTTCCTCCCCTTGTATACACTGGTCAACACTCAGCAAAAGATTACAAGGGATCATCTACAAATCTCTAGAGACCTTCCTGAAAGAAGTTCTCTCCTCTTTGTAACTCTACCCTGAAAATTGTAGTTGCTTTGGCTGTTCTGGATTTTCGACTTTGTATTCTAAACTCAAAGAGACTTCTAGGTTCTCTTGGGTTTTCTCTCCCCTGCAAAACAGCTTGGAAACTCTTCCAGGTGGTAAGGCGGAGCAGGCACACGGCTCATTCCATTTGTTTCTCTGCTCTCGGGAAGCCTCGGGATACCATTATCTAATCTTCCTGTTACTATACCTTTCCCTTTGCAATAGCACAAATACTAATTTATGGTTATTTTTTATGTTAGCTATGTACCCAACATTATACTAGGCTCAAAGGATTTAAAGAAACACAAGATAAAACGGGGCCTCCTCTTATCTGTGTGCATTCTTTGTCTATATCGGTGCATTTCTCTATTTTTCTGTCTTTTCCAAAGCACTAATCCTCTGTATGCAATACATTTCCCTATGTTTCCCCCTAGTCCTAGTCTTTGCAGCAATTACTTTTAATATATGCATATTCTTGCATTGACTGGAGGTACCTAATTTACTCATCCACTAAGTTTTGAGTAATTAGGTTGTTTGCAATATTCTCTGTTGTAGATAAAACCCAATGCAATCTGTGTGTGTGTGTGTGTGTGTGTGTGTGTGTGTGTGTGTTGCTTTCTCTGTAATTTTCAGTAATGGGGGATAAGCATTAGTACTGTGATAAAGTCAGAATTCTACTGGCTTTCTCTATTTTTCTTCTTCTATTTCCTGCTTCCTATCTCTTTCTCCTTCCTCCCTCCTTCTCCTTTTCCTTTCTCCATCTTTTCCCTTCTCTCTTTCTAATCAGCAAACATTTATTGGGAACACATCTACATTGTAGGCACTGTGTTGGCGCATGAAGGATTATCTGAACAAAAGGCAGGTTGCTTGTCTCAGTGGAACAGATAGAAGGGACAGACAGACAATTCAGCAAGTAAAAACAAAATATAATTAGTGCTTTGCTAGAGAAAGTTGATTTGAAAAGTTTAAATAATTCAGAAGTTCTACACATCTCTCATGGGGAGCAAGAGTCAAGGGGAGGAAGAGTGCTCTACTTTCATTTCTATTGATAAAGCACCCTGACCAAAAGGAGCTTAGGAAAGAAAAGGTTTACATTTCCAGGTTATTGTCCATTACTGAGGGGAAGTGAAGGCAGGAACCCCAGAAGAACGCACCAAATCCACAGTCAAGAGCCGAGAGAAATAAGTGGGCCCTTGCTGCCTGTGCTGTTACCTTTCTCCTGTAGTTTAGGATCTCCCACTTAGAGCATGATATTGTCCACAATAGGCTGGAACTTTCTATATCAATTAACAAGCTTCTCCTATGTATGAGGTAGGTAAGTAAAGGCAATCTGTTTTCTAAATTTAATATCTAACCTCTAAATAAAAAAACATAAAGCATAATGTGGCTGCTTTGAAAATCAAAGGAAATGTGTATAATGGTTAAGGTTCGTAAGATGTTTTTACACATTAGTGGTTATTATTGTTATCAGCTGCTTGATAATGGGCTACACCAGAGCTTTGCAAACTTTTTCCATGTACTACTTCTTTTTTACCTGAGGAAATTTTTATACAACCCTGGGCATGTAAACATATAAGTATACAAATCAAGCATGTATTGATCATCACACATAAAGAAATTTTGGTATATAGAATATTTTACCATAGTTAAAGGCAAAAGCAAATTTTCATACTAATACCATGAATGTGCTTGTTTTACAAGTAGATGGAGAATTAAATCCTGGCTGAATATCTCATACTGAAGAATATGCTCCATCTTAACAGTTTTCAAAGTTGATCAATATTTTGATTTTGTGATTGTCAATACTAAGAACACTATGTACAAATATGGATTATGAAATGGCAGAAGAATGTTTAGGTCTCTTTCAGAAATTGTTAGGAATTCTATCCTAATCCTAGGAAAAATCTCATCTAACATTTTTTTCAAAGCCAATTTTTATTGAAGCTTTGTGCATTTCATACAAAATTTCCAATCAAATCCAGACCCACTCCCCATTCCTTGCCCCCCCACCCCACCAGGGCTCATGCATTCTGCCAAACATATTTTTCATCTTTTTCTCAGTCTCTTTTAAAATTTTCAATGCAGAAGTTTACTGTTTGGAGCAGAAATTCACCATTTCAGTCATTTCTTTGACCCAGTCTTGTTACTATTGTTGTTGTTGTTGTTGTTGTTGTTTTAACATTTTTTCTAATAAATTTCAAGTCAGCAACTCAAACAACAGCTTTTAAAAATCAAAAATTCTACGACCAATGCACAGATATACTGCTTTGGTACTTGCATGCTAAGCAGTGACAAAAAGTCTTTTTTTTTTTTTTTTGGTTATTTCAGGCAGTGTCCATGGGTGTCACGTGGTGTGACAACGCATGATATGTGTTCAAATCTTGGGGTGTGAAGACAGCGAACGAAGCAACATGAGAAAGCACTGCCAGAAACACGTCAGTTCCATCACACACTCAATTTTTGGTCATTGTGTATCCCCAAACCCTTTACTGTTGTCAATATTTTTTTGATCCCCCACATTCTGTTATGCAACCTCATAGAGTTGTGCCCATGATTTAAGAAGCTGGGGGTTAGACAATGTCTCTGGCTTCAGTTTATTAAATCTGTGATATGATTATATGGAAGGCTTGGATGTGCATGTGTGGTGTGCTTTGTGAACATGAGAATGTGATTGCATATGCCTGTGTGCAGTCACATAGTCAGAGCAGGACATTGGATGTCTTCCTCTATTATGCTTGGCCTTCTTGTCTTCAGTTCAAGCCTCTCTCTCACTGAACCAGAAGCTGTTTTGATTAGGCTGGCTACCCAGCAGGCTCTTGGGATCTGCCCTTTCTCCCTGCAATGCTGGATTTACAGGTATTCAGCACTATGCCCACCTTTTTACATTGGTTCTGGTATTACAAACACAGGTCCTCATGCTGGCAGAGCAAGTGCTCTAACCACTGAGTGATCTGCCCAGGCCCTGGAAAGTCCCTTTTCAAAGTTCTGAAGAGGGGATGCGTTTGCACAAAGGACTAGCATTGGCCCATCTGTTCCAGTCAATGACATACTCTGAAGGGCTTTTAGAGCCTCTTCAGAGTTGGACAGTTCTCTTTTCTGATTTCTTCTCTGGCCCCAAGCTAAACTGATTGTGATATTAAGCAAATTTACCCAGAAGGGCAGTCAACTGATTCAATAGGTGGCAACCCATTCTCCAACTGTCTGTCAGCATCACTTAGAAAATAGTATGAGTATCTGAAATCATGGGACTCACCAAAGCTTAACCAAGAAGAAATCAACAGCTTAAATAGATCCATAACATATGAGGAAATTGAAACAGTAATATGAAACCTCCTAACTAAAATAAACCCAGGCCCAGATGGATTCACAACAGAATTCTATCAGACATTTAATGGG
This sequence comes from Rhizomys pruinosus, assembly GCA_009823505.1. Lineage (NCBI taxonomy): Eukaryota > Metazoa > Chordata > Mammalia > Rodentia > Spalacidae > Rhizomys > Rhizomys pruinosus. The sequence goes on from VZQC01007224.1 coordinate 26,805, forward strand.
GACCTACATCCAGTATTACTTAAGTCATTCAAAAGGATAGAAACAGAGAGAAATCTCCCAAATTCCTTCTATGTGAAGCCAGCATCATTCTAGTACCAAAACCCGACTACGATACAGCCAAAAAAGAAAACTATAGACATATATCCTTAATGAATATAGATTGAATAATAATGAACATATCCTATAGAATATAAATGCAAAAATTCTCAACAAAATTCTTGCAAACCACATACAGGCACACATCAAAAAGTTCGTCCACCATGATCAAGTCAGATTTATTCCAGAGATGCAGGGATGGTTCAACATATGTAAATCAATAAATGTCATAAATCATATGAATGGACTCAAAGACAAAAGCTACCTGATCATCTCAATCGATGGAGAAAAGCCTTTGATAAAATTCAACATGCCTTTATGTTTAAAGTCCTAGAGGGAATTGGACTGGAGGGAATATACCACAACATAATTAAAGCTATATACAATAAACCTACAGCCAGCATCACTCTAAATGGAGAAAAAATTAAAAGCATTCCCCATAAAGTCAGGAACAAGACAAGGTTGCCCACTATCTTCACTCCTTTTCAATATAGTGCTTGAAACTCTTGCTAGAGCAATAAGACAAGAGAAGGAAATTAAAGGAGTATTAATTGGAAAAGAAGAGATCAAACTATCCCTTTCTTCAGATGACATGATATTATATCCAAGGGATGTCAAAAATTTCACCAGAAAACTCCTAGAAACAACAGTTTCAATTAAACAATTAAAGTGGCAGTTTACAAAAATAATATACTGAAATCAGTAGCCTTTCTATATGCCAACAACAAGCAATCAGAGAAGGAGAACATGGAAACTCTCCCATTCACAATAGCCTCAAAAAAATATATCTTGGAACAAACCTGACCAGAGAGATTAAAGATCTCTACAATGAAAAATTTAAATCTTTGAAGAAGGATATTGAGGAAGACACCAGAAGATGGAAGGACCTCCCATGCTCATGGATTAAAAGAATTAATATAGTAAAAGTGACCTTCCTACACAAAGTAATACATAGATTCAGTCCAATCCCAACCAAACTCCCCATGACTTTCTTCACAGAATTAGAAAAAAAAACATCCTAAAATACATATGGGAAGCCAGGCAAGGTGGCACACGCCTTTTATCCTAGTACTTGGGAGGCAGAGGCAGGAGGATCTTTGTGAGTTCAAGGCCAGCCTGTTCTACAGAGTGAGTTCCAGGACAGCTGGGCTATAGGGAGACCCTGTCTCGAAAAGACAAAAACAAATACATATGGGAAAACAAAAGACTCCAGATAACAAAAGCAACCCTGAGCAAAAAGAGTAATGGAGGGAGGGTTACTGTACCAGATTTCAGACCTATTACAGAGCTATATTCATAAAAACAGCATGGTACTGGCACGAACATAGACCTGTAGCTCAGTGGAACAAAATTGAAGATGCAAACTTGAGTACAACCAATTTCACCCATCTGATATTTGACACTCAATGGAGGAAAGGTAGCATCTTCAGCAAATGGTGCTGGCAAAATTGGATCACTACTTATAGAAGAATGAAACTAAACCCCTACCTTTCATCTTGTACCAAAGTCAAATCTAAAGGGATCAAAGACTTCAGTGCTAAACCAGAAACTCTGAAAATCTTAGAAGACTATGTTGGCTGTAACCTACAAGATATAGGTGCAGGAAAAAGACTTTCTAAATCTGACAGCAGTCGCACAGGAAATAAGGTCGACTATCAACAAGTGGGACCTCATTAAACTAAAAAGCTTCTGTACACCAAAAAAAAAAAAAAAGAAAGAAAAGAATCAAAGAAGTGAAGAAAAAAACCCACAGAGTGGGAGAAAATCTTCACCAGTGACACATCTGACAGAGGTTTAACATCCTGAGTATATAAATTACTCAAAAAACAAAAGATCAAGAAAACAAATGACCCAATTAAAAGATGGGCTAAAGATCTAACAGAGACTTCTCAAGAAAAGAAGTAAAGATAGCCAAGAAATATCTTTAAAAGGGCTCAACATCATTAGTAATTAAGGAAATGCAAATTAAAACCACTTTAAGATTTCATTTAAGATCAAGAAAACAAAGGATGCCAAATGCTGGAGAGGCTGTGGGGAAAGGGGAACACTCATTCACTGCTACTGGAATTATAAACCCCTATGGAAAGTAGTGTGAACTCTTAAAAGACTAAAAAAGGAACTTACAACTTGACCCAGTCATACCACTCCTGGGTACATACCCCAAAGGACTCATCCTATAGCAGAGATAGGTGTACAACCATGTTTATCACAGCTCTTTTCACAACAGCAAAGAGCTGGAAACAACCCAAGTGTCCATCAACTGATGAGTGGATAATGAAAATGTGGTACAATTACACAATGGAGTTCTATGCAGTGGTAAAGAAAGATGACATCATAAAATTTGCAGGCAAATGGATGGAACTGGAAGCTGTTATGCTAAGTGAAGTAACACAGTCTCAGAAAAACAAATGACATATGGTGTTCCTCATCTGTGGATCCTCAGTTCTAAGATCATGAGAAAGAATAAAATCTCTTTTTTAAAGTACATTAAAGCATACATCAACTTGCTATGTAATTTAAAGAATGTAAAGTTATATTTCTTTTTACCTGCATGCAAGTTTACTGTTAAACTGTGAATCCCTAAATGTGCTTTGGAATTAACCTATAATTTATTTTCAGACTTTGTAAATTTGGTATATGTATGGAGTGTAAAAAAAATAAAAGCTAAGAGTAGAACCATAAATGTCAGAGGTTGGGATAGAAGGAAAAAAAGAAAATAGTATGAGTGTTTGCTAGCAAATCAGGCTCTGACTTAAGTGGATAAAGTTTCCTGGAGAGAGAGAAAAACAACATAATTATTCTAGTTTCTCTTTCAATTTCTGTGACAAAACACTCTGACCAACACCAACTCAGGGAGGAAAGGGTTTATTCAGCTCACATCTCCTGGGTCGTAGTTCATCACTCAGGGAGCCCAAGGTAGGAACTCAGGGTAGGAAACTGGAGGCAGGAGCTGAGGCACAGGCCATGGAGGAATGCTTATTAGCTTGCTCCTCTGGTCCATGCCCAGCCTGCTTTCTTACACTGTACATAACAACCTGCCCAGGGGTGGCACTACCCATAGTGGGCGGGACCCTCCCACATTGCTCAATAATCAAAACAATACTCCACAGACATGGCCATAGGCCAGTCCAATGGAGCCAATTCCCCAATTGAGGCTCCTTCAACCCAGGTGTGTCAAATTGACACTAAAGCTTTCTAGCACAACTGACCCCTTGCCAACTTGACACACAAAACACATCACTATTAAACCACCACCTTTCCAGTTCTTATCCCCAAGTATGATGTTAACATTAATCACAACATTAAACAGTATAACCTTAAAAGACCCACAGTCCTTAAAACATCCAAGCACTTAAAAGTTCACAGTTTGTTAGAAGTCTCTTAACTGTGGGCTCCTGTAAAATCCAAAACAAGTACTATCTTATTTCAAAGGGAAGAATCAGGCACACCTAAGCAAAACCTAATTCCAGCAAGGTAGCTCAAAGCTGGACATCTGGGACTCACAATCTTCTAGTCTCCAAAGGGTTTCAGCAGCTCCCCCTCTCTCACTCTGCCATCCACAGCACACACAGCTCATCTTGCAGGCCCAGGCCAGCTCCATTCCACACCTGCTGCTGCTCTTGGTGGTCGTCCCTTGGTCCTGGTATCTCCAAAAAGCTGGGGTTGCCACTGAAACTGAGGTAGCACCTTCACTAATGGTCTCTTCTGACTTCTGGTGCAAAACCTCAGCTTCTCTTCATGACCCCTGCAATCCTGGGGTCTTCACCGCAACCGAGGTGCACTTCCACCAATGGTCTTTCCTGACCTCTCAGTGCCAGGCCTCAGCTGCTCTCTGTGACCCCCTACACATTTCAACACTAGCACCATATAGGAGACTCTTACACACTACCAAGTCCTGCTTCTGGCTTGACATGGAGGCTCAGGCCCCTTTTGGAACATAACTTCTCTGTGCTGACCCTGAAGAAATTCTTCCCAGAAGATTTCACCACAATGATGCTGGTCTCTTATTACTTACAGCTGATTTTTTTCAGCCCCAGCCATCCAGTATCAGTTGTCCCAGTTAAACAAAGGTTTCACTTCAGGTTCTGATCTCTTGTTACTTACAGCTGATTCTTCAGCCCCAGCTGACCAGAACCTACAGATTCTCAATTCCAAAATATCATGCAACATTCCTCACGGTCTCTGCTTCCCCTTGAAGCTTCACAAGCCAGGCCTCCATCATCTACAACTCTTTCAGCATAAACTGTCCCAAGTTCCACAGCAATGATCTTTAAGCATTCAATGATTTTTCTACCCCAAAGGTCCAAACGCTTCCACAATCCTCCCCAAAACACCAAGGTCAGGTCTGTCCCACTCTCAGTACCAATTTCTGTTCTAGTTTCTCTTTAAGTTGCTATGACAAAACACTCTGACTGACACCAACTTGGGGAGGAAAGAGTTTATTCAGCTCACATCTCCCTGGTCATAGTTCATCACACAGGGAGCCCAAGGTAAGAACTCAGGGCAGGAACCTGGAGGCAGGAGCTGAGCCACAGGCCATGGAGGAATGCTGTTCACTGGCTTGCTCCCCTGGCCCATGCCCAGCCTGCTTTCTTACACTATACATAACAACCTGCCTGGGGTGGCACCACCTATAGTGGCCTGGGCCCTTCCACACAGTTCAACAATCAAGACAATACTCCACAGACATGGCTATAGGCCAGTCCAATGGAGCCAGTTCCCCAATTGAGACTCCCTCAACCCAGGTGTGTCAAGTTGACACTTAAGCTATCCAGCACAATAATAAATAAGCAAATCAAAAATGTAAACATCAAATGTTTATCCTGATAAAAGATATAGAGGATATTCTAGGTTACTTCCATTAGGAATAAAAAAAAAGTTCACTTTCAAAAAATTGTTTCTAGAAGTAGCCACTTTAAAAATTATTCCGAATTGCAACTCTGTGTCCTAGTATGAATAATTGTCTTCTGGAATAACCTGGTGGCCAGCCAAGCAAAGGGCCACGTAGGAATAGCTCTAGCTGGGGGTAGTGCTTCACACCTTTAATCCCAGCACTGGGGAAGGAGAGACAGGTGGATATCTGTGAGTTCAAGGCCAACCTGGTCTACATAGTGAGTTCCAGGACAGCTGGGACTACAGGAAGACCCTGTCTCAAGAAGACAAAAATAAATAAATAAATAAATAAATAAATAAATAAATAAATAAATAAATAAATAAATAAAAGAAAAAGAATAGCTCTAACATGTGTCTACAGCCCTTTTCTTGGAACTCATCTTTCTCAGCTACTAATTACTGAGGAAAAGCTTTTCATTACTTCTTTCCTTACAAGTTTAGTTTTATATTTCTTAAATCCCGTGTCCTATATTTTGCAACTTTTATGTCCCTTGCCTGCATTAATGAGAACAGCAGAACCTGGGAAGAACTTTATGAATTATCCAGTCCAACCCTGTTTCTTTTCAGACAAGGATGCTAACTCTCACACATCTTGCTTTCTGTCATTGCAGCAAAACATCAGAGACAAAAAGATATTTCATAAAGAAAAGAGGTCAATTTCATTGACAGTTTCGGAGGATGAAAATCCAAGATCGGGCCACCCTAGCAGTGAGACCTCAGTGATGGCCTTCTGACTGCCTAACGTGGTAAATGGTGCACATAGCAGAGGCGAGATCAGAGTGTCCTCCTGGCAGAACAGGAAGCTGGAGACTACAGCAGGCCAGGGTGTATCTTTTTTTTTTAATTTTTTTAAATTTATTTTTCTCTATGTATATGAATGTACTGTCTGCATGCAGGTCTGTGCACCCGTGTAGTGCAATGCCGCGGAGGTCAGAAGAGGGTGTCGGATTCCCCTGGAACCGGAGTTCTCCTGGAATTGGAGTTTCAGACGGTTCTCAGCCGCCATGTGGGTGCTGGGGTCCTCTGCAAGAGTAGTCGGCGCTCTTAACCGCTAGGCCATCTCTCCAGCCCCAGGGTGTATCTTTTATAATGACCTCTTCTGCAGAAACCACTCCACCTCTGTGAGACCTAACTCAACACCTTCATGAAAGGAATCATGACATGTTCATCTCCCACAGGGCCCCACATTTAAGCATCCTATGACCTTATAGTACTATTACATTGAGGATTAATCTTCTAAAGCATGAATATTTTCACTAATTAATTCAATTAAGTTTAATCTATTCTAATGGAAAATATACAATTTGACAAAACATGAAACTTAAGGGACACATTCAAGCTGTATCTAAACTATAGCCTCATAATAATAATAATAATAATAATATCATCAACAACAACAATACTCAGTGCATGTGAGTTGAGGGAAAGGTGAAGAAGGTGAAATGCTTTTTATATTTTTTTCTCTTTTATTTGTTTATTTTAAGGGATTCTACAATATAATAGCACAGTTGTTTTCAGATAACATTGATGTTACTCAGTTTGCTGTACGATTAGGTAATTGGTGCATTTTTTTTGAAGTGAGCCAAATTATTAAGCATAAGCAATGAATGTAAGTAACATTCATGTAAAACCAATTTGCAAGTATCTATGTCCAAATTTTGAACAACCCAAGGTTCCCATAGTCCAGTTGGAGAAGCTTGTATGCACAGGCATGTTGATGAAATAGGAGTCCAGTCTATATTGCTGTAGTCTCATGATTCACCCCAATCTCTCTGCAGCCCTTACATTCTACCACACCTCCTCTTTGAAAGTTGCTCCCTACGCTTTGGGAAAGGAGCACAAGTGGGTGAGAAGCAAAACAGTCTATTTTCTCTGGAGATGTCATTTTGGACTCTAGTCTATTCAAGTTGTTCCCCTTCATGGGTTGACAGCTTATCCAGTGATACCTTTTTAATCCTCCTAACAAAGCACAAGCAATTGGATGTACAGGCATTTAAGCAGTACTAATTATTATGGCAAGCTAAGCTGTGAGCATAGACACAGATTCTTGGATGTTATGCTAATCCACAAGCTGTGGTTTCTCTGTAAAGGGTGACAAGTTCTTATTGTGGCTTATAGCATCTCCTAACCACTAGAGGACATAAGCTTGCGGCATCCACTGTGAGTTATTCCTCCAAGGAGAGGGCTAATAGCCAATTAGATTTGCTAGACGCCCAAAACAAAGGGAAAATGCTTTTATACCCTCTGTCATCCTCAAAAATGGTCTGATTTGGGAGGTTTTTGATTGTGCTGTTCAGGAAACAAAGAAGATCATGTTTAGGAATTTTAGTTAAATATCAAGAGTTGATCCAAAACCACGTGTTACTAATTGTTCTTTAATCCTTTGAGCTGAGACACAAAGCTCTCAGCAGGGCTGACCAGCCAACTATGAGTGCTTTTCTTTAAAAGTGAGTTTGCTGACTCTTTTACAAACTTGTCTTAGCTATCATTGCTGAAAATGGATGAAGGAACATGAATTATCACCTGACATGATACATTGAGGTGGACCTACTTCACTTAATGTAGAGCTCCTGCTCAAAATGGACAGCCTGAATCTGATTATGAAGAATCATGAGACAAGCCCAAATTAAGGCATAATTTGCAAAACAAATCCGACCTGTGATCTTCAGAAATACCAGTGTCATTAAAAGATGGAATATTAAAAGACTGAAGATCAACTCCAGATTGGAAAGAATAGAGATCTGATACTAAATGCAATACATGGGTCATAGTTAGAACTCTGGCTAGAAAAAAAAATATCTGAAATGACATTTCTGAGATATGTCATAGTCAACACTGGGTGCCATAGCAAAAATACTATAGGCTGACTGGCTTAAATAATAGAAATTTATTTTCTCATAATTCTGGAGTCCAGAAAGTCAAGATCAGGTTGCCAGCATGGCCAGATGTGCCAGAGGCTCTCCTCTGGTGGTATACACATCTACCTGCGGGCTGTGTTTGCACACCGTGAAGAAGAAGCAAGCTCTGGTATCTTTCCTTATAAGAATCCTAATCCTCCAAGACCTCATGACCTCATCTAAGTCTAACTATTTCAAACCCTCTCAAGTTAGGGGTTAGAAGATCTGCATATAAATTTTGAGAAAATATAATTTAGTTCATACAAGAACTGAAAAAATGTAATAAGGGCTAAATTTATACAAACTATAGTATTAATGTTAAATATATTTACCAAAATACAATTATTTTTATAAACTATGGTTATTTGAAAGAACATTCTTTTTCTAAGATAATATATATATATATTTATTTATATATATGTAAGAAGGAGAGTACTTGCATGCAACTTACTTTCAAATGGTTGTGAAAGACACAGTGAAATGTTATTCCACCTTAGTGAAGAATGAAATCAAGACATTTACAGAAGACGAACAGATCTGGAGGTTATCATTCAACAAAATAATCCAGACACAGAAAGAAAGGTAGCAGATGTTTTCTTTCATATGTGGAAACAAAATCTGCTTTGAATCTAGAGGACAGACTTTTTAAGGTCAGAGAGAGCTTGAGAGAGGGAAGGGGGAGGAGATCAGAGGACCTGGGGGCTAAACGTCGTGGTCAAAGTTAACATGCCATTGATTTGGACACTTAATATGGTAGAATAGTTATAATTAAAAAAAAGAATTCTATTCTATGTGTGCTATTATTAAGAAGAAGAGAGAATAATGAAATGGGGCTTTAACATTATTTGAAGATAAAAGTTTAAAAAAACCCTTAAACTCATAGATCCCTTACCTGAGTGGACGAGGGGGCTCAGAGATGAAATTTCACATACATGTGCACATGCACATCACTATATTGTGTCTTGATATATGACCAGAGTGGAAATTCAACAGAAGTGACCTAGGAGTCAGAGTGATCCTCACACCCTTGAACAGAGATTTCCAAAACTACTCTCTAATTTTGTTTAATATTAGCTGTTAGTATATGGACAAACCACATGGATAAAATAGTTTCTTTGTTAAATTCTCCATCCTTTTAAAGGGGTCACATTTAATTGACACTCTCAGTACTGTGTGTCATGTGCCCAGCACATACCAACTCATAAAAATGTCCTAAGGCATTAATTATCACAGCTAAGGAGAGTATAGACAGCGGCCTCTGCTAATTGTCAAAATCCCCTCTGTGGCTGCACACTGCCACACACATGGTTGGAGCTTAGGAAACATGAATTGGCACTGAAAGATGCCATTCTTCTTCCTTCGCAGACAACAGCAGTGATTAAGATGGGGGAACACATCAAATATCCCCTAGTGCCTGCCCAGGCACAGACACAGAGCCCAACTTGGATCCCAAGCAAGTGGAGGATGCCCTGCAACAGCGATCAGCAATTCTGTTTGATTTAGGAAGTGCTAATCAATAACAAGTCCAACTTGGGGAACTGAACCGGCTTAATCATTTTACATCTGGTACCCAGGATTGACACACCCCAGCTGGAAGGGAGGGAGAGAAGTTGGGAGGCAGGGAATGAGACATATATGGGAAGGAAACACAAGAAACAAGTTCATGAAAATCGAGTAAACCTCTTTCTGGAGTTAAAAATTGTTTCAATTTTCAAAGAGGAAAATCTCACCCCCAAGTGAAAGACATGACATTAATGCAAGGCAAGAGAAGAAAAACAAAAGGCCTGGCTTGGATGTTCCTGAGGTGATCTGTCTTTGTCAAGGAATCCTTTATACATCATAACAATTCGGGCCCCTGCCAGCCTGTCTCACATACTATTTCTATATCTTACAGGATTTTATTTTTAATTTTCTCTAGTACACAGTAGTTTACAACACAAGGTTTGTCTGTATTTGTCATCAAATTGCAAGTAGTGTACCTTTTGAGAAAGGCATCATTCTTAAATCCAACCGTAATGTTCTTGAACCCTCAAAGGCCATTCCCTTTTATATATCCTGGCAGCAGAAGATGGCAGAAAACAATTAGCATGCAAGTCTATCTATTTAAATGAAAAACACACTCCATGGAGATTGATGTGGGGTGTGTTCAGACTCCGTTCCTGGAGATGCAAAATTTCTCCAATACATCGCCTCCTGGACCTGAGATCTCAGGAGGCTGAATGATGGGTGTCCGCAGTGAAGGGAGGAGGGATGTGACCCTGGTCCATAGGCGTCAATGGGGAGGCATCTCCATACAGGTGCATCTGCATCTGGAACCAGGCCACAGGCCATGTGACTGCCCATCTGAAGAAGAAGCAGAGATATAGGACAAGGGTGAGGCAGACAAGGGTGAGGCAGATGAGGGTGATAGACAGCAAGAAGGTAAGGAATCAAGACTAGGGGATGCCTTGGTCAGATTGCTGAGCCTTTGGGATCTCTCAAGGCCATAGGCTCTCATCTTAGAATGCTTCCAATCACCACTAAGAAAGACGCAGAATGTGAAGGAAAGAATTTTCTTGCATCCTGAAGAACACAAGACACTGATGAAGGAAGGCACTGAGCTGGCTGAGCTTTCTTGGGCACTTCAGTATTCATAGAGCAGGGTTAGTAAATTTCTCATTGTGAAAATTAAAATGGACTAATTTGCATAGTGATGATCCTTTGGGTGTTTTTCTTGGGTTTTGGTCAGGTTGGTTATGCAACATTTTTGCTCAAAATGGATGCTTTTTATAGGTGAAAAGAAGGCCTAAAGGAAGAGAAATAACACTGATATTGCTGGATACCTTTTGGGAAGCCCTGGAATGCTCACTCCCTGCTGGGGAGGTAAAAGAAGTACTTCACTTCAGCGGTCTAAGTACCACTAGTTCATGGAGCTCCATAAACATGACAGTATTTTAGTCCTGGTGACAAATGCTCCAATCAAGCAGTGCCAAGTCTCTCTGCCAGTGGAAGAACCAGCTCTCTTGATCTCTGTCCTAACTCTCCAGCATTTTGCCACATTTTCCTACTGGGACAGTCTTTTTGATGTGATCAAAGCTTGGTCGGTCTTGATCTTACCTGATGCAAAGCTCTCCCCCCCCCCTCAATGGGAGTCCTTCTTAGCCTGCTGCTGGCTGGTGGAGCCCGGATAAGCACCCAAGGATAGACAGACACAATGCTCCTCTGTCTCTTCCTCCTCCTGCGTTGGGTACAGCTATGGAAGGAAAAATGACAAACCTTCTTTCTCTGAGCCTGGGTGAGGCACCATTGTCCCTCTGCTTCTTTGGCCCGTGGCAGTGACTGCTTGCTGTCCTCTGCATGACAGGTCCCACACACAGGGCTCTCATGGGACACAGAGTGAATTATTTGAAAAGCTCCATGGGACCTGTGACCAAGGTTGTTGCTAGACATGCAATCTAATTCTCATAGAGCAAGACATCCCCCTGGAGGATGACCCTGTTATAACAGTGTCACCTTCTGTGATGCTCCTCAGTGATAGACTGATGATGACAGTCTGTTCACCTGCTGAATGCTGGGAATAGAAAGCCCCTTTCTCAGTCCTGCCTTCTCTTCCCTAACTCCACAACTCACAGCGTAAGGCACTCCACAGTGCCTCAGTCTCACTCTTCTGTGAAGGAAGACCACTAGGCTTTCTTAGATGTTCATGGAACGCAAGAATGATTCTGATAGATGCCCAGACAGCTTTTATCAGGACTGTGTCTGGTCTTCCTCTGCAAGCTTTCGTGATGGATGTTGTTGAAGGGTGAAGACAGATTATTCTCTCTTTGTGAACTTCCTTCTCCCTACAAGCCCCCCTCCTCTCTGCTGGGCCTCAGTATGCCCTCCTGGAGAGTCGCTAGTCACAACTGCTGTGATGTCATGGTGGTTATATGGAATGTGGAGAACTTAGCATCTTTTGTCTTCATTTTAGGTCTAAACCACAGTTCTGATACAGAAGGAAAAATAAAATAGAACATGTGTGTTACAGACCACCCATCAATTCTACTCCCTAGTCTGTATCGGGGGAAACCCTCACACATGTGTGTGAAGAGATGGCTGCAGGAACATTTCTAGTGAAAAACTGGAAGCAATCCAAAAGTCCACAATTGTAGAATGGGCCAATAAAGTGTGAAACATGGACTGAGTGAAGAAGATGTGTGCAGGTACACTTAGGGATGGACAGGTCCCCAGAGTCACTGCACTTATAGTGAGCAGCCATGTGTGCAGTCTGGGATCAGAACCACGCCAGTGGTTAACTATTTGGAATGTCACGTCCAGATCATTTGATTGAATACATTATTGTAATTGAAATGAATAAATTGTAATGGACAGATCTCTACTCAAACAGTAAAAAAGGTAGAGAAAGAAAAATGATTCAATTTATGAACAATTTTGAAATCACACAAAAAGACTGTTAGTTTTATTTATGTGGATATGTATAGTGAAGGCATAAAAACAAAGATAGGAAACATCAACTCATATCTCTCTAAGGACAAAAGGGAGAAGATTAGGGAAGAAGACTGAATATAGGTTTATCAGTTTATATTTTCCTTGAAAAAAAGGATCTTAGCTAGGTATCCTGGCTTACTCCTGTAGTCCCAACACTGGGAGCTAGAAGGAGGAGAATCATGAGTTTAAGGCCAGCCTTAGATGCATAGTTAGTTCAAGAGCAGCCTAAGCTGCATGAGACCTTGTCCCAGAAAATGAAGGAAAGAAGGAAGGAAGGAAGGAAGGAAGGAAGGAAGGAAGGAAGGAAGGAAGGAAAGAAGGAAAGAAAGAGGGGCGGAAGGAAGAAAGAGAGGGAGGGAGAGAAGGAGAGAAAAATATCTGAACAGAAGTAGGAGAAAAATTAAAGTATTCTTCATTAAAGTAAATTATCAAAAGAATGAAAAGACAAGCTACAGAATACAAGTTTTTAAGAATTATACATCTGATAAGAATTCAATATCCAAAATATATAAAGAACCCATCTAACTCAACAACAAAAACATCCAATTTTTAAAGAAGGGCATAGCCTTGAAGAAACAGTTCCCCAAAGAAGATATATAAATAGTAAATAAGTACTGGAAAGGGTGTTTAGTGTTAATTTGGGAAATGCAATTCAGGACCAGGATGAGAGTAGCTGGAATGTCTACCAAAAAAAAAAAAAAAAAAAGCAAAAACAAAAGAAACATCAGAAAAAATAAGTGTTGGAGATGTAGATAACTTAGAACTTTCTTTGCTTGTGGGAAATTAAAACAATGTATCTGCTTTGGAAGATAGTCCAAAAGGCTAAGCAGAATTATATGGTAATTCCATATTTAGTTATATGCTTAAAATAATTAAAAGCAGGGACTTGAATAGATAACTGCACATCAATGTCAGCTATAACATGACTCACAATAACAAAAGATGGAAACAACTCATATTCATAAAATGACAAATGGATATTTTAAATGTAGTATATACACGAGATGGAATATTATTTATCCATAAAAAGTGTATGAAAAAAAAGCATATGAAGTTTTTATACAGGCTACAATGTGGATGAAACTTGGAGACATTTTGCTGAGTTTAATAAGCCAGATGCAAAAGGACAAATAGTATACAGTTCTAATTATAAGAAACAGAAAAAGGAAATTCATAGAGAAAATAAATTGGAGATTACTGGAGTCAGAAGGGAGAGTTAAGGAATTGCCATTTAATGGTCTGAATAGAGTCTGATTGCCAGCCAGTATGATAAATGTGATTAATGTCATTGAATTGTACACTTAAATGCTTACAACAGCAAATTTATGTTTTATCATAATTTTTTAAATGACAGGTGCTGTGGTGTATGCCTATAATCCCAGCAATTTGTGAGGTGGACGCAAGAGAATCAGAAGTTCAAGATCAGCCTTGCCTACACAGAGAGTTTAAGGACAGACTGGGCTACATAAGAGTCTGTCTTGGGGCTGCAATGATTGCTCAGCATTTAAGAACACTGGCTGTTCTTGCAGAGGACCCAGGTTTGAGTCCCAGCACCCACATAATGGCCAATAAATGTCTGTAACTCCAGTTCCAGGGGGATTTGACTCCCTCTACTGACTTCCATGTGCATTGCACCACACAGGTGCACTTACTTACGTGCAGGCAATACATTATACCATAAAATAAAAGTAATAGATCAAAAGACTCTGCCTTATGGAAAAAAGCAACAAGAACAGCAAAACAACAACAGAAAAATCTAATAACCCAAGCCCAGTGCGGTTTGTTTTGTTTTGCTTTATTTTATTTATGATGGGTACTCCTATGTAAACCAGGTATCCTCAAACTTGCTACAAAGCTCCCACAGAGTGGGATTACAGGTGTGCACTGTGATGCCTCACAAGCGGTACAGTTTAAACAGGTGAATTAATTATATTAATTATAGCTTAATAAAGATTTTTAAAAGATCTGCAGAAATATGACAAAGTGCAAATTTCATAATCCTGAAGATTGGAGCATGTGTTTGCTCCTGTGCTTTATCATTCTTTGGACCTGTATGAAAATTCAAAAGCTACTTTTCTTTTTTTTGGCATTTCTTTTTTTAAATTACTTTATTTTTTTCATTTTTTAACAATAAGTGATAATTTATGAGTACAAGCATCCTTGGTGTGTTTTGCAAGCAGTTGTGCCCAAACCCACACAGCCTATGGGTCCCACCATCCAGCTGGGGGGTGCTTGTATGTTCAATCAAGTTGATCAGATGAGTGTCCAGACTATATTGCTGTAGTTTCACCATTCACCCCAATCACAGCCCTTATCATGCCCCCTCTTCCACAGATTGTTCCCTAGGCTTAGAAAAGGGACACAGGTGGACGAGAAGCAAAACAGTCTAGTTTCTCTGGTGCTGTTGTCTTGGACTGTGGTCGATTCTGGCTGTTTTCTTTCATGGGCTGACAGTTTGTCCATGAATAACCTTTCAATCCTACTAATGAGGCATAAGCAATTTGATATATAGGTATTTAAACAGTACTAATTGTTATGGTAGGTTACTTTGGTATAGACACAGATGTTTGTATGGTATGTTAATCCATGAATTACATTTTTTTTCTGTAAAATATGACAGGGTCTTACTGTGGCTTATAACATCTCCTAACCACTAGAGGATGTAAGCTTGTGGCATCAGCCGTGGGTTATTCCTCCAAGGAGAGAGCTAATAGCCAATTAGATTTGGGATACACAGGCATATGGCTGCCACTGCTGCACAGTATTTCCAGGCAGGTGAGGTGTAGCTGGTGCTGACAGAGGAGTCTTGCTTGTCGAAGACCTGATATAAGCATGGGAAAGATGCATTGAGACCGCACTTGCAAGTGTACAGTTGGTCTCTGGAATACTAGAGAGTGTTACCAAAGGCCACTAAACCAATAAAGCAAATATAGGTCTCCTTGAGTCAAGCAAGACTCCTCTGTCAGCAAAAGCTACTTTTCAAAGCAAAAGGCAGAAGATATGAAGCAACTGGATGGGAGGGTGATGTTGTAGAGAATAAGAACACACAGGAGGGAAATAAAATAAGCAATGCATTACCCACCTATTGTGGTCAGCAATGCACATCCTCCTTTAAGCAAACCATCTACCAGCCCAGTATTTTTTCTCATAATGATGAAAGAAGAAACTATTGACCCTCCAAAGAATTTATTTGCCCTTGAACTCTAAAGGTACTGAAAAGCTAGTTTGTTTCCCATGAGACCCTTGTCCAACAAGGTTGCTATGAAGGGGGTAGAGATCATTAAGTGCTAGTGAGAAGGGGAAGAGCAGACCAGAGGTGGTGGTGGGAACCCAGGAATGGGGACCACAGGAGGCAGGGGTGAGGGCAGGAGGTGGGGGTGAAGCGTTCATTCACAAGGTCATTCAGCTCCTGCCCAGGATCCTACGATAAACTGAAAATGCTCTTCCCCGAGCTTTGCTATCATCACTTCCACCTCTGTCCATGAAATATGAAAAACCTCGCACAGTCTCTCAATGGTGCTCAACTAATGCTTTACCGATACACAGCTCAGAATGCCAGGGCCTGGCCACGGGCTGCCGGAGAAAGGTTAGGCTAAAATTTGCCCCTCAGGCTTGAACTATAGGACTGGCAGAGAGAATACCATACAACGTCATAGCCGTGGCAACGGTGGCAGTCCAAATTTCAGTTGAAATTCCGTGGTGCACATAGAATGGGCTGGACTAGGATGAACGTTCCGAAGGGCTCTGTGGCTCTGGAAACCCCTGGAGACCCCTATTGTGGAGCCTCAGAGTCTCGAAGCAAGTGGCCCTGTTTCAAGACTTTAAGTATGGCCCCCCCACCCCCCCACCCCGCCTCTCTACACAAATGAACTCTGGTTGTGGAAAGTACAGCTTACGGAGACCAGCTTACTGCAATAGAATGCTTTGAGGCTCATGACTGGAGCTTGAAAGGGCAGCAAATGACTTTTTTTTTTTTCCTCGAAGTCTTCAGCACCTGGCACCTGGAATTTCTTTGGACCAAATGTCTGGTTCCCGCCACACTTCACCAATGGGCAGGAAAGAACTTGCTTTTCTTGGACTTATTGCAGCTATTATTGGTAGAAGTGCCCTCTTAATCATCCTTCTATACCATTAGCGTGTCTTATCTGCTGCTCAAGGTGAGAAACGTCCCAGCCCTAAGTGTGCTTCTGGGCCATCTTCTGTTCCTTCACCAGCAGCACCCAATGCTCTTTGTTTCATTCAACCTCTGGACACCAGGTCCTTGGGCAGTGACTTGAAGGGAAACAATCACCTCTAGAAACAACTTCTGGACCCAGACCTTGTTTGTTAAGTGTTTCAAATTTGTTCAAATTCAAAAAAGCTAGTAACAGCGAAAAAAAGATTCTTGTTCTATTTGTGGTTTTATGTATATAAGCTGACATCATGCATATATCACAGAAGCCTTAATTGAATATTGTATTTTATATAGGCTTTAAGAAAAATAAATCATTTTGAGGGAGAGGTATTTCCTTGGATCTGTTACTTGTCTTGGGAGCTTACTTAATTAAAATTTATAGGGGTCAGCGATAGTAATAAACATCTTACAGGTCTCAACAAAATGGAAACTTCAATTAGTGTAGCTTTTATATTTAAATATTTCACCAATTCACACACAATTTGAAATCACTTTCCTGTCATGAAGGGCACTCTAGAGTCTGTCAGAAGTTGTTAAGTCTATGGGGTTTTTGTATTGCAAGTATTTTTTTTATTTTATCTATTTTTGTATGTGTATGAATGTACTGTCTGCATGTAGGTTTGTGCACCCGTGTTGTGCAATGCCACGGAGGTCAGAAGAGGGTGTCGGACTCCCCTGGAACTGGAGTTAAAGACGGTTTTCAGCCTCCATGTGGGTGCTGGGGATCGAACCCAGGTCCTCTGCAAGAGCAGTCAGTGCTCTTAACCACTAGGCTATCTCTCCAGCCCTGTATTCCAAGTATTAAAAACAACACACTGGGGGTAAGATGGCTCCATGGATAAAAGATCTTGCTACAAGGGCCTGACTACCTGAGCTTGATCTTGGGAGCTCATGGAAAAAGCCAGGTGCACGCCTTTAATCCCAGCACTCGGGAGGCAGAGGCAGGTGGATCTCTGTGAGTTCAAGGCCAGCCTAGTTTACATAGTGAGCTCCAGGCCAGCTGAGACTAAAGGAAAACCCTGTCTTGAAAAGACCACAAAAAGCCAGTTGTATAGGGCACATCTATAGTCCCAGCACTCTTCAGGCTAGCTAGGAAGCAGGGACAGGAGAATCCACAGCTCAGCAGCAGAAATGAGAGGTTCTGCATCAAAACAAGGTGGAAGGAGAAAGCCAACTCCTGAAACATGTGTCCTCTGACCTCTACATGCATACCATAGCACATATTCATGAGTATGCACTTGAGCAAACACATACAAACAGTAAAACAACACTTAAAAAAAAAAAAACAACAGCACGTTGTGTTACAGCACGGTCTCCCCATCCTATAGACACAAGGCCATCATTTATTTGCACAGAGCTCTGACCTCAAGTTTGAATCATGTGTACAGACATCTGGAAGGTACTGGGAAAAGCATGTAGAGCCTATAATAAGGCCTGGGCTTTATCCAGCCACCATCACTATGTAGATGATCTTGGGAATATATCTTGTATATGAAACAGGTATTATCTTAGTAACCATGTGCATTAACATCCTAGGCCTGCTAAGACAGAGTAGAATGCACTGTAATCTTAACAAAGATTGCTGCTCTCACAGGTCAGGAAGCCATAAATCCAGTATCAGGGCTGCAAGGAAGACCCTGTTCCACACCTCTCTGCCAGCTTTTGGTGGTTGCTGGCAGTCTTCAGAATTCCTTGGCTTGCACTGCCTCTCTCCAATTCTACCTGTGTCTTCCCATGAGCCCCTTTCCTGGCATGCCTACACCTGCAGCCTTTGTCTTATAAAGATGCAAGTCATTGGCTTTGGTTCACATCCTGATTCATTGTGGCCTCACATCAGTTTTATCACTTCTGAAAAATTCTAAATATGATTACATTTCTAGACATCAGGGTGTTAGCATTTAAACATATCTCTTGAAGGGACAATCCACCTCCTATACCACATTCATAGGTTTTTGATAAATGTTATTTCCCATCTCCTGATAATATGATTTTTTTGAGACAGGGTCTCCCTGTAGCTCTGGATGTTCTGGAACTCACTCTGTAGACCAGGCTGACCTTGAACTCACAGAGATCCACATGCCTTTGCCTCCCAAGTGCTAGGATTAAAGGCGTGTGCCACCATGCCCAGCTTCAATGATTTTTTTTTTAACATGATGTTTTTAAAGGTGCTTTGTTGACCAGTTGAGTAATCAGCACAACCATGAAATCATGTTTCAAAATCACAGGCAAAAAGCTGTGATCTGATTGGATTTCCTGAGTATTTGTTGATATTATTTAGGAATGTAAAAGGAAAGTAGCACTGAGATTTAAAGAAATATCTGTGATTCTGTTATTCCTTCTGGTGAAAGTGAAACTTCAACTTGAAAAAGCAATGTACTAAAAAGGCATGCCATAGTGGCCATTTCTGTTACGTGAGGAATTGGGCCTTTCACAAAAACCTAGCTAGCAAAACAATCAAGTGTGTTTTTCAATATCCACAAAGGGTTAAGAAGCAGGCAGAAACAAAACTTTAATAACAGCACTTCATATAGAAAAAATACAAGCACGGTTTCTTAAAATTACAACTGGATTAATTTCAAAACCATACCCAGAGTAAGAGCTGAGCAATATGCCAGATTCTTTGGCTAAATCCTTCATTGTCAAAGGCCTGAATTATTGCAAAGACCTGAAGTTTTCAGAATAATGATGATACAGAGCGGTAACTTTCTATCACTGAGCAAAATGTACAGAGCTATAAATCTTAGTATTCTACGGCACGAAGTTCTACAGACACTTAAAGCTCTTTTAAATACCAACTCAGCTAGCTGGGAAAATGAAACATTTGCAATTTACTGATAGAAAAATTAAGGTTAATGACCTAACTATAATCATGGCAGGAAGAAAGGTGTATTTGCTTAGCAAATTATACTATGACTAATCTGGTCTCTATCCTCTGTAATACTTATTTTTTTAATAAGCTATAAGAAAGTTTGCAAACATCTTGTCTGCCTTACAAGCACTTCCCCTAGGACTATTGAAAGATCAAACAGGAAATTTCAAACATGCAATCTGGCAAAAAAAAAAAAAAAAAAAAGATAAGAAGAAGCAAATAAACAACCCCCAAAGTCCTCTATTTTACATTAGGTAAAACATCAGTTGATATATTTTATTCCACATCCTCTAAACCTTTTCTTCTTTCATTGTTTTAGTTATTAAAGGAAGATTTGTAATTCTGTATTAGAAACTCCAACTGCTTCTCCCCTTTTCCATATTTTATCACCAGACTTTTAATCTACCTACTTTAAAATAGAGCCCTTTACAAAGTTCCCACAGATACACTGCTCTCAGATTTTCATCCCTTTTCTTAATGTCCAACTCGTAAGATACTTGTGTCTTGTGATTATGATGAGTGTCTCCTCAAGTGGTGGAAGTGTGAGATTAGGAGGCGGTATTGTGAGGTGGAGAGGTGGAAGGCGGTTGGGTCTTTGAGGCGCACCACACTCAGAAGGGCTAATGTAATTCTCATAGGACTATATTATGGGGACCAGTTGGTTCCCTTAAGGATGAACTTTTACAAAGAGGTTGGAGGCTCACCACCCTCAGAATAATGTAATTCTCATAGGACTATATTATGGGAACCAGTTGGTCCCCTTAAGGATGAACTTTTACAAAGCAAGGCAACCCCATGAACTTTCTTCCGTGTGTAATCATTTCCTTTCCTGTTTGTCTGCTGTGCCACACCACGCCGCGCTGTGCTGTGCGAGCCTTAGCAGCCCCACCAAAGGCTGCCAAGATGGGGCCACTGACTCTTGAACTTTCAGTCTCCAAAACTGTGAGCTAAACAAACATTTTTTTTTCTTTCTATGTACTTAGCTTCAGGTATTTTGTTAAAGCAGCAAAAAACAGACTAATACAATCCATAATCAATACAGCTTATCACTAGTGATTCCTGGCTCCCCCGTCTGTCCTTTGTCTTGCTGGAAATAATCACTTCAGAGCATAGCTCATTGGGGGGAAATTTATTCTGCAACTCTCCTTGTTCTGCTCTTGACAACAAACAGATAAAAAGCAATTTAGGACAGGAGCAAATTTACCAAAAACTCTAAAACATTTGTTTCCTGAAAACTGACCTGTGAAAAATCTTAGAGCCTGAGGAAATACATCCAGGGCAAGAGTTTTATCTGTGTCACTATTTACTTTGATGTCACCACTGTTATCCTTAAGGATTTACTCTAGTGGCAAAAGGAAGCTCTTCTGTGGAGAAAAGCTTGTGTGGGCTCTTTCAAAGCTCAAGCCTGCTGGGTCTGCCCGGTATACTTTTCTCTGGGGTTTCCGTTTAAAGGAGCAACGTCAACAATAACAAAACAAAGACTAGATCCACCACCAAAAAAGAAAACAATGTGAAGAGGCATCACCTCTTGTTATTCCAGAAAGAAAGGACTTGTTCCAGTGTAGACATCACAGTGCCAGTGTGGCTTTGGGGACAGGGACTTAAAGGGAAGAGACCAACACCAGATGTTCGATTGGTGGTTGGGAAGGAACGGAGCTTGATTAGCACAGCAGATGTGATTGGAAATTGCTGTTCCTCAAATGCACCGTCTGGTCTACTTCCAATAGATACTGCCTTTACCCCAGGTGGGTAACAAAGTCCTGGTAAAGCTGAACCCCAAAATATCAAGAAGTGATTAAAGCTTAGCAATGTGTGAGCAGATACAGTAGCCACACTCCAGCCTGGAAGGAACTGGTAGGAATAGTCACTTTTATGAGGCCTGCATGTGCTGGATGGCTAGGGGACACGAAGGATGGATGGACATTCTCAAGTCCCCTTGTTTCAAGGGTCCTCTGTTCCTAACCTGCTGTTCTGAGCTCCCTTGGCTGGGCTGGAAGAGATAAGAATGTAAACAATGCTATGGAAATTGTTTGTCCTCTGTTGCCTCACTGGAAACTGGGAGCTGTAGGTGTAGCTTAAGATCCCTCTACCCAGTACAAATGGTGATCTCGAGAGGCAATGAACAGGAAGCCCGGATTCCACTGAGTAAAACGCCCTTATAAATCCCCTGCCCACTGTGTACCCAGAAGCACAGTGGATGGGACTGTGCTTTCGTGTATTTAGCATCCAAATTCCTGACTTTGGAAGAAGTCACAGCCCACTGCCATCCACCATATGTGTTGATTGTGTGCTGCAGGTATGCCGAGGAACCCAGACATGCCACTGATAGTCCCGGCTTCACTTCTTAACTCTGAGGCTTTTGCTGAAAAAAAAAAAATTGATTGACATACATGCTTGTAAAATAGATTGAAGCAAATTGCTTAAATCTTCACATGAAAATAATTCTTTGGTGCTAGTGAACATATTCTAGCAAATCCTCAGGAATCATGTTGGTTTATAAATATATACATGTTTATAATGTTTCCAACACCAAACAGCTAATATGTTTTAAATTAATATAGTATACTAATGTTTAGCCCTCCTTTTACCAAGGTTAATTGTTAATTACTCTAAGGCAATTATTTATGTGCTTGAAAGTGGGTTTGCTGAGCCTAGGTCCTCAGTGTTATGTGCTCAGATTTGTAAGAGGCAAATACACTCGCATAAAGACAAATTAATTATTTAAGGAGAAAAGCCTTAATCAAGGCATCAGGCCACTACAATAATTAGACTTCAGGAGAGAAAGGAGCAACAGCATAATCCTGATTATTTCTTGTTTTTTCTTCTCTTCAAATAGGAGAGTTAGATGCCTGTCTGGGAAACATGTACAAAATCTCATATACCCCCCACAAATACTGGAGAAGACTTGCCGCTCCCCCCTGCGCCCCATCTCTTTTCATTATTAGAGCGGAAGGACTCTGAGACACAGATCACTTACAGCATTTTAGAGCAAATAATCCACTTGGTCATTCCACAAGGCTCCAAAAGAATAGACCTTTGAACAATGACAGCGGGAACATCCTGAGGCATCAGACAGCACTAATAGAGGATTCTCCTCCCGTTTCCAGGAGTCTTTGAAAACCAAAGGCATAGTCACAGCACAACATGTGACAAGACATTTATTTTCATCTATTTGCTGGAAGCCGTTGAAAACTAGAAATATCAAATTAGATCAAATGTTTTAAAATAGGTTAAAATCGATCCTTTCCTTGAATTTTGGGTTCTGCCCAAAGAGTCCTGAAATTGGGCCTCTGCAGCATGAATATATATTTCATCATAAGAGGGACAGCAAAGTCCCTAATGGTGATAATTACTGTCACCAAAATAGAAGGTTAATTGTCAGAGGGGTTCATTCCTCTCTGTGCTGAGGAGCTAAGCAAGAATATCCAGTGTCTTTGGTCAGAGCTGGAGTTATTTCCACATTCAATTCTTTCAGAATGTTTAAAATCATTTCGTTTATAGACACGGACTAATTGGATAAAAAAAAAATCCAGTGGGAATTTTGGCAAACAAAGGCATTATTGGTTATTTTGTTTTGTTTTTTTCCCTGCCAGCCTTCCTTGAGGAACGAAAAGCGTGAAAACCCACAGGGTGTATGTAGAGACCTGTGACTTGGGCTCAGATTGGCAGTGTGGATTGATCCTATTTATTTTTATGATTCTCATCTGAGGGTAAGAGGCACCTTTCTGAGAGTCACAGTGGACCCCTGGCTGCCTTTCTCTCATCATTAATCCTTGAGATTTCCCGGAGAAGCAGGGAACAGGCAGCTCTCTGCACCCCCCTTTGTAGATGGAGAAGCTGGGATGTGGGAAGGTTAAATGACTTGCCCAAGGTTGTTTAGCAAATTAGGAGAGGCCACTGGGAGTGGAGCTTCAGGTTTCTAGGTTTGGGGGCTGGAGCCAGGTAGCCCCAGCCACAAAGAGGGTCTTTGTGGTTCATTTTGTTGACACTTTTTGGTATAGAAACAAAATAAGTTGGTGTTTTATTTCTGCCGATCCTTTATTCCACACCAGTACACACACACACACAAACACACACACACACACACACACACACACACACACACACACACACGCAGCCACACTAGCCATTAGTCCTGGGGGAAAGGGCTGGCTCTGGATTAGAACTTGCAAATAAGCTCACTGATTTGCTACAAAAGTCTCAATGTATTCTATTGTTTTAGCGTCTACCACACAAAGGTGTCGTTTCCTGCTTCCTGTCCTCACTCTGAGAACTGGACTCATATATTTATTTCACTCTGACCATATTTAAGGAGTTGCTAGGAGAACAACCACTCCATTGATACAGACTTTCTTTAAAAAAAAAATTTAAGGAGATTTATTGCCATCATCATAAGGGAGAGTAAAGATGCATATAACTCACGGAGAAGGAGAAAGGCTACTCTACAAATCAAGGTGCTTTTGCTGCCTGCCTAGGATTAGCATCCGGAATTCGGTCCAAAGATGCAGTGCCTTCGTTCTGGGGAGCGAGTGGTGTCAAGGCCAGGGGAAGAAAGAAACCACATCTCAAGGAGCACGTTTTTCTAACAGGGGTATGAATAGAATAAGTTTCAGAAAGTAAACTCACACTGAAACTGCCTGTGGGGAGAAATGACCTGTCCTGGAGAAAGAGGGAGAAGCGTACCAAAGCCTAGGAGGAAAGAAAAGATTAGCATCTTCTGGGCAAGTAGTGCCTTCTTGCTCCTGCAGATGCAGCTTTCTAAGTACAATAGAGCCTTTGGTAACAGGCTTGTACCTCAGAGTCTGAGGTGGTTTTTGTTTTTTTGTTTTTTGTTTTTTTAAATTTTTGAATTGCAAGTCCGCCATCTAGTGGTCAGTTTGCAAAACAACAAGCCCGCGATGTTGCTGATGTCATCTTTTGGATGCAAATGACTTAGCTCAAGATTTTTTTTTTTTTAATGACTAATGCCAGCATCAATCATAGGAAGCTATTGAGAATTTAACTTCCGGCAGGCACAGTTGGCAGTGGCTTTCAAGAACTGAAAGTATCTGTATATTGGTAATTTAAATCACAAGCATTTTCCCACTGCTGACATCCACTTCCCTGATTCATTATCTAAAATTTAATTATGTTGACGTTGTTTCTGGGGTGAGCAAAAGAGTCTAACAGAAAATTTACTAAATTTATGCTTAAAATTGACTTGTATCTTGCTGTGGGAATGAAAGAAAGTGGCTTGTTTGTTGAGTGTTTGGTCACAAAGCAAAATGTCCTGAACTCTTCGTGTAATAGTCTGGGTGGGTGTGGCTGTGCAGAAAGAAGGAGGACTCCACTGAGCTTGACGGAGATGGTGGGATCTGGACTGCGGACTCCAGTGAACTCCAGTGGACTCCAGCCATCTCAAGCCATGAGATCATGCTACTGAAAGTCCTGGAGAAAACTCTCAGTGGTCTATAGATGGTGCCCATTGCCCTGACTGGCCTGAAATGCATTTTCTTTTAGTCCTTTCATGGGTTTGTGTGTGAGTGTGTGTGTGTGTGTGTGTGTGTGTGTGTGTGTGTGTGTGTTTGAGACAGAGTCTCCCTACAGCCCCAGCTATCCTGGAACTCTCTATGTAGACCAGGCTGGCCTTGAACTCAAAGAAATCTACCTCCTGAGTGCTGGGATTAAAGGCCTGCACCAACCCGCCCAGGTCCTTTCACGTTTTTGACACCTCTGAAAATTGCATTTACTCTTTTCTAATCAAAGAGAGCAGACTCCCTCCCCCGTTGTTTTCTTTGTCCTGCCTATATAAGTTAGAATTCCACAAAATAGATATTTTGCAATGTCTTTAGCTGTAACTTCTTTTTAAAATATTTTTTTAATTTTTATTTATTTTATGTGTAGCAATGTTTTGCCTGCATGTATGTAAGTGTAACCATGTCCTACAATGCCCTAAGTGGCCAGAAGAGGGTGTCAGATCCCCAGGAACTGGAGTTACAGTCCTTTGCTAACAGTCATATGGATGTTGGGAATCAAATCATGGTTCTCTAGAAAAGCAGCCAGTGCTGTGAACCAGTGACCCCCGTCTCCAGTCCCTATAACTTATTAGTGGTAAATGATGTACTTTGTCATTAAAGTTGTGATGTAAAACTCCCATTATGATAAATCTATTATTCAAGAGGAAATCATGAGTCACTTTGAAGAAAACACACAATATGTAACAGCATAGGGTACAGGTGGGCACAGCAACCATGAGGAAGGTGCACGAGTGTGCGAGGTGATAGAAAGGAAAGCTGGGAATGAGCTCCCCGTCTGTGAACCCTGGGACAGGCCAGATCTATTGTTGGGACCCGATTCTCACCCCCCCCCCGCAATTTCTGGGCATGTTACTGGATCTCCTTTAACCTCTGTTTGCCTCTCTATTGAGTGAAGATTTGGATGTAGATCAGATCAAAGCTATCAACAGATGAGAACTTCTTAGAGCAATGTTTAAAGGGAGCATCAATCAATTCATGGCATACAGAAAAGAAAGAGGATCCTCAGGAAAAACAGAAAAGAATGAGGAGGGACAAGGAGGAGAAGGAGGAGGAGGAGGAGGAGGAGGAGGAGGAGGAGGAGGAGGGGGGGGAGGAGGGAAAACAGTGGTGATCAATTTCATTCTCAAGCCCCAATGATAATTATGTACGCCAGAATTCTAGTTATGCAAGACCCATCAAATCTGAGAACTATCTAAATATATTATTTCCTATTCTGGGCTATGGGGAATAGAGCACTATTCTTCTCCTTAAAGCCATGAAGAGAACTATCCACTGAGAATATAATCTAGCTTCCAGGCCCTTTTGGATAGATTGAGCTTTAGGGAAAGCTTTCTGAGACAAGCTGTTCCCTTAGGGGAACCTAAGAGCTCAGGACCTTCACAGAGTAGAAACCATGAGGTAGCAAGGCAGCATCTGGAACAGGCCACTGGAATCCGGGATGCGTTTAATCAGCCTGACCCTCCAGCAATGCCAAATTCCAAATCATTTTTCTTCTCCCAAACTTCTTTTCCCATTTCACCAATCAGAATGGTGGTCAGTCCTCCATAGACTCAAAGGGTGAAGAGCCCTGGCCTCAGATGGCCGTGTGCAGGACTGTCCCATTCTGCAAGAAGAGTGGGGTCCTTCTCATCCTCCCAGTGTCCCTCAGGGGCCTACAAGGTGCTTCCTTAGGCCAGGACATATGGGCATCCTCAATTCACCTCAGCTTGATCTGTGGGATGTGACACTAAGTCACTAGATGAGACTAACCAATTGCAGTAAAACACAGTGTGCACCAGAAGTTCTGTATCCCGTTTGAAATGACACCCAAAGTAGCAAGTTGGTACCATGTGTTAAGCACAGCACTGGATCGAGTAGGCTAAGGGAAGAGTATGAGGTCATTCATAGTTAAGGAGACTACTCTGGGAAAAAGCAAGCAGGTGGAAACTGAAAGAGAAAGTAAGCGCAGGGACTTCTGGGAAATGTGTCCCCAGAGGAAAACAGCTTAGCAAAGGGAGAAGCAAGCCACGGGGGCATAGCCTGTGAGTACTGAGAATGACTGGTGCTGCCTTTGGATCAGGGGTTGAGATAGTGGGCTTCTGTGTAGGGAAAGGAGAGCAGGAAAAAGGAGGGCATGGGAGACCAGGCAGACCACAGCATCAAACCATCAGAATGGAGGACCTGTGAAAGCGACTTGGAATCCAGACACCACTCCTTCGTTCTCTTTTCTCCCTAGAAGGACCCTTGAGTTTTTTGTTTTGTGTGTTGTTTTGTTTTGTTTTGTTTTCACTCCAAAACAGAGCTGCAGGACTCAGGGCCATCCGAAACTGAATTCACATGCCCGTTGCTCTGCATAGGGAAGACTCTTTCTATGACTGACTCCCCATTCCCTGGGGCTTAAGAAGAAGCCCAGAGGAAGAGCTCGGGCTTAGGTTTGCAGAGCATCACTGACCTGTGCAAATGCAATAAGATCTACAGTATAAAACCAGCTCCTGGCCTGTGAACAGCCTGTCTCGGGAACCCCTGTACCTACTGTTTGAGGATTTGTGATAGGTGGGCACAATCTGAAGCATTATTGGCTCATGAAGCTACTATGAGTTTATCAGAGCTAGTCCAAGTCCCCTGTCATCCAACCTGCTAGCAAGGGCTCTCCTCTCTCTCTAGCCCTAGGATAAGATGGGGCTATGGGACAGAGAAGTGAGTCTTTTGAGATCTTATTAGCAATGCTTAGAGTAAATGATCAGTGTTTCTAATTTAGCCAATGGATTAAGCAAAGGTAGTATCAGGGTTTGGATGTGAAACGTACCTCACAGGTTCGTGTGTTTTAACAGTTATCTCCACCTGGTAGCACTATTTAGGGAGGCTGTGGAACCTTTAGAAGATGGGAGACCTAGCTGGAAGAAACTGGTCACTGTAGGACAGTCCTTCCAAGTTCTAGACTGCTCCAGTCCCAGCCTAAGTTTTCTTTCTGCTTCTCGGTCTGCTGCAATGTGAACGAGTCCTTCACACTCCTGTCACCAGAGACAGGAGCCGCTGCCAGCACCATGAACGCTATCATGCTCTGCGCACAAGGAAATCACGAGCCAAAATAAACCTTCCCTCCCTTAAGTTGTTTCTGTAAGTTACTTCGTTATGGTGAAAAAACAACTAATGGAGTGGAGAAAACATCTATGCAAACATCTTCAGTGATCTGGGGAGTCCGAAACTCAGGTGCTGCCACTGTGGTAGTGTTAACTGCTGGAGTCCTACAAGATGATTAGGCTGCAAAGGTTCCTCTCATGATACACACTGCCCTCGTACCTCTGCTGCATTTGAACACAGCACTCCTCCCCTCCAGAGAATGCAGCCCTTAGCACACAGTGGAACCTACAGTGCCTTGATCTTGGACTTCCCAATCCCCACAAGGGCAAGAAATAAACTTCTGTTCTTAACAAGTTACCACTCTAAGGTATTCAATGATGGTAGCCCCACACGACGAGGCTAGCCACCACACTCACAATCAAGTAATGGTTAATTTTCACTTCAAAAAAGGTTCAATTCTATCTTTCAATAGGGAATTTCCAGGTCTCAAAATAGGCCACCCAGGGTTGAAGAGAAGGCTCGGTAGTTAAGGCCACTGGTTGCTCTTGCAGAGGATCCAGGTTCAGTTCCCAGCACCCACATGGAGGCTAACAATGGTCTTTAACTCCAGGTCCAGTGGATCTGATGCCCTCTTCTGGCCTCCATGGGCATTGCACAACACAGATGTACCTACATATAAGCAGGCAAAACACTCACACACATAAAGTAAAAATAAAACAGAATTTAAATAATAAAATTAAATTAAAAACAAAACATGTGGTAATTGTCTAAGACCTGTTCCATACCTCCATTCTTAGTTCTGTTCGAAATAATCCAAGAAAGCTGTGACCTTTGTGGCATATCAGGGAAGGGGCCACTGGACAGGGCTGGGGAGGACATGTTGGCACCTGGACTCTGGAGAGGCTGGTGAACTCCCTCAGGCCTGCTGTAAGCCACCCTGCCTCCTACTCCTCACCTGCACAAGGATGGGACCTGGGGCCTCCTTGCAGGCTTAGAAAAGGCAAGTGCCAGACAGTCATATTGTTCATTTTTATTTTATTCCTTAAGCTTTCTCTTCACTGATAAATCGGAGAAAATTTGGGACCATGGGAAAGGAGAACATGAATTGAGATGGTGGGTTCCATGAAGCCAGGACCTCAGTACCCCTTGTTTACAGCCCAGTCTTCCTGATGACGGAGTAACAGCCACATCCCAGAGAGACAGAAATGGATCATGCATCCTTTCCCTCTGTTTGACCCCCAGTCCACAGATAAAATAAACCCTATGACTCTTTGGAAATTTGTTTTCAAGGACAATCATCATCAACATCGTTATCAAATAAAGAAAACGTTTTTATTTTTTTTAAAGGTAAATTTTTTTTTATTATTTCTTATGTGTATGAGTGTACTGTCTGCATGTAGGTTGGCGCACCCGTGTCGTGCAATGCCGCGGATGTCAGAAGAGGGCGTCGGATTCCCCTGGAACTGGAGTTAAAGACGGTTCCTAGCCGCCATGTGGGTGCTGGGAATCGAACCCGGGTCCCCTGCAAGAGCAGTCAGTGCTCCCAACCGCTAGGCCATCTCTCCAGCCCCAAGAAACCACTTTTAAAGACCCCGTTCTTGTTAGACATGTGAGACTGTGTGCGCCTGGTGCCAGGCATTTTCCAAGGACACTGAGGACTGAGCTTTCCATGGTCCCAAACCTTAACTGGCTTTCTCTAAAATGATGGGACCAGCTCTCAACCTTGGAGTTCAGAAAAGTGAGCGTGGACATTTTCCTGAGAGATACTCTACCAGAAATGGTGTGTGTGTGAACGCATGCAGAAAAGTGGGGATGCCGGTGTGGAGGAGCCGGCGGTCGCAGGCATGGCTCCTTCCCAGGACTTTCAGCTTGGAATTCCCCCCGACTGGCATACTGCCTACAAACACCTAAGCAGAGATCACAACCCACTGAGCGGTAGTGCTGGGCAGCCAGCCAGGCCCACCCACTAGCAGAGAATTCATTCCTGCCTTCTCATGGAGGTGACTCAAACTCACCCTCTATAAAACAGCCAAGGCCCTTCGTGGCCCACACAGCCTTGCTGTTACCTGCAGCTCCACCACACGTAGTCGCAGCCCCTCAGCCTCCCCGACTGGGTTGTTCTGGAAGCATGGTCCATATTCTGTGGCAGCAGCAAGCCAGATGGGGAGCGGTCTCCTCTATGAGGCCTGGATCCCTCAGTTTTCAGACCTTGAGGCAGCTACTTGTAACCTCCTTCAGGCAGGACAGTGGCAACCATATACATGTCCCAGAGCCTGGACCCCAAGGGGGCTATAGGCTCTAGGTCACAGTCCTCTGCGGGTGTTGATTTGATCTTCAAAACACCCTGTTTTCTGAGCATCAGATGGGAGGCAGGCACTGGGATAATAAGAACCCTTCGTTTTTCCTTTTCCCCTTAAGGGTGCTTGCCTATATTAATCTATCATCACCCACACTCGGAATTTCCTTCAGAAGGAAAAACACTGGAGGTGCAGTTTCCTCCTTTGGGATAAATATTTCACCTGACTTGCCAAAGATAGCATCTTTAATTCTTTAATTCCATGATTTTTGAAACATGCTTGGCCTTTGCACAAACCTGATACTAGATTTATTTTTTAAATTTTTATTTATTACTTTCATTTTATGTGTATGAATGCATTGCTTACATTTGTGTAAGTGCATGGATATCATGTGATGTCCACCAAGGTCAGAAGAGGGCATTGAATACCCTGTAACTAGAGTTATGGACAGTCTAGCTGCCATGTGAGTCCTGGGAATTGAACCTGGGTCCTCTCTGAGATCAGCCAGTGCTCTTAACCACTGAGCCATCTCTCTAGCCCTTGGTACTGGATTTAAATTTCAGCAAAGGTACCAGTGAGATGGTTCAGAAGGTAAAGAGTTAAAAGAACTTAGGGCCAAGCCTGAGTTCAATCTCCAAGATCCACAAGGAAGGGAAGAAACAACTCTCACAAGTTGTCTTCTGATGTTCATATGCATGTCATGGCTGGTACTATGGACCCCCAGAGGTAACAAACACACACTAAACATCTATCTATCTATCTATCTATCTATCTAGATATAGAAATAGAAATAAATAAATAAATAAATAAATAAATAAAGTAGAAAAATGGAAGTTCAGCAGTGCTTCTGTCCGAGCAAGCTTTCTCGGGGTCCTTAGAGGAAAGAAGTCAGGAGCGGACTCTGCTCAGCCTGAGTCCCCAGGGCAGAAGCTGGAGAGTGATCACTATTGTTTTTACCTTCAGGGTCTTAATCAGATGCTCCGGTATATCTTTCGTTGGCTGTCCCCTTGTCATCCTTTATTGAAGATGCCATTGCTTTAGATAATTGCATTCGCCCTCCCCAGGCTCCCCCTTCACGAACCTTCTTGGAAGGCTGAGCTCATGACTCATGCTTCTCTGATACAAAGTGACTCTCTGAATTCATCAATACCTGACACAGGGCTGCCCTTGTCCCCATTAGGCACCGCATCATTGACTGGTTGGTTAATTTCAGAATTTGGTTTAGAGTCATATGAATGGTTGCAAAATTTCTTTTGACATCAGGCTTGTTGAGCTCATCAGTTTATCCAGGATTCAGGCACCATCTCCAGCATTAAATGCAGCTAGTCCTTGGGAATTCCTAGCTAACACCATTTGGGGACAGAACCATGAATATGGCCACTGCTTCTCCAAACCAGCATGCCCACTTCCTCTGCACAGGGGTCAGGCTATGCAGGCAGGATTCTCTAGGGCCATGTCACTCGTTTCCTTTCTAGAAATATCTGTCCCTCTATAACTAGCCAGAGCAGAGGCTGCTAGATCTATCTTCTGTGTCTCAGTCCGCCTCTTCTTTTTCTCACCCAAGGGCAAGCCACAGACCCCTGTTGTGTCCAGGTCAGAACCAGCACCACAATGATGACTTCTTTCTCAGGATGACCGGAATCCAGCCACGAGGTCTGTCCCCTTCCCCAGCTGTTTTTGTGACACGAAGCAGTGGTCAGAACCTCCAGCCCTGCTGCCTGCGCGCCACTTTGTGACCCTTGTTCAGGAAGCTTCCCCTCCTCAGGAGGGCGTCTGCTCCATGACCCTCAGCTGCCAGAGGTGGCAGAAACTCCTCAGGTTTCCACCTCTCCTTGCTAGAA
This sequence comes from Rhizomys pruinosus, assembly GCA_009823505.1. Classification (NCBI taxonomy): domain Eukaryota; kingdom Metazoa; phylum Chordata; class Mammalia; order Rodentia; family Spalacidae; genus Rhizomys; species Rhizomys pruinosus. The sequence continues at coordinate 58,915 of VZQC01007224.1, forward strand.
TTCATGGCTGGATTGAAGGAAAAACAGTCTGATTTTTCACAGGGACCATGTGAAGAATGAGTTAGTCCTGTACCCCAAGTTCAAATGCAAGACATGTTTTCCTATAAAGGCAGCATTTTCAAAGGAATGTATATTGCTTATTAACATATAAAATACAGTGCAGCTATATTGTAGTATTTACAGATTGGCCCAGACATCATTCCACTAGTGACCCAAAACTGTCTACAATCCAGTGCTGTACATAGGACCAAGATCTGTAATGACTGAGCCAAACCTCAGCCAATTTGACCAACCAACCAGCAATGTCAGGAAATGGGGTCAGACACACCCTTGCCGTAGGCACTGACAACAGAAGTGATCCTGGCAGCTGGGGTTCAGAAATTGGTTTCAACTACCTTGAACATATCAGGCTTCTAGAAGACTCTGTTTTCCTTAAGTGTCAGTAATAGCGATTGGAAAGACCTTATATGTAGTAGGTGTTCAAGATATTAGTTGAATGTTACAAAGAAATAGCAAGCAACTGAATGAGCTCAGAGGTTATTTAGAAGTGGTACAACTCTGACCGATATCTTTCCTCCCTTGAAACCTCACAGTTTCTGTATACATTTCCAGGGCTGCTCCACATAACAGAGCTCCTGATGTCCTCCTCATAACAGAGCTCCTGATGGCATCCTCCCATGGATGGGTATCACACAGAGAATTAATTCTCTTCTTCCCAAAAACAGTCCTCAGCCAAAGATGCACAGTACCCCTAAGGTGAGACAGAGATCTAGAAGTAGAAAGCCTCGTCCTTTGCAGACAGAGGGACACTCCTGGAGAAGGGCTCGGCATCAGCATCTGCTTACCAGTTGTGATGGTTAATCTTGATGGCCAATTTGATAAGATTTAGAATCACCATAGAGAGAGAGACCTCTGGGCTTGTCCTGTGAGGGATTTTCTAGATTAAGCGAATTGTGGGTGGTGCCAGCACATTGGCTGGGGACCTGGACTGAACCCAAAGGAGAAAGCAAGCTGAGCACTGGAATTCTTCGCTCTCTGCTTCCTGACTATGGATGCAATGTGAACACTTGCCTCAAGCTCCTGCCTTTGTGTCCTCCCAGCCATGCCCTGGAACTTTGAGCCAAAATAAACCCTCCCTTCCTTAATTGACTTTCGGCAGGTATTATATCACAGTAAAAAGACAAGTGACTAACACACTAGTCCCCCAAAGCCAGGGGCTCCAGCTGGGAGAACCAGTGATCTGTGGTCACAGCAGGGTCTGGAACTGTCTCCTGTCCTCTCTATTAAGGGGGTCCCCTGAAGTCTCTCCCTGGTTATTACTGACCATCTGTCAGAACTGGCCTCTCAGTCTGGAGTCCTAGTTCTCCAGGAGCTGATTCCTAAGAGGTGGATTCCATGCTTTGTAAATTTCAAGTGACCTAGGCCAGTGAGTAGGGCTAAGGTTTAAGGGCGAGAGAATTCTCAGCTCATCTCTTACTTTTCTACTTACGTGTGTAATTTGGGATGAACTGAGCCTTAGTTTACTCATTTACAAAATGGAACTAATGATATTGTCTAGAGCTATGGAGATTACATGGAATAATGTAAATAAGGCCTGGTGTTGTGCACGGCATCTAATATAACATCTCACAACTGTTAATTCCCTTCTCCTAATTTACCATAGCAGTAAAACTCAGGCAATAGCACAAGCTGTTGGATAATGCACTCTGTGTATTAGCACTCTCATAGACCTTGTCTCCTCAGCCAGACTAAACCACAGGGATGGGGTGAGCCTCACTAACTGATTCAATAGCCTTGACCTGCTAAGCTCTGTCTCCCCACCCCATCTTTCTCTTGGTTTTCAAGAAGGTTGTGCAAAGATTGCCATGAGCAAAGATCTCCAGCCACACTCTCGAGTGGGTCACACCAGTGATTTGCTGTTATAGATAGAGTGCCTCAGACTGCCTGTGTGACTGTGGTGAGCGCCTGCCAAAGCAGTGCAGCAACTGCACTGAGGAAACTCAGACTCTCCGAGAGGGCATGCTGCCCAAGCCACCGTCGTTCCAAAATTAGACCTTTCCTCCACTCCATCATTACACGGGTAAACAGTCAGAACACTTCCGGAATAAGAACCACAGATCAGAAGTGATTTATAGAAACATCCACATGTGTAGATGGGCGGCAGACGGGGAAGGGAGCCTGGGCCTGACTGCCGCCCAGCCCCAGCTCCCCAGCCACAGCCGAACAACGCTCCTCCCTGGGCAGCAGGGACAGGGAATCACTCTGGCAACCTGGAGTCTTCAGGACCAGGGCTCTCCAGGTTCACTGAGAGATCCTGCCTCAGCGAACAAATTGGAAATTCATCAAAGAAGAGATTCAACATATTCCATACACAGAGACAAACACCCCAAGTTTTTAAAAATTCAGCCACCCGGGTCTTCTATGAAAACACTGATTCAGTGGGTTTAGTTTGGATCTGGGTATCTATGTTTCTGATAGGCTCCCTTGTTTTTTTTTTTTATTATTTTTTTATTTCTGTATGTGTATGAATGTACTGTCTGCATGCAAGTTTGTGCACCCGTGTCGTGCAATGCCACGGAGGTCAGAAGAGGGTGTTGGATTCCCCTGGAACTGGAGTTCTCCTGGAATTGGAGTTTCGGATGGTTCTCGGCCGCCAGGTGGGTGCTGGGGATCGAACCCGGGTCCTCTGCAAGAGCGGTCGGCGCTCTTAACCGCTAGGCCATTTCTCCAGCCCCGGCTCCCTTGTTAATCATTCTCAAACTGGGCCAACCAACAGGGGAGCTGTGGAATACAGATGTTCCTCAGCTGATAATGGGGGTCACAACTGATAAGCCCACTGTAAATTGAAAATAATGTAAGTTTAAAATGTATATACTGGGGGGGTGGAGAGACGGCACAGTGGTTCAGAACACTGGCTACTCTTCCAAAGGACTCAGCTTGAGTTCCTAGCACTTTATGTCATCTAACAAACATCCAGGGGATCTTCTGCCCTCTTCTGGCCTCTGCAGGCATTGCACAATACATTAAATAAATAAATAAATAAATAAATAAATAAATAAATAAATAAATAAATAAATAGAAAAATAAATAGAAAAATAAATAGAAAAATAAATAAATAGAAAAATAAATAAATAGAAAAATAAATAAATAGAAAAAGTAAAATAAATAGATAAATAAAAATAAATAAATAAACTACATCTAGCCCTGACATCTCAGCTCAGCAGCCCAGTCCACAATAGAGTGCCAGTTGTCCATCCTAGGATCCATGGCTGTCTGGGAGTTCCCACTGCTCAACATTGTAGGAGAGCATCATACCACAACTGCCAGCCTGAGAGAAATTCCAAGTACAGGTTCTACTGACCAGATATTGTCTATCATATCATTGTAAAGTTGAAAAATCACAAGGTGAGCCATTGTAAGTTGGGGACTATCTTCAATCTGGTACTCAGGATGCATCCTAGGCCAACTGAGTTCCTAGCACCCTTAGATTCAGTGAGCTCTCTATACATTTTGTTTAAGGTTCAAGGGTCATTTGGGGTCTAGAACCACAGACTTCAGGAAAATCAGGAAAGGTGAAATTTTCTGAAATATTATGTAGGAGGTATAAGAGTTTTGAGGGAACTTTTCACAGTGATGAAGCATAGATAGATAGATAGATAGATAGATAGATAAATGATAGATAATAGATAGATAGTAGGTAGGTAGATAGATAGATAAATAGATAGATAGATGATAGGTGGTAGGTAGGTAGATAGATGATAGATAGATAGATAGATAGATAGATAGATAGATAGATAGATGATAGGTGGTAGGTAGGTAGATAGATGATAGATAGATAGATAGATAGATGATAGATAGATAGATAGATAGATAGATAGATAGATAGATAGATGATAGATAGATAGATATTTTATCAGTAAAGGATATTTAATTGAGGGGTTGGTGTTTGGCAAGGCCCTGGGTTCAATTCACAGCAGTGGGGAAAAGGATGCATGGCTGATAATCCGAAGTTACAAAATACACATTGCCTTAAGTTTCCACCTGATGTTTCCTGAGCTCTGGAGCCTATGCAGAGATATGATCATGCAACTCAACCATTCAGGTTAAATTCCCTGTAACAGTGCCACTTTTGCCCTAAGGAAGAAAAGGTTGGCATCTCCCTCAAGATACCAGGTACCACATCGGCAAAGGGGGCTGAATCGGAAGCGCTGTGAGGTCCCCAGCGCCTCTGCAAGCCAGCAGCTTCCTGCGGGGCTCCCCCTGCTGTCTGTGGTAGGGGGATAATTTCTGATTAGAAACCGAGCTGTGGGCCAAGAGGGCTTTTGTGTGGCTTCCTGCAGTGGCCTGAATAAGCAAGGTCTGGGCTTATCTCAGTCAGGGCTTCCCTGAGACATGAATTTCTCAGCGAGCCTCGCGAATTTTATTTTCATCCATGCCAACAGCAGATTAAATGGCTACATGAATGGGAAAATGCAAGAGGCTTTGAAACAGATGGTTGGCGGTGAGGGCTCAGTGACGTGCCAAGCGCTGGATTGTGCTGCCATATGAATGAAAACCCCAGAGCGGCCGGTTTTTTATTTCTTCAACCTATGGATGACAGTGGCTCCCCTACCCCCCTGGCAGTGGGGCCTGGAGCAGTTCTCCACTATTATTCACTTCCCATCAGGGCTCAGCTTCTTGCCTCTCTGGATTTTCCTGGTTCCTTTCTCTGAAAGGGAGTGTCATTCTAGACTAATTTCCTGATGGTGTAAATGATTTAGCAGGGCTGATGAATATCAATAGAGCTGCAGATGGGTTTAAGGCTCCTAATGAATGTGACAGTTGCCAATGCCAAAAATTGTCCCAACTTGCATTTAGGATGAAAACAAGCTTGAATAGTATCCACAAAGGGCACTTCTTTAATTATGCATTATGAAATTTAAAGTCAGTGGTCAGAGGTATTAGCAAAATACAGCACAGATGAGGAGCTGTGTCCACAGCCATGTGCTAAAACCACAGGAGACGGAGACCCAGGTTCGAATCCCAACTCCAATACACAGCAGCTGTGTGAATTTGGACATAGTATGTAGCTTCTAAAACCTCCATTGCAAAATGCAGATGACAGACATTGCCCCTGGACATTTTCAAGAGCATGAGAAAAATGTAGCATTACTAACATTCACGATTCAACAAATAGTTATTAAGTACTTACTGTGTGGAAAGGGCTCAACAGGTGTTGGTGATATAGAGACCCTGGAAACAACTGGATAAATGATGGCTTCACTCGACCTCTTCCCAATGTAGGCACATTGAATACATTTCTTCTTGCTGCTCTTCATCTGTTTAATTGGTGTATCGGGCAAATGACCAAGCCTAGCCTGTAGGGGGCACCAGAGGCCCCCATTTTTGCCTAAAAAATCCAGGTGTCAAGTGGTCAAGTGTGCTAAGTAGATTACTGCAACCAATGCTACACTAATTTTTTAATTTGTTTTTGCCTTTACTTTTGAGAGTTTCATACATAAATATTGCATTTGCATTGTTTGCACCCCTTCCAGTCCCTTTCCAACCCCCCATGTCTCCCGTCCCTTACTATTTCTTGTCCCATTTTTATTTTTATTTTTATTTTTATTTTTATTTTTGAGACAGGGTCTCCCTGTAGCTCTGGCTGTCCTGGAACTCACTCTGTAGACCAGGCTGGCCTCGAACTCACAGAGATCCGCGTGCCTCTGCCTCCCAAGTGCTAGGATTAAAGGCGTGCGCCACCACGCCCGGCATTTATTTATTTCCGTATGTGTATCAGTGTACTGTCTGCATGCAAGTCTGTGCACCCATGCCGTGCAATGCCGCGGAGGTCAGAAGAGGGTGTCGGATTCCCCTGGAACTGGAGTTCTCCCAGAATTGGAGTTTCAGACGGCTCTCGGCCGCCATGTGGGTGCTGGGGATCGAACCCGGGTCCTCTGTAAGAGCAGTCGGTGCTCTTAACCACTAGGCCATCTCTCCAGCCCTTGTCCCATTTTTAAATCATTGCAATTGACATAAGAATTGTCCCTTCTATAAGGCACTCCTCTGAGAGAGTAGATTGTAAGGGAAGAAACTCGTGTCCAGTCTCTACTTAAATAAAAATAAAATAACAGTTGGCCAGGGCAAAACTGCTTGCCTAGCATCTTTAAGGCCCTGGGTTCAATCCAATACCACAAAAATTAAAATAAAGATAATAACTATAGTCATCAAGTTCTTTCTACAAGACAGGCATGGAGTTGACATCCTACAAGCATCATATACAACTCTCAGTGGCACTGTGAGATTGGTATTATGCCAATTTAAACAATGAAGAAAGCTTTCCTTAGGGAGAAGTGGGCTCTGGATCACATGGATGCTGAGTGACAGATCTAGGCATGACACTGGATTTTCTGACTCTAAGCTTGTGCCAACTGTGTCAGAAAAAGAGACTTAGATATTGCAATTCCTGACTAGATGACCAGGAGAGGCTTAGGGCAGTGAGATTCTAGACGTGGCTTGTTTAAGCCGCCATGCAATTAGTTAAGACACTACTGCTCCCAAATCAAGTCAGTCACAGAATGGAAATGCAGGAGAGGAATCAAGAACTTCTCTGTTCAGTGGGGTTAGTTTCTATCTCCTTGTACCATGGTACCTTTAGGCCAATATTACACACAGTCAGCTGTTCTTTTCCATTTCTCCCACTCTTATTTATATGGATTTTGGTCGAGAAAGAGATTTTGGTTGTATAAAGTTTTAGCCTGGAGCCAGCAGGCAGCTGGTACCACTGATAGAAAATGAAACCATGCAGAACTCTTAATTCAAGTTCTCTGGCTGGGATTTGAAATCTGACTTTCCTCCTTGGACAGCAATACTCAGTTTCCCATATTCTGCCTAATGTTGACCCTGTGATGATGTGTGCGTGTCCTAGATAAAAATCTCCCCTTTCCATGTTCCATGAGAGGTGTTTGTGCTGAGCCATGCCTCTTCTTCTCTTAGTTAAATCAATCATAAAAGACTTCTGTCTCCTTAATAGAATCCAGTTCACTTGTTTGGCTTTAGCGAATTATTATTGGTCTATAAGTCTGTTTCCCTATCTGAAATATGTGATTTTCTAACTGAATCATGCTGAAATGATAATGTGTATCACTTCTAAGTTCCTGGGACTGGGAGATGGCTCAGTGGGTAAGAGTGCTTTACTGTCCAAGCGTGAGGATGTGAGTTCAGATCCCTAGCCCTCCCGTAAAAAGCCAGGCAGAGCTTCCCACACCTGTGATCCCAACAATGGGGAAGACAGTGTTCAACAGGAAGGTCACTAAGGCCTGATGGCTGACAGTCTGCCCCCAGAGTCAGTGAGAGACCCTGTCTCAAGGAAATAAGGTGGAGTGATAGCACACACAAAGTCCTCTTCTGGTTCTGTGTTCAAACTCTAACAGGCACACATGCACTCACATGCAAATACATCACACACACCCCATATTCACATATACATATACATATACATATACATACATAAGAAAAGAATAAATAGATGTCAGTTCCCAGACTCTGCCTCCTGTGTTCTGATTCCATAAATCTGGATAGAAACCTTGAATCTGCATTTGGTGGAGGCAGAAGTAGGCTGAGATAGAGCAAAGAGTCCAAGATTCCACTGAACTCACTTCCTCTTGCCTCAGCTTCTTCAGTGCTAGGATTGCAGGTGTACACATGAATCTGCATTCTCCATGAAAGTTACTTGTAGGTCTCTCACTTTATAGGTCTTATTTTGAAATGCTTAGACCAATAGCATATTCTTAATTCTTCCCATTTCAATTTCAATTGAAAATTAAACCACATCTATCCTTGTGCTATCCTGGTTTTTTTTTTTTTTTTTTTTCCTCTTGATACAAAGTAGAGTAACCTGGGAAGAAAGAACTTCAATTGAGGAACCTCCTCCCACCGATTGGGCGTGGTCATATCTGTGAAGCATTTTCTTAACTGCTAATTGATATAGGAGAGCCCCGCCCACCATGGGCAATGCCATATTTAGGCAGGTGGGCCAGGGCTGTATAAGAAAGGTAGCTGGGGGGGGGGTTCAGAGATGGCTCAGCGGTTAAGGGCACTGGCTGCTCTTGCAGAGGAGCCAGTTCAATCCCAACACCCATATAGCAGCTAACAGCCCTCCTTAACTCCAGTTCTGGGGGAATCTGACTGACCTTTTCTGACCTCTGAGGACATTACACAACATGGGTGCACCTACCTACATGCAGGCAATACCCTCATACACATAAAACAATAAATAAAACATTTTTTTAAATAATAAAAAAGAAAGAAAGAAAGGTAGCTGATCAAGCCAGGTAGGCAACCAGTAAGCTGCCTCTCCCCATGGACCGCATTCTTCAGTTCCCGCCTTTGGGCTCCTAGTTAAGCTCCTTCCCTGCTTTCCCTGGATAAAGGGGTGTGCTATAAGCTGAAATGAACCCTTTCTTTCCCAAGTCCATTTTGGTCATCGTGTTTATCACAGCAACAGAAAGCAAATGAGGACAATCCTCAACTGCAAATGCAGAATATTTACAAAATGTTTTAATGACTTCAGCCTAGGCTTATTCTACTGATATTGATTCCAAGTCATTTGTTCTCCAGCCTGTTAATAATTTTTGTTTTGTAGAAGGATTCAAAAGCTGTGTATGAAGTGAGAAGCTGCTTAATCAGCATTCTAGATAGAAAATGCATCAGCAATATTTCTTAAACACTTCATATTAACTGTTATGAAACAGATGGAAAGGTAGACTAAGAAATAATAACCCACTTGTAGCTATTTCTAACAACCAAAAAAAGGTACAGCTTAAAAGAAAACATTGAGTTTCCTTTGATATACAGGGCTTTTAATATTTGCAGTGTTAAAATAATTGATTAGAAATATTCGTAGAACCCAAATTCAAGGGAAACCCGACAGCCGCTTTTACAATAATGAGGCCTTCAAGCACAATATTGGTAGCAAAAACTAGAAACTAATGGACTGTAAGAAATACAGGATAATCTCTTAAAATATAAAACAAAATCAGACTTCTGTCATTTTATTTTTACATTTATACCAAAATTTAAAAGATGAGAACAATAGAAATTGTAATGTTTTCTATCACCTATTAACACTTCGATATTCAAAGAAACAAAAGTTAACAGAGATAATGATTTGTTTTCTAAATCATTACAGAGCATCAGACAAGAAATTTACCAACGGGTGATTACAGCATCTCCTACTGTCAATGGATTGCTGGAGGGGTTTGCCTAGGGAATTCATTTGTCATGTGACTTCATATACAAATTATTGTAGAGCCCCAAAGGAAGGCACACGAATTTTTTTAAACAAAAGTAAATTTAGGTTCCACTGGGGAAACTGAGGCAGGAAAATCTTAAGTTCCATACCAGCCTGGGTTGCATAGTAACGATCCTGTCTTAAAAAGGCAAAAAGGCATGAAAAAAATTATACCAAACCCATATGTCCAGAAGTTCACACAGAGTGCAGGGGTCTGAAGGAACTAGTCAACAGGAAATAACTTACAACCTCCCCTTCCCCACACAAGAGAGCTAGAACCTCAGAGAACAGAGAGGCTCAGAGAGCAATTGCCCCCCCTCTTCCCTCCCTGACTCAGCCCGAGTAGAGCCTTCTACACAGAAGGATCTGACAATGTCTTCTTTTAACTCAGTGCAGCTGCACCAGCAGTTCATTTCAAAGCATTCCTTTCATTTCTTATTTTCTTGTATTTAATTGTGTGTGTGTGTGTGTGTGTGTGTGTGTGTATGTGTATGTATGTATGTCTCATGATGGTTTTGCTTTTGTTTTTATATTGGTCAGTTCAATTTTTAGGGCTACTCTTTATGTTTCCCCACCCAATTTACTATGTGGTGGCATTCCTAACTCTTCTGCTGTATGTCATACACTCTCCCTCTTATTCTTGTCTTTTCTTCTTTTCTCCCCTCTTTTACTTCTCTCCTCTTTTTACTTAATTATACTGTTTAATAGATTTAACTCTACAATTTATGGCTCCTAACAGTATCCCAACCTTCTCCTCCAGCTCCTTCACCCATCTCAAGTCTTCTCTTTTCAAAGCCAATCTATTATTTAATCCTTTCCCACCCTACTTTTTCCCACATCCAATGTTACTAATTAAAATCTGAATATACTCCATATTATTCTTTATTGTTTATCCTCCAGAAAGTGCTGAAGTTAAAAATGCCACTATGTTTAATAGCTTAGTCTGACATTTTGTGTAGGGGTAGAATCAAGCAGCCGTACCTTCTCTCACAGTCAATATCCCACTCAGAGAACAATGTAGGGTTTACACTAGATACTCTGAGCTCCAAGACTGAGGAGTCATTTTCTGAACTACAAAAGGAATGAACCCTACCATTTTCAAGTCCTAATAGAACATTGCAAATACTTTAAATAAAAGAATACAGCTGATTAATTTTTAAGTATTTTATTATTTTTATTTCATGTGAATGAGTATATTGTTTTCATGTATATAAGTACACCCACATCATGCAATGCCCTCAGGGCAAGAAGAGGGCATTGGATCCCCTGGAACTGGAGTTATGGACTGTTGTTAGCCACCCTACGGGTGCTACAAACTGAACCCAGGCCCCCTGTAAGAGCAGTCTGTGCTCTTAACTGCTGAACAATCTCTCCAGCCTCTGATTAATTTTTTAAAATAATGAAATAACACCAGATGCATCTATCTCAATGCAGTTTATTCAACTGAAACTTTAAAGCCAGAAGGTTAGGATGGTGTATTTCAAGTTCTGAAAGACAATTGCCAACCCAGGCTACTATACCCAGCAAAGCTATCACAATCCAAGGAAAAACAAAAATATTCCACGATAAATATAGAATAAAGCAATTTGTGACCTCTATGCCAGTACTACAGAAGATACTTAAAGGAAACCTTCAGATTAGAGAGAGAAACAAACTATCTTCAAGGCTATAGGAAGGAATTAATCACTCTAGAATAATAGTTCATCAAAAAAGGAAGAATAAAAAAACCAAACAGTACAAAATCAAAAAATGACAACAATCAATACATACTTTTCTAAAATAATTGAGTATTGATGGGCTGAACTTCACTAGACATCAGAGTATCTCAAGCTATTATGCAAAGTGCCATGGGAGAAAACCAAGGAATGATCTTAATCAGCTGTAAATTTTATTAACTACAACAATGTCCAGCCCAAAAAACGATCTCTATTAGTGCAATAGTAGCACTTTGATTTGTTTAACTTGACTTAAGTTTGGCTTAATGGAAGGGAAATCATATGTGGTACTGTAAATACAGCCAAGTGTACACAGCTGGAGCAGACATAGACCCTAGAAAAGAACCTACCTCTATCACTTCCCTAGACCAATGAAATTGCTCACTGTATTTTAAATATGTATGTATCCTTATGTTTACAGAAAAATGTACCTCTCACAACTCATCAAAGAATCTTCTCTTGCAACAGATGGAGACCATTACAAAGTTCCACATCTGGTCAAACACAGAGAATAAGTGACTGTGAGGTGCCCAGACCTAATGGACTGTTCAACAGTGTAACATCTACACCTAGGGATCAAGAAACATCATAGAAGAGAGGGCAGAAGGAATGTAAGAGCCAGAGTAATGAGATACCTGGTACTAGTTAGTGTACGCCAGATAAGATAGCAAAGCTGCATAGTGAAATCTTTACAATATTATACTCTGATAATATATGCATAATTGAAAAACAGTTGATATGTCAACATGTATAGGGGAAATTCCACAGGGCCCCACCTCAAAGTGAAGAGCTACAGATAATCAATGGATGTCGAAGGGGGGAGAATCCATTTTGTCCAGGGACCAGATCTCTGAGAGGTTATCTAATCCCAAGCTAGCAAGCCCTAAACACAGATGTACTTGAGTACCATGAAATGGATTCAGTGCAGTATGTAAAATGAATAGGACAAGGAATTTAGAGGGAGTGGGAGGACCTGGGGAGAGTCAGCGAGAAGCTGAGATGAAAAACCTGCAACGATAGTACCCATGCTTCAAAGTCTCAAAAATAAAAAATTAAAATTAAAATGATTATACTCAAAAGAATAAAAATAGATCCTGGATCTGTGTACCTCACTACTTTGCTAGGCGTCCCCCTTCCTACCTGCTGATCTAGGAGCCTGTGGAGTCAATCCTGAAATCTCAACTCAAAAATTGTACCTATTTCCAGGTGAACTAAGATCACTTCTTTTACCACATTTGCCCATCAACTCAAAGTGGCCCCCAAACTGCACACCAAGCACAACTCAGCTAGGTCATAACCTGACAAGTTGGAAAAACAACAAAGAAGATAAAAACAAACATTCAGCAAGGACGAGATCTCTTATTCTATCCAAGAAACACTATGACAAAAGTCCAAATACCTTAGTCTCATTGAAAAAAAAAGCAAAAAACATGAATAACCAAAATAATATAGCTACTATAGAAATTAACAACCCCATTGTAATGTTTCTTGAGAATGACAACCTAATGACTACACAATGCAAATGAGTTCAAAAGAGCAATTATAAATATGTTCAACGAACTCAAAGAGGCTATGAATAAAAAAAAAACTGAATGGAGATTGTGAAAAGATAGTTGAAATAAATAACTAAAACAATTCATAAACATGAAATTAGAATTCGATAGAGATAGAATCTCTGAAGAAATGCCAATCTGAATCAAAAGCTGAGATAAAAAAAAAAAGGCAAAAACTCAAACAAAAGGCTGAGAGGGACAAAGCAAGAACTAAGTTGAGGAAATGAAAAAGAGAACATCAGATCCTGAAGACAAGCTTGGGAAATGGATCACCCAGTCAAAGAAAAATGTCAAATCTAAAATAACCCAGGAGGGGGCTGTACACATGGCTCAGCAGCTGAGAGCACTGGCTGCTCCTAGAGAGGACTGAGGTTAGATTCCCAGTACTCACACGGTGTCTAATAGCCACACATAACTATAGTTCCAGGGGATGCAGATGCCCTCTTGTGACCTCTACAGGCATTGCATGGCACAACTTCACTCACATACATCCAGCCAATACACATAAAATAAAAATAAAATATTTTAAATAACCCAAGAAAAGAATATACAAGACTTCTGGGACACTGTTAAAGAGTCAAATCTATGAATTACAGGCATAGAATAAGAATCCCAGGTCAAAGGTACAGAAAATATTTTTAGTAAAATCATAGGAGAAAATTTCCCAAACCTAGGGAGATTACCTATATCAAGGTAAAAGAGGCATACAGGACACCAAGTGGACAGGACCAGAAAAGAAACTCCCCACATCATACAATAGTCAAAAGCTAAATGTGCAGAACAAAGAAAAGACATTGAAAGCTGTGAGAGACAAAGAACAGGTCACTTATGAAGGTGAGACCATCAGAATAACAGCTGACTTTTCAATGGAGAGTATTAAAGTCTGAAGGGAATGGACCAATGTCCATAGAAGTCACAAAAGAGCACATTTTCCAGGCTAGACTACTATATCCAGCAAGACTATCAGTTGAATTGAAGGAGAAAGAAAAAATTTCAGTCATAAAAACAGATTTAAGAAACTCCTGTTTACAAAACCAGCTCTACAGAGAATACTCAGTGGAATGCTTTGGTCTGAAGAAAAGATTAAAACACTCTCAAGAAAGCACGAATAGTAAGTAAATTATCCCAGAACAGCTAACCAAAGAGATCTAAAACATATCACTACAACACAATGGCAACAAAGCAGGAATTAATAAACATTGGTCAATAATGACTAATATTAATGGTCTCAACTCCACAGTAAAAACACGCAGAATAACTGACTGGATTAGAAAACAAAATTCATCAGTTTGAGGCCTCAAAGAAATGAGCTTCACCAGCAATGATCAATAATACCTTAGGGTAAAAACATGGAAAAGATAGTAAAAGTAAATGGAACTAGGAAATAATCAGGTGTGGCTATTTAATACCTGACAAAATCAATTTTACACTAAAAATGTTCAGAAGAGACAGAAAAGGTCACTTCATACTTTAAAGGAAAAATCTACCAAGAAGAAACTACAGTTCCTAAACTTATATGCACCTCACACAGGAGCATCGAATTTCATAAAACAAACTGTATTAGCTCTAAAATCTCACACTGACTCCAACACAGGGATAGTGGGTGACTTCAATATCCTGCTATTACCAATAGACACTTCAACCAGACAAAAACTAAACAGAAAACCCTGTAGTTAAATAACACCATAAATCAAATGGAGTTTACAGACATATCCAAAACATTCTACCCAAATGACAGCAACAAAAACTACATTTTTTTTTCTCAGCAGATCATGGAACTGCCTCCAAAATTAAGCCCATATTAAGGCACAAAGCAATAAAAATGGAGAAAGTACACAAATTTATGGGCGCTAAACAGAATTACTGAATGAAAATCGGATTACAAGACAAAACAAGAAGTAAATTAAAATTTTCTTAGAATTAGATGAAAATAAAAACATGCATAATAGGGCTGGAGAGATAGCCTAGCGGTTAAGAGCACCAACGCTCTTGCAGAGGACCCGGGTTCGATCCCCAGCACCCACATGGCGGCTAAGAACCGTCTGTAACTCCAATTCCAGGAGAACTCCAGTTCCAGGGGAATCCAACGCCCTCTTCTGACCTCCGCGGCATTGCACGACACGGGTGCACAGACCTGCATGCAAACAATACATTCATACACATACAAAAATAAATAATAAAAAAAAATTAAAAAAAAAACATGCATAATAAAAGCTTTGGGAACCACTGAAAGCAGCCCTAAGAGGAAAATTTATAGCATTAAGTGCCTACATCAGAAAATTAAAATATCTCATGTAAATAAATTAATGATTCACTTGAAAGACTTGGGAAACCAAGAACAAAAATCACCTTAGAAGAGTAGCTGGGGAAGAGATAAATAAACTCAAGGCTGAAATTAATGAAATAAAAACAAAGAAAACAACACAAAGAAGCAATGAAATGAAGAGTTGGTTCTTTGGAAAAAATGACAAAACTTTAGCCAAATTAACCCAAGGAAAAAGAAAGAGAGCCCAAATTAACTAACTCAGACATGAAAAAGTAAAACATTGCAACAAACCTGGAGGAATTTCAGAAAACCATAAGGACAGATTTTAAAATTCTACGTTCCATTAAATTAGAAAATATAAAAGAAATATATAAATTTCTAGATATCTATGGCTTACCAAAAATAAAATGAAATAAGTAATTAAACAGACCCATAATAACCAATGGGAGAGATTCAGCAATTAAGAATTTCCCAATTAAAAAGAGCCCAGAGGTGCTGGAGAGATGGCTCAGCGGTTAAGAGCACCTACTTCTCTTGCAGAGGAGTCAGGTTTGATTCCCAGCACCCACATGGCAGCTAAGAACCGTCTCCAGTTCCAGAGGAATTCAACGCCCTCTTCTGACCTCCGCAGCATTGCATGACATGGGTGCACCAACCTACATGCAGACAGTACATTCATACACATAAAAAACAATAAATAAATAAATAAATAAATAAATAAATAAATAAATATTTTTTAAAAGAGCCCAGAGCCGGTCGTGGTGGCTCACGCCTTTAATCCTAGCACTCAGGAGGCTGAGGCAGACAGATCTTTGTGAGTTCAAGGCCAGCCTGGTCTACAGAGTGAGTTCCAGGACAGCTGGGGCTACAGGGAAACCCTGCCTCGAAAAGACCAAAAAGTAAATAAAAATAAATAAATAAATAAATAAATAAATAAATAAAGCCCAGGAGCTGATGATACAGCACAGAATCCTACCAGACCTTCAAAGAACTAATACTCCTCAAATTATTCCATAAAATAGAAATTGAAGAAATTAATACTAATACTCCCAAATTCTTTCTATAAAGCCATATTACTCTAATATTAAAACCCAACCAAAAAGAAAATTGTAGACCAATCTCTCTGATGAACAGAGATACAAAAGTTCTCAACAAAATACTTACAAATAGAACGCAAGAACTCACCAAAACATTTATCCACCATGATCGAGTTGGCTTCATCCAACAGATGCAGGGATGGCTCACCACACCTAAATCAATAAATGTAATCTACCACATAAACAGATTTACAGACAAGAAACCACATGATCGTCTCTCATTAGATGCAGAAAAGGCCTTTGACAAAATTCAACACCCATTTGTTGAAGAAAGTCATGGGGAAACTAGGGATACAGACGACATATCTGAACATAATACAGGCAATATACCACAATCCCGTACCCAGCACTATACAAACTGGAGTCAAACCAAAAGCATTCTCAAAACAAGGCAAGGAAGTCTACTCTCTCCATTCCTATTCAGTATAGTACTTAAAGTCTTAGCCAGAGCAATAAGACAAATGAAGGAGATAAAGGGAATACAAATTGGAAAGGGAAAAGTCAAAGGATATTTGTAAATGATATAATTCTATGCATAAATACCCTAAATACTCCAACAGAAAACACCTAGAGCTGATAAACACATCTAGTAATGTATCAGGATATAAAATTAACACACCCAAATCAGTAGCCTTCCTACATGCAAAAAAAAAAAAAAATACCAAGAAAAAAATCTGGGAAACGTACCCATTTGTGATACCTCAAAATCCTTAAGAGATCTTGGAATAAATCGAAGGATGTGAAGGACTTGTACAAAGCTTTAAGACATTTAATAAAGATGAAAGAAGATTCCCAAAGATGGAAAGACATCCTATGCTCATGGATTGGTAGGCTTAATATTGTGAAAATGGCCATCTACTAAAAGTTATCTATTCAACGTAATAGTCATTACAATTCCAACACAGCTTTTGACATAAATTGAAAAAAAGTAATCTCAAATTTCATATGGAAACACAAAAAGCATACTAAAAGAACAGCTGGAAGCATTACCATCCCTGATCTAAAATTATATTCCAGAGCTATAGTAATAAAAACAGCATTGTACTGACATAAAAACAGACACATTGATTACTGGAGTAGAGTCCAAGACCTAGATTAAAACCCACACACATGGAGCCACATAATTTTTTTTACAAAGAACCAAAAATATACACTGGAGAAAATAACGTTCAACAAATGGTGCTGGTCAAACTGAATAGTGGCATGTAGAAGAATGAAATTAGACCCCAGTCTCTCACCCTGTACAAAATTCAACTCCAAATGGATCAAGAACCTAAATACCTTAAGACCCAATACCCTAGGCCAGGCATGATGGCACAGGCCTTTAATCCCAGCACTCAGGAGACAGAGGCAAGTGGATCTCTGTGAGTTCAAGGCCAGCCTGACCTACATAGTGAGTTCCAGGACAGCTGGGGCTACAGGGAAACCCTGTCTGAAAAAGACCAAAAAGATCCAATAACCTGGATCAGATAGAGGAGACAGTAGGGAACACAATGGAACTTATAAGACTTTCTGAGCAGGACTCTTGTAGTGCAAACATTAAGTCCAAGAATTAACAAATGGAACTTATGAAACTAAAAACTCTGTACAGCAAACAACACCTTCATCCAAGTGAAAAGGCAGTTTACAAAATGGGGAAAAAACTTTACCAGCTATACCTTTAACAGAAGGTTAGAAAAAACATATACAAAGAACTCTAAAAATTAAACATCAAAAATCCCAATTAGTAAATAGTAAAAGGAGCTGAACAGGGAGTTCTCTAAAGATGGAGAAATGACTCCATAACTAAAAGCACTAGCTACTCCTGCAGAGGACCTGGGTTCAGTTCCCAGCACCCACATGGTGGTTAACTACCCATAACTCCAGTTCCAGGGGATCCAATGCCCTTTTCTGACCTCTGTGGGCACTGCATAACATTAGCACATTTACATACATGCAGGCAATATGCTCATACTCATAAAATAAAATTAAAATACTTTTAAAGGAGGAAATGCAAATGATTGAGAAATACTAAAAAATGTTCAACACCTTTAGTCATCAGGGAAATGCAGATTAAAACTGCACTGAGAGTTCATCTCAGAATGGCTAAAGCACAAAAACAAACAATAAGAAATGCCGGTGAGGATGTGGATGAAGGGGAACTCTCATCCACTGCTGCTGTCAGTGAAAAATGGTGCAGCCACTATGGAAATCAAGGTAAAGTTGCCTAAAAAAGTTCAAAATGGATCTAGCATACAGTTCGGCCATGCCACTCTTGGGCACATACACAAAAGACTCTATACACTACTCTAGAAATATCTGTTGTCCATGTCCATTACTGCCCTTTTCATAATAGCCAGAAATTAGAAACAACCTAGATATCCATCAACTGATGACAGGTAGTGGAGGTGTGACACACATACACAATGAAATATCATTCATCTCAATAAACTGAAATTATTCAGTAAATGGATACAACTGAGTGAGGTAATGCAGACTCAGAAAGACAAGCATCTCATAGCTGGATGCTAGCTTTGAAATCTTAGACATGCATTTTTAAATTTTAAAAATCCAGTGTGGTCAGGAAACTAATAAATGGCCATAGAGAAGTGGGGAGGCTTCCTAAGAGAGATGGCACAATGCACTGATATGAAGGGGGAAGGGGAACATTAGAGTAAGAAGGGTTAAATGGGGTGGGGAGTGGAGCAAGGGAGGGAGTATGTAGGGAGAGATGAGTAACACCAAAGCCTTTAGAAAGAGCCATATGGAAGCCTTGCACTATGGAGGCTTCTTAAAGTACATATACATTCTAAAAAGAAATTAAAATGTATTACCCTATACAGGGAGACATGGTTCCTAACAGAAATCATAGGCTAACAAGACAAAACCTCAATTCCAGGAATGGACTTCCTCTCCAAGAGCTGTTGATCAGGGGTCCCATAGATCCTCAAACAGTACTAGTCATTTCACCCACTCTTGGTCACCCACCAAAACCTCACAGTAAGACCCTATTGCTGAAGATACGACAGACAAAGATAGAACAAAGATAAATCAAAGCGGTGCTGACTTCAGAGCCTCATCTCTACTGGCTGCTTTTCATAGTGTTGGCAGGTGTTATGCATGCTACCAGAAGGAAAAAAAAAAAAACAATCATCAACTTCATCCATCTGTGAATCCTGTGAACTACAATAACAAATTGGCTGGCAACATATGCCTATCAGTGTAATAGCAGAATCAATATTATAGGAATAATTTTTTAAAAGACCAAAAGCTGGGCGTGGTGGCACACACCTTTAATTCTAGCACTTAGGAGGCAGAGGCAGGTGGGTCTTTGTGAGTTCAAGGCCCGCCTGGTCTACATAGAGAGCTCCAGGCCATCTGAGACTAAAAGGAGACCCTGTCTCGAAAAGACAAAAAAATGAATAATTAACCCCTTTTTAATTGGATTTAAGGTTTGGTTCATAGGATAGAACCCCTACTTGACATTGATATCAGGCTAAACAGGTCACAGAGCATAGGGGAGAACCTAATACTAGTTTACTACTCAGTGGTTATAGTATTACACTGACTCCCAATTACATTGTTATACCCATAGATTGATGTATCTCTTAGCTCTCAACAAAAACGTTTCTTTATGCAGCAGATGGTGATTAACACAGAAATAACAACTGGTCAATGAGAAAAGAAAGATACTTCAGAGTGCTTGTCCCTGAATAGGATACCTATATCAAATCTCTGCTTCCCAAGGCTCAGGGATCATTGTATAAGAAGAGGAAGAAATAGTATAAGAATCAGAAGTGGCAGATGACCACAAGGAAACAGAGTTTTCACACAGCTGGTCATTCACTCGTATGAACTCACAGCACTGGTGACAGCATGGGCAAGACACATGCAAGCTCAAACCAGACAAAACGCCAGCATTTGGGGGAAGTAGGTAAGAAACCCCAACCCAACCTAAGAAATTTTTGGCAACTGATGGCTTCTAAGACAGGGAGAGAGAGTCTCTTTCAAGGATGGGAGACTAAGCTAACTAGTCTCCAGTGGATGAACTCACACTAAAGGACATTTAGGGATGCTAATTAGACTCTGTAGGTCTTATTATATATGCAATAGAGTACATTAAATTGGGCAGGGAGCAGTAAGCCTACTACCTAGCCACTCTACACACAGAGATGAGCTCCAGGTTCAGTGAGAAAATATCTCAACAATAACATGGAATGTGATTGACCTACATATCACACACACACACACACACACACACACACACACACACCCCAGATTCAAGACAAGTCTTTTTCTCGAAATTCTTCCAACCATGCCCTATCCAAAGCTCTCTGCATTTGTCTTCTAAATTCATTGGAGTTGCCACCAACCCACAAAATGACAGAGAAACATTTTGTTGCCCATTTTCTCAATTTAAGATTGCCCAAATGAAGAGTCAGATTAGGACCACTCATAAATTTCTATGTGAGATACTCTAAGTCCTAAGGTAAAAGACCAAAGATCATATTACATCTTAATTTCCTTTGATGTAAAGATTTGTTTTCTGAAGAGATGCTGGAACAAAAATAAGGTCTAGTGAATATCTAAATGTTCAATAGATTTGTGTTCTTCAGCAGGGACCACAATGGGAAGAAGATGAAAGAGAATTCAACTTCAGGACATACTCCTCATGGCCCCAAGTTTCTCCAGATTTGATCCTCCTGGAACCAAGTAGGGGGGTTTTATTTCTTCCAAAGAAAGGAAGTTTGACTTTTGTTTTCTACAAGTTATTTTATAACTATTGTATAATGTCCATTGACTTCATTTTATTCAAAAAACAGAAGAGGAACATTATTTTGTATCTACACTTAACAATGACTTGCATACACACACACACACACACACACACACACATATATATATATATATATATATATATATATATATAACTTACTTGTATTTATAAGCAAAATAGCCCTTTGAGATGTATTCATCTAAATCAATGAACTTTTTGTCTCCTAGATGCATAGTACTGTTCTGTAAACACCTCCCCAACTAGATTTTAACTCACACTATAAAATCAGGTTTCCAATGGTTGTAGAGCTTTCTTATTTTTGTGAGATGCTTCACTTATCCTTAAGCTTTGTAAGATATTTTTATCTTCCATAGTGTTCACAGATCATAAGAAGAGCTAGAGACTGAGGCTTTGCTTGGAGACCCCTGTCTAAAAGAATCTGGCCCAGAGCTGGTAGATACTACACAGGCTCAATGTCAGAGAACTTCTCCCAGGCTTTCCACTTTACTCTTACGCCTTTGCCTAAGTCATTTAATTTCCTCTGACATCACTGTCTGCATCTATGAGATGTGGAGATTGGCTTATTCTTTTTAACTCCACCTTCCTAGATTGTGCAACATATCATTTACAAAGAGCCTTTATTAGTCAAGAGAAAGATACCGACCTCCAAATGGCTAGAGCCCCTGTAGTTTAAACTAATAATAATTTAAAGGGTAAATAAACTTACAAGCAAAATGCTAAATACTTTGTGTCTACCACACAAATGATCATAAAACAGATCATTTTAAGCTTTAATCATTTGGGTCTAGACTGTTCCAGAAGGCTTAGTTGCTCAGCCAGTATAGAGATCAGATTTATGTTATGGATATTACATCTAGATTTAAATTTAAGAACCATGAAAGTCAATATTGCAAGTCAATGGACTCTCAACAAATCTTTGAAGTGGCTTCTATAGCAAATGTCCTTTATAAATATCTGTAGCAATATAGTATAAGCAAATGGTATACCCGGACATAATTTTACTGATCTGTAGGATACGGGTCCTCAAAGGCACAATGCAACCTTCTTGCTGGTGATAGAATCTTTGAATAACTAAAGTTGGAACCCCCTGAAGAAAGAGAGCATCAACAGTAAACTATTACCAATATTTGTATTTCAGTTTTAAAGAAATGCTGGCTTCTTGGGCTGGAGAGATGGCCTAGTGGTTGGGAGCACCGACTACTCTTGAAGAAGGACCTGGGTTTGATCCCCAGCACCCACATGGTGGCTGAGAGCCATCTTTGGTTCCAGTTCCAGGGGAATCCGACACCTTCCTCTGGCCTCTGTGGCATTGCATGACATGAAACTTGCATGCAGACAGTACATTCATACACATAAAATAATTAATTAATTAATTAATTAAAATAAATGCTGGCTTCCAGCTCATAAACAGAAGACCAGCTTGAAAAGTCTTGTCCATATTCCACAGAAATTTTGACAAACTAGATTTGCTAAAGTCTCAGAACTCTCACCTCTTGTGACCTATTTTTTGGTATTCCCTTGGAAGGTAGCTGAGGCAGCTGATATATAGCTAGAAGAGACCAGACAGCTGCATACATTAGGCATTTGTGGTAGCCAATTGAGTTATAATGAGTTTTAAACACTTGTGATGATAGTTATCAACCAAAATTCTTTCATCAAGAATAAAAACATGTGTTACAGATACAGCATATTAAAAAAGTTTTTCAAAGTTCAAACCAAATGATAACCACCAGAAAACAGAACAAAACTTAAGGTCATGGAAAAACTTTGTAGGCTTAGAAGAATGTGAAATTCCATATTCAGAAAAGCCATTGAAAATCACAAGAACTAAGTATGTTTCAAATTTTTATTAAGCAGCCAGGTATGGTGGCACACATCTCTAATCCCAGCACTCAGGAGGCAGAGGTACGCAGATCACTCTGTAAAAGCAAAGCCAGCCTGTTCTACATAGTAAGTTCCAGGCCAGCTGGAGCTACCAGGAGACTCTGTCTCAAAAAAAAAAATACTCCCCCAAATTTTATTGAGCAAAAAGCAATGCACACATACAGACATGCACGCACAGCCCTCCCCCATCTCCTCAAACATTAAATCTAAGAACCTAGTTTCTAAGCTTCAGTATAATGAGAAAGTAAAATGTTTTGATTTATTTTGTTATTTACATAATTTTCAAACATTCAAGAGAGAATATAATTAATTTTATACTTCTCATCTCAGATTTCAGCCCTAAAGACTCAGGAGTAAATATGGCAGAGTTAAAGGAATTCCACTAAGAGCAGTGCCTTTCACAGAGACCCAGCGCTGTGTCTACCTTTCCCAGTCTCTGACAGACATGTGACTCTAGAAATAACCTGTAAGGAATGGAAGTGGACAGGCAGAGAATTTTCCTTTGCCTTCTCCTTCAGGCCTCGCACTTAATATTCTGACCACTAACAGGCCAAGATCATACCAATTGTGTAGAAGAAAATACTCATTTGAAAATGCACAAAAGTATCCTCCCAGTCCTCTGGGATGATGCTCGTTCAACTCAGAAATGTACGGCCACAAAGCAACAGAGCAAGCATCCTGCAGAAGTCTCCTCTCAGACTCGAAGTATGGAGTTTGAAGGATCCAGGGAAGGGCTGGACAGTGAAGGTAGCTGTGGTGGTTTGAATGAGTGTCGCCCATAGGCTTTGGGTGTTCAGACATTTGTCTCCAGTTGGTGGCACTGTTCTTGGAGGTCTTAGAAAGTGTGGCTATGCTAGAGGAAGTACGTTATTGGGGGCAGGCTTAGTGAGTTTAACAAGCCTTGCTCTCTCCAGCCGCTCTCTCTTGATTTCCTTTTTTTTTTTTTTTTTTTTTTTGACTTCCTGTGCTCATTGCAAGATGTGACCCTCGGCAGCCCCAGCCACCATGCCTCCTGACACAATGGACTCTGATTCCCTGGAACCGTCAATAGTAAGCTCAAATAAACTCTATCTTTTATAAATTCTCTTGCTCATGGTGGTTTATCACAGCAACAGAAAAGGGACTAATACAGTAGCCATGGTTCATGTTGGCCTGCCAACCACTGTAACACCTCTGTACGAAGATTTGCCATTTTGACAGCAGTTCTGGGAAATCAAGTAGAGAAATAAACAAAATCTCTGCCCTTGTGAAAATCATACAAGAGCAAAGGAGACAATGCCCACTGCATCCATGTGAGCTACTTTTATAGTTTCTTTTGTAATAGCAGGAACCTAGAAATAAAGCAGGACCTAACATGGAACAAAATAAACTAGTCCTTCACCTTTTAAAAATCTAATTCCTGGACTTTTTTAGGATTCTTCCATGTCCCCATCAATGGTATTATTTTGGAATTGTATATATGTTACAAAGGTATATTAAAATCACAGTTAAAGCCAGGTATGGTGGTGCATACCTTTAATCCCAGCAAAGGCAGAGGCAGAGGCAGAGGCAGGCAGATCTCTGTGAGTTCTAGGCCAGCTGGGGCAACAGGGGGACCATCTCTTAAAAAAATAAAAAGAAAAGAAATAAAACAAAAAGCACGTTTAAACGTCTATGCCAAAACAACAATGTAAAGCATCAAGTCAATATTTTTTCTTTGATACTTCCTTTTTCAATAAAGCACAAATTTTATTTGTATTTCTCTTTAAAATTATCTATGTGAGAATCTCATAGTTTTCTAAAGAGGCATATAGGAAAAGCTATGTAGCTGGCTTGATGCTTTTTAATTAAATGAAGTCAAGGCTCTTCTATAAGAGCAAAGTAACAGAATGAAGTTAGAGAGGCCACAGAGCTGGTGTGTGCATTGAAAGTTTAGGTGAGTGAACTTGATTTCCAGCAATAAACATTCTATCAAATTCAATTTCCTTCTACAAACTTATAGTGAGTAAATGAAATTTCCCATTCCAAGCAAGCATGTCTCGGAGATTAAGGTGATAGTCTGTAGGAGATAACCATAAAGGTTTAAAGCCATTATTTTTCCAGCAAAATTATTATAAACTAGTCAGGAAATAATTTCATGAACAATATACAAATAAACATACACATGGGAATAAAACCCTCAACTTCCACATTGCTATTTATATTTTTGCTATTTTTTGAAGTAAACATCTTACCTTTTCACTATTCAATATTAAAACTTTCTGACTAGCTCAATGCTTTTCATTTGCTGTACACTTTGTCAGCTTTCCCATTCTTTGCAGTTTTTCTTTATACTGACCACCAAAACCTCTGGTCCCTAGGCTTTGGTAATTATTTTGACCAATTCAAACACAATCAGAAAAGGTCTAACTTTCTCTTTCCATTTCCTGTACCCAAGTTTCTGAGCAATAGTGCTTAAAAGAGCAGGACACGTTTTCTCTGATTTGTTCAAAATTCCAAGCTCTAAAACAGTGCTGCAAAAGCACCTGTACATAAATCATATAACACATTTGCAAAAGCACTTGAGTGCATTGCCGTAAGACTTGCTTCAGAGAGATTAAGAGTCCTGTGGCACAGGAACTTTGGTAATAAGGCCTGAAACAGCAAGTCCACAGAGGCTTGGGCACCTGATAATTCAAGAAAACCATCCCTTCTTTTCTGGGCAGAGCCTCAGGAATGTCCAGATCTCAGAGGGAAGACCTTTCAGAAGACGAAGCCATCAGCGAGAGAAACAATAACTCAAATCAGATGGACAACCTTCCTCCCTGCCCCCACCCCATGCCTTGCTATGATTTAACTTTTCAATAACTCACTTCAGCCCTTGGGAAGAGATAAGAACTATTCTTTATTGACTAGTATTAAGATTTAGTCACCTAACAAAATGGAAAATAGAAATTGAATTATAGCAAAATAAAGGTCCATTTTCTGCACACTTAAATTTATGGACAGTATTCTTGTCTGCTGTATTTTTATATGGAGTTTGAAGTTCTGGATTAGTTTGGTTTAACTGTGGATGGTTCAAGGCAAGAGTTTGTTTTGGGAAACATACTTTATCTTTTATTTTCCTGGTGGCTTTGTCCCTTAGCTGTTCAGAGTTTGAGAGTATTGAGAAGAGCTGAACTTTCAAATATAGAACCTAAGGTAGAAGTGGCCATTCAGAAGTTATTAATTTGAATCTTGAATTGGAAAAGACCTTTCTAAGATAAGCTAATAAAGTCTGACAAAATTAGGATTGTAAGGATTAAAAGATAAAAAAGCTATGATATCAAATTTAATCTTGCTCTCAGAGCTGTTATAAATATTTAGAGGGTTGACTATAACCAGTGATTTCTCAACACCAGCTGTATGTTAAATCACCTACAGAGATTTTTATGAATAGATACGCCAGACCTATTGAATCAGAATGTCTCCTGGCAGGGTTTCATTCTTAATGAAGCTGTTTCTGAAAAGTGATTTTTTTAATCCCACAAGTCTCTAGAATCATTGATATTAATGACTGATTATGAAACCTCTTCTAATACACCATGCTTCAAGCATCTTCAAAAACTATGGAAATGGTTATTATATGCTTATTCTAATATCTTATGCACCCAAGATTTAAAAGGCCCATGAGGAGTTAACTGTCTTTCATGCACAATAAATCACTCATCTGTGCTTTAACACCTCAACATAAAGGGCATCAACCAATGGCCAAGGATCAATAACCTGAATTGGTCTGGGACTTCTTCAGAATACCAGAGCCAAACATGCTTTATGAACTCTACCATTCGTACCATCTACTCCCTTGTCCCTTAAGGAACAAGTGATTCCAGGAAGCCTTGGAAGTCTCTCTGGGGAGGGAAGGATTAAGTTTAGGAAGGCAGATCATTCTCTTACTGCTCCCAGCAAACGCCAGTCCTGATTGTCCAGAAGGTCTGACTCTTCCAACTCCTGTGCAGTAGCATCATTCCCACAAAGGACTGATTAAGTGTGTTCAGTGGTTCCCTCTATTCCTAGTTTACCTTTCCACTGTTTTATTTACCTGGCCACAGGTCAAGTAAAGCAATGTCTGCGTTGAGTTGGTCCTTGGGCATGCCTGTGGGTAATTGTCTTAAGTTTATCAATATGGGAAGACCCAGCCCAGTGTGAACAGTGCCACTCCCCTGTCAGGAAGTCCTGAACTATTTAAGGTAAAAAAGTCAAGCTTAGCACAAGTGAAGGAGGGTGTATGAATTCGTTTTTCTCTGCCCTTGACTTCAGATGTGCTGTACATAGCTGGTTGAACCTCCTGAGAATTCCCCACAGTGATAGACTATAACCTGGAATTGTAAGCCAAATAAGTCCTTTCTCCCCTAAGTTGCTTTACATCAAGATATTTTATCACAGCAACAGAAATAAAATAGGACAGTATGTATGTGAAGGAAAAGGCATTGGTATAAATAGGGTTTAGTGCTATCTGAAGTTTCCAGGATCATTTGGTGGTCCTGGAACAGGTTCATCACGGATAACAAAGGACTGCTGTGCCAAACCGTCTCTTCTATACAGACTGTGTGCCCCAAATGCTTCTTTGCTCTCATCACTGCTCCAAAGCCTTCTGTGACTCTCCATACCCCACAGGAGTTCTGATCTATTCTTCTAGCCTTCTGCCACTGACCTATGCTAGCTCTCTCATCCAGTCTCCCTATGCAGCTCAGATTCTTGCCCACCACGAAGTCGTTGATCATGCTCTTCCACTTGTCAGGAATTCCCTTCCTGATAAAGTGATCTATACTGATAAACTGATATATACTGATAAACCAGTATATACTGATAAACTGATATATACTGATAAACTACCAAACAGTGCTGTAGATCCCACATCACAGGCTTCTTCCTCCTTCCAGGCCTCCATATTTGTTTGTTTGGGACACTGTAACCAAGGTCCAGGGGTTGGGTGGCTTAATCAGAAATCTGCCTTTTCTTACTTCTAAAGCCAGATGTCTAAGATCAATGTATCATTCAGGGTAGGTTATTCCTAAGATGTGTAAGGGACAATCTATTTCGGGTCCCTCTCTTTGGACTGTGAATGGTCGTTCTTTTTCTGTTTCCCCATGATTCTCTCTCTCTCTCTCTTCTCTCTCTCTCTCTCTCTCTCTCTCTCTCTCTCTCTCTCTCTCTCTCTGAAGCTACATTTCCTTTTATAAGGAGACCACTCAGATTAGATTAGTTCTTATCCTGATGACCTCATTTTTTTTTAAATTACCCCTTTAATAACCATATTTCCAAATATGGTTACTCTCTGAGGTCCAGTGACTAAGACTTTCATAAATAGGGGCTAGAAAGTTAACAGCACCTGCTGCTATTGTAGAGGACCACCAGAGCACAGTTCCCAGCACCCACATGGTGGCGCACAACCCTCTGTAACTCTAGGTCAAGGGGATACACTTTCTGCCTCTATGAACATCAGGCATGTACAAGGTGAACATACATACATGCAGGCAATCACTCAGATATAAAATAAAAGTAAATAAATAGGGGCTGGAGAGATGGCCTAGCAGTTTAAGCACCGACTGCTCTTGCAGAGGACCTGGGTTCGATCCCCAGCACCCACATGGAGGCTGAGAACCGTCCGTAAGTCCAATTCCAGAACTCCAGTTCCAGGGGAGTCCGACACCCTCTTCTGACCTCCGTGGCATTGCACGACACGGGTGCACAAACCTACATGCAGACAGTACATTCATACACATAAAGTAAATAAATAAATAAATAAATAAATAAATAAATATTTAAAAATTAAAAAATAAATAATTTTTCCTTTTAAAAGACCTACAAATAACTTGGGGGAGGGGCGACAGTTCCTGCCACAACAGCCTGCTTAAGGATGCCCACGTCAGCGGAAAACAACATCTCTTGTCACTACCGTGTACAGTACTTGACAGTGATTGTGCTTCTATTTTCAGCCCCCAACTAATGGCTATCATATTGTACCATACATAGCAAGCATCTACTACTGCTTAACAGACCTTCCCTTCATTTAAATATTCTGCAAAGCCCATGTCTTCCATAGTGCTCCCTCCTCTTGGCTGGACACATCAAGGGCTCACAGTGCTCTGGCCTCACTACAGAGTGTCATCCTTCTAGGACGCTAGGTGAGTTGTAACTTTGCCCAAGAATCAGTTGTTCTGGGTCTGAGGACTATATGACCTTCAAAACTTAAACTTTCTTTTCTTTTCCTCTTTTGAGACAGGGCTTCATGTAGCCCAGGCTGGCCTTCAACTTGTTATATAATCAAGGATGACCTTGAACTTCTGATCTTCCTCCCTCCACCTCCGGAGTACTGGGGTTACAGGCATATGACATTGTGTCCAAATTATGCAGTGCTGTAGACGGAACACAGGGCCCTGTGTATGCTAGCAGCACTCTAGCAGCTGAGCAACATCCCAGCCCAGAACTGAATCTATTTATTCAATTTAACTTCATGGAATATATATAACCATAAAGTGAAAGAAGTTTATATATACAAATATAAATATATAATTCATATATTTTATATGAAAACTAAATGGCCATTTTGAAAAGGACATATAAAAGGGAATTTCAGAAAGTACTGTTGAATTATGTGTGAATAAAACAGCTTTAAAACTCAAGAGAAAAATAATAACTGCAATGTAGAGGCTTATTCTTGGATGACTGTATGAAGATCTTTATGTTCTTGCTCTACTCTAATGAAACCATAACTTAACAAAATAAAAACTTAATGGAAATTATACATGATATGTGATAAAGATACTTTAAAAAAGACAATCCTGCCAGGCGTGGTGGCACATGCCTTTAATCCTAGCACTTGGGAGGCAGAGGCAGGTGAATCTCTGTGAGTTCAAGGCCAGCCTGGTCTACAGAGCGAGCTCCAGGACTGCTGGGACTAAAGGGAGACCCTGTCTCAAAAATACAAAAAAAAAAAAAAAAAGATAACCCCAACATCAGACCTCGAGTCAGCGTTTTGCCTTTTTACATCAGCTGATTCCTGAATGAATACAAAGTCTTTATTATAGAGGAAAATGCACATAGAATATATACAATAGGGGTTTTCAATGACTTTTTGCTTAATGTTTCCAATTAATGATCTTATTTATCCATTCCTCTAATATCCACTGAGACAGATGTTAATGCAAAAGCTGAGTAAAGGCCTCTTCTTGTGAGAGTGTGATTTTTTTTTTTAACAAAGGCGGGAGAACTGCCTTTAGGAATTGCTAGATTCCAGGCAGCAACCTACAGTCTCAAAGCTCAGGTATAATACAGTTTGTTTCCAAGGTAGCTGGATGTGGTGTAGTAATGAGGTAGGAGGACCAGAAGTTTGAGGCCAGCCTCAGTTACACATGGAGACAGCCTCAGTTACATATGGAAACAGTCTCCAAAAAGTAAGAGAAATAGTTGCTTCTGGAAGTGTAGGATTGTAATCCCAGTCGCTCAGGAGGAGGAGGGAGGAAGATTACAAATTCAAGGCTCAAAATACAAAGTGAAAAAAGAGCTGAAGACACAGATCAGCAATGAGTGCTTGCCTAACAAGCATCAGGCTCTAGGTTCAACTCCCAGTACATCAGTCAATCAAGTAACAATAGATGGATAAGCAAAGAACTCAGGGTACCTTCCTCAGAGACCGTCACAGAGATACCATGGCTGGAAATTGCCTGCCTTTTCCTCTCTCATCATGTCACTGGTCAATGGCAAGTCTACACTGTCAACTTCTCCTGACCATGCCTGTCTGTCAAAGCGAGAGTCTGGTGCAGAGCTTCGTCCAGCTTCCCAGGAGGCCTGTCCTTTCCATATCAGCCAAAGCCCCTTTGAAAATGTTTTGCAATCCTTTCCAGTACCAGTTCAACCCCCAACTTACCAGTGCATTATGCACTGACCCTTAGGAAATTAAACATAATACAATTTCCCATAATGTACAGAATGCCCAACCCAAACAACCTCTGCCTGCTTTGACATTGTGTCACACATAAGATACCTGCATGGTTTTTATTGGGGACACAGGCCTTTAATCCCAGCACTTGGAAGACAGAGGCAGACAGATCTCTGTGAGTTCAAGGCCAGCCTAGTCTACATAGGGAGCTCCAGGCTAGCTGGGACTAAAGGGAGACCCTGTCTCAAAAAAAGACAAAAAAGAAAAAAAGAAAGAAAAAGGAACCACTGGTGACTATTGAATACAATTAGAAACACACACACACTACTTCCCACAAATTTTCAGAGAAACTTTGGAGAAAAGGTTTTGGTTACCACTGCATGTGGTTGGGGCAGGGTGTCACAGATGGGTGTGCTTCAGGTAGACAAGCATGAACCAACACCTTCACCCACAGAACATTCATGTGGTCACACAGAGGCTGCAGTGGGTGTGTGGGCTTTCCCTTGATTAGTCAGCAATGGCTGTCTTCCCAGTGCCACCAACCTGTAATCTTTGCAGTATGAACTATAAGCGTCACCTGGTGTATTATTTTTGAGGAAAAAGTCAAAGGGATTGTTAACTCTGACATTATTGGCAGAATTATATTGCAAATTGTCAGCCATCTCCCTCTCATATTAAATCTGAAATGCAGGAAATTAATCCACCTCCCATAATTCTCTCAGCTCGTTACTTCCCTGTAAGCTCATTTCCTTTCACTCTTCCCCACATTCTTGCTCGTTCTTTTTTCCTTTTCCTGATCTTTGCCTTTCTCACCTATACCCTTGCTGGCTTGCTTTCCTTTAATGTCTACACTCAAATGAGCTAAACAAATATAGAAAACAAAGAATCCTAAAGCTGCAGAAGCTTTAGGCCAGATTCAGTCTGTCCAGTCCTGACAGGCCATCTGAGGCTCAGAGGCTGAATCAGCTCCAGAGACATCTTGGACTGCGTTAAGCAATTGCCGAGGGTCCTGGGACTTAGTGAAGAACTGCTGTGCTTGCTCTGAATTCGTCCAGTTCCCTTCCTCCCACTCCCAGCAAGGTCTCACATGTCATATGTGAAAGAAACAGCTTTGTCAGCAGAAACATGTTTTTATCAGCACTGTTTATCATCAGTATCCGGGGATGACATTTGCATCTCAATTCCAAAGTCACATGGAGAGAACCCAGGGTTCGTGAGGGTGAACATATCATTTAATAAGATCTTTGGTGTATCTGGGTGCTGTCTCATGGAAAGGGCACCTTCCAGGCCTTCATACTCTAGTTGTTGCTGTTGTTTGGGGTTTTTGAGACAATCCTAAAATCCAGCCTAGGCTGGTTTCAAATTAGTAAAGTTCCTGCCTCAGCCTCCCAAGCTCTGAGATTACAAGCATGCACTACCATCTCCAGCAGGCTGTACACTCTTAAATGCTCACATTTATGGAAAAGAAAAGCTACAGAACTTTTAGGAGATCAAGAGTAGCCAGAAGGAAGGAACCAAGAGCTGGGACTTTGTTGTTCTTGTCAGCTCCCTGGACCACTGGTACATTTGTTGTCTGTTGGAAAAATGAACATTTTTTTTGGTCTTTTTTTATGAGACAGGGTCTCCCTGTAGCTCTGGATGTCCTAGAACTCACTATGTAGACCAGACTGGCCTTGAACTCACAGAGATCTGCCTGCCTCTGCCTCCTAAGTTCTAAGATTAAAGGTATGCACCACCACGCCTGGCAAAAATGGACATTTTCCTCAATTTAAACAAGAAGAAAATTCACTTTCTGAATACTCTGGGTGAGCATACTCTCCCCCCCCTCCCCCATCCTATCTGCTTCATACTCCACCAAGTCATTTCCTGCCTCAGCCCCAAATTTAACATCTAAGAGATTCTCTGCATTTGGCCCAGGAATTTCTAGAATTGCAATTAAAGCTGTTGTGCATTTTCCAAACATAAAATTCTGTAATATGAAGGAACTGGAACCAACCCAAATGCCCCTCAACTGATGAGTGGATAGAGAAAATGTGGTACATCTACACAATGGAGTTCTATGCAGCAGTAAAGAAAGATGACATCATGAGCTTTGCAGGAAAATGGCTGGAGCTAGAAGACATCATGCCGAGTGAGGTAACAGAGTCCCAGAAAAACAAACGACGAAATAGTATCCCTCATCTGTGGATGCTAGTGCCAATCACCTAGTTGTAAGTATTTCTTGTGCAAGGCCCCTTGAACTTTTGTCCCAAGCAGTTGGGAGTGATGCATATTGGAAACAACAACAACAACAGAAAGGACTACATCAAAGAACTGACTGAAACAGTGAACTTCTGCTCAAAACAGTCAACTTCCACATGGAGAATATTGAGAAAGACTGAGAAAGAGATGAAAAGCATGTTTGGCAGAATGCACAAGCTCTGGTGTGGTGGGGGGATAGGGTGTGGGACACGGGTCTAGATTTGATTAAAAAAATGTAAATAAATAAAATTAAAATATTTTAAAAATTCCGTAATATGACATAAGCAATGAAACATTGTTCAGACAGCTTCTTGGTTTTTTTAAACTCTGGCAACACTTAAAGGATGCTGCTTTCACTGATTTTATTTATTTAAAATAGAGTAGATTTTGCTGCTAAGAACTTGCTCACCTGTATTAACTTCTCTCTCTCTCTTCCAGTGGGGAGGCTCTGGGCCACTGGTCCCTCACACTGCTTTGCTCTGAGATGACTCTTTGAGTCGGGCAGTCTTATTATAATTCAGGCTCAACTTAGCACCTCCCGGGGGCCTGGAATTGTGCAGCCATTCCCTAGCCAAGCCACGATATCCAGGTATATCAGGAACATAGCACAGTCTATGGAGATCCCAGTGATGCTGGACTGGGCCCCAGAGAATGAAGGGCAAAGAGACATCAGACAGACGAGAAGAGCTTCAGGTGATGCAGGCCCACTGAATCAGAAAATAAAGCAGAGAGCTGCCGCAAAAAAAATGAATCCAAATTAATCTCGTTTGCTTTCAACCAAAGAATTTTAAAAGTTTTCTGAGAACAGAGACTGCCACCTTGAGTGTTGGAAGTGAGGCTGGCTGTGGTCTGTGACTGGTCTGACAAAGACTGACTTTCACCCAGATGTCCAATAAAAACACTTAGCAAGTATCATTTCCATAAGGTTTTGTCTACTTGAAACACAAGCCAATTGTTTGGGTCCAATTTATGAAGCGAGGTCTTACAAAGGTTATGGGGCGAGGAGGCTTGATGACAACTAAATTGCCTTAAATGGAGCTCAAAATACCACCTTAAACAGTCTCCTCTCCCAAGAAATGCTTAATCATAAATCAAGTGACTCAAAACGTATTAAAAATGACAAATAGAGCGAGCACTTACATCTCATTTTTTTTTCTTTTAATTCGCAGATGCATCAAAGATCTCTGAAGGGTATGATTACACACACACACAGACACACACACACAAAGATGAAGTATACCAGGAATGCAGGAGTCTGGGGATATGAAAAAGAGATTAAAAATCAAATGATGGACCAGACTTAATGTGAAAAATTATTCTGAAAATAGACATGCTCATTTTAAGACAAGGAGATCAGGATGTCTGGTCTGAACTCATAAGGAGCGGTGAATCTCACAGTAATTGGACACATGGTTTTCATCTTCGAAGAACTCATGTATTCATTTTAATGCATTGAAGTTCATGGGTACTATTTGTCCACAAGGAAGCTTTCCCCTCCCTCTTCCCACCATTCATTCTTGAATGGGGTTTTGATTTTAATGGGGACAAAAACCTTCCAAAACTCACTAATGTTTCCTGAATTGCCATTAGGCTTGTTCTAGAGGGAGTTTTGAAGAATGTGCTAAATGAAACTTTATGTGCAAGAATCTTTAATATTCCATTACTTTTTGATAACAAGTTTTTTTAATGTGTCCTTTTCACTATATTAAAAACTAATTCTCAGCAATAAGAATTATCACATACTTAGCTCAAGATGCAAATTGGTCTTGATCTGGAGTAGATTAGAAAAGGGATCAGCAACAGAAGAGTCCAGCCTGGCAGATCACAACACGCCTTCTTAAAAGACTTATTTGAAGGACTCGAAGGGTTCCCTATAGCAGGGAAACACTGGCCACAACTCGGACTTCTCCCTCTCAGTTGATTACACATACCTATAGAGCCTGGTGTTTGTGTGTGCACGTGTGTGCGTGTGTGTGTGTGTGTGTGTGTGTGTGTGTGTATATATATATATATATATATATATATATACTCACTTTTTCAGTCTACTCAGAAACATCTGTTTTTAATTGAATTTGGATTTGGAAACTAATTTCAGTGAGATTGGGTTCAAGCTCCAATCAAGTTGGAACTCAGAGATCATTGCTTACACACGTACCCCCAAATTCAGTGAGGCTTGGGGCCAAGGATACCACACTTCCTGAAGGCATGCACAAGACACATGCACTTGGAAATGAAAAAAGAATGCCTAATTCTCCCAGGGAAACTTCCCTAAGGCCAGTGATTTGGGGTTTTAGGTTACAGCTTTTAGACTCGGGACTTGATTTTGGGAAAGGTCAGTTAGAGGACATTGTCCTCCGACGAATTCCATATATGGAGCAGGAGATTAAGCATTCATATGCTCAAGTCAGAATAAAAATAGTATTTAGGGTTGTGTTCTGAAGCGATCATAAATCTGCTAAGAGTCTCACAGATTGCAAAAAATCAACAGGAACATGCTATGGCCTGAGAACATTTTCTCTAATGGCCCCTCAGTGACCTGAGTCCTTCTCTGTTGTCACTCCAGCCCTTTCTGGAGGGTAAAGAAAAGAAAGGTTCTGCTTTGTTCAGGTTCTGGACACTCTGCTGACCACAGGGGCTCAGGCATCTGTTCAGACCTTGTCACTAACTCAGAGTAATTCCAAGGCCTCAAAATCTTTAATTCTGAATGAGGCTGCATAGGCTGCTTCAACAAAACAAGTCTAACGGGTCACTTGATGACCTGCCACAAAGCACCGAGACAAGACCAGAAACAGCTGGAAAATGCAAGGGGCTATTTTGATTTCTTTAATGGCTCCATCCCAAAAGTAAAAGTAAAACCCATGCTAAGACCTCTCAAGTCATTACTTGATACTACACTAGACAATCCAGAAAATAAGCCGTAGGCATCTCGCTTCTCAATTCTTCTGATTGATAGCTAAGACAAATCTGATCAAGCTGATCAACAATAAATGTCCTGATACATTTTCAACCTCAAAGTACCAATGGGTAAACAAACACAGAAATGTATTCTTCAATATAACCGTGGAATTATCATAATGTAGATACTGAGAACACATGGTGCTCATATTTATTCATTACATTCAAAAGATACAGGGCTCAACACAATTGTTGATTTTCATTAACTCTAGTAACTAATTGCTACAAATATTTTATTTTCTATAACCTATTAATTCATAAGACTGATTTTACTGAGAAAAGACAGAATCCCCAGTAATCATTTATTAATTTGAAATGTTCCCTACTGAGATTTTCAAAGGTAACACACTTTTTTTTCTCAGTGCCTATTATAATCTAACCAGATTTAATATCTAAAATGTGTCAGTTTCAATGCTCAATCTTGGCTCATTTTTTTTATCTGATGGACCAAAGGAAACCAAGGAATGGATCTTCATTTGAATTTCATCTCTTGCTAAGATGCTAATTACCTAAGAGACTTTGGAGAAGAGAGAGCTCTCCCTATAAATGAACACTTCAGGTACAATAACAAACGGTTACAACATCAGCTATTGTTAGAAGAGACAATAAATTAAGTACATGTCAATTATTAAATGGCATTCAGATAGTAAAGAATACAAGAAATAAAAATCCCAAAATTTATTTTTGTGTTTATTATTTTTATTTATTATATGTGAATGAGTGTGTTGCCTGAATGCACACAGGTGTACTGTGTCATGCAATGCCCATGGAGGCCAGAAGAGGGTATTGGATTCCCTGGACCTGGAGTTATGGACAGTTGTTCGCTGCCATAACTGAAAACCAAACCCAAGTCCTCTGCAAGAGCAGCCAGTGCTCTTAACTACTGAACCATGTCTCCATCCCCCCAAACTTCTAATCAGTCAAGGAGGATGACACACAAAGGGGACGCTCCTGTGACACTTGGGGCCTGGTTCCATTCAAACCACAGTAGGGCCATGTGTGTAGTTCTCCATCATGGCTGCCACGAACAGCAGAAATGAAGTCTGTTTAGTAGATCTCACTCAGAAACTGACAGAAAAAACAAAAATGACATTACTTTTTCTCTTCTTTTCACTACACAATGAATGATTCCAAAAGATACCAAATATATTTCATTAGCATAAATTTCATCATTTTTTTTCTTTTGGTCTTTTTGAGACAGGGTTTCCCTGTCGGGCCAGCTGGCCTAGAACTCACTATGTAG
This sequence comes from Rhizomys pruinosus, assembly GCA_009823505.1. NCBI lineage: Eukaryota > Metazoa > Chordata > Mammalia > Rodentia > Spalacidae > Rhizomys > Rhizomys pruinosus. Next base: position 95,796 of record VZQC01007224.1, read on the forward strand.
GTCAGATTGGCCTTTAACTCACAAGAGATTCACATGCCTCTGCCTCCCAAGTGCTGGGACTAAAGGCATGCACCACCGTGCCCAGATACCATCTTTTTTTTTTTTTTTTTCTGGTGCTGGAAATAGAACGTGGGACCTTATGTTTGGTACACAAATGGCCTGCCATTGAGCTAAATCTTCAACCTAAGAAAGTTAACGTCTTCGCTTTTTGTTGTTGTTTTGTTTTGTTCTTGTTATTAGATTTTGAAAAACCGCATCCCATGTAGTCAAGGCTGGCCTTGAACTCAGTATATAATCAATGATAATCTTGAGTGTCTGATCCTTTTGTCTCTACCTCCTGAGTCATGGAGACATGTGCCACCACTCGTGGTTTATGCAGAACTGGGGATCAAACCCAGGGCTCCAAGCATGCAAGCCAGGGCTCTACCAACTGAGCCACATCCTAAGATAAGTCTTATTATAAAAACTATACATTCCGGGCTGGAGGGATGGCCTAGCGGTTAAGAGCGACGACCGCTCTTGCAGAGGACCCGGGTTCGATCCCCAGCACCCACATGGAGGCTGAGAACCGTCTGTGACTCCGGTTCCAGGAGAACTCCAGTTCCAGGGGAATCCGAGACCGTCTTCTGACCTCCGCGGCATCGCACGACACGGGTGCGCAGACCTGCATGCAGACAATACATTCATACACATAAAAATAAATAAATAAATAAATAAAATTAAAAAAAAAAACTATACATTCCTTGTAGGAATGCTGGAATACATAAAAGACACAAACATTAAACACAGTGTGTGTGTGTGTGTGTGTGTGTGTGTGTGTGTGTGTGCCATAGGGTAGAATGTAAAGTTGTCCTCTAGCTTCTAGCCTGTAGAAGCTAGAGGACAACTTTCTGGAGAAGGCTATCTCCTTCCTCCTTGAGTAACAGGGAACCAACTCAGGTCACCAGGGTTTTGAGGCAAGTGCTTTTATTCTTGAGCCATCTTGCTGCTCCGCTTCTCTCTTGCTACTGTTGTTTAAAGCAGGACCTTTTTGTTTGAGTGTTGAGCTTTTTTGGAGACAAGGTTTTACCGTGTAGCCCAGGCTGTCCTTCAATTCACGACCCTCCTTTCTCAAGCTCCTAAATGCTGGGACGTTACAGGTGTATGCTGTTACTACCAGCCTCATTTCCAACTTTTTGTGCAAGGTGCATAACTCTCTTTCTCTATCTCTCTGTCTCTCTTTCACACTCTCTCTAGCTTGCTCTCTCTTTTGTTCATGTACATAAAGCAACAATTTTCATGTCTTTTTCTTCATTATTGTATATTGTAAGAATTTTCACATCATTACAAAATCTCTTTTTTTAAAATGATTTATTTACTATTATTGTATGTGCATGTATGTACATGTGTGTGATTGGGAGACATGTGCTATAGTTTGATTTCTTAATCTGTACTTTATGCTTAACTAGGCATATATAAATATTTTTGAGGCAGGCTCTCATAGGTTCTTGGTTGGCCCTGAGCTCACTGTGTAGCTGAGGATGACTTTGAAATTCTGATCTTCCTGTTTTCACCTCCCTAGTGTGCCACTATGCCCAGTTCACAGAATGTTGAGGATTGAACCCAGGGCTTTATACATGCTACACGAGTACTCTACAAATTAACCTACATCCCCAGCCTCTTTGTTTTAATTTTTATATTTGTTGTGTAGACATATAAAATCTTTATAGTTATCACTATAAAATCTTTCTCTTATGATCCATTTCTTCCAATATTGAAATATTTCAATCCTTTCCAGGTGTAATAATGATCACTAAGCTGCAAAACTGAATTGGGGATTAGCAAATACAACAGTATACACTGATCATGTTCAAGGCCACTCTAGAGAGAGGGAACCCCTTAATCTCCCCTAACAAAGGACAGTTCCCATGAAGCTTCTTTCCTCGGAGTATGTGGTATGCTTCATTCTTGGCTTATTATTATTTCTTTACCTTTTGAAATACTTCATTTCAAAATATTGACAAATAGGGAAGAAAATCCAGACCAGATGGATGCTCAAATTAAATACAATTTAATTCTCATTAAGCATTCAGAAATTCAGTTAGAGGTTTCAATTGCCAGGACCTCTGGCAAATGAAAGAATGAATGAATATAAACAGACTACTGCTATTTGTGAAATTAAGAAGATAAAGTACACATGGACATGCTGGGGCCTCGCTAAATTCCCACAAGGAAATATATTAAGTACAAGGTGCAACTTCCTCACAAGCTGACACAACCAAAAATACCTGTGCCAAATGCTTTCTGTAATTTATTGTGACTTAATTATATTGGTGTTAATACACAGAGCCACCAAAACAAGTTTAGACTAAAAGTCTAGCTGTTCTGAATTCTGATGTCTACAAAGAAAGCTTAACAAACCATAACACAAAACAGTGAAGCAAGATTCAATTCAACACTGTGATGTTCAGACTGTTGGTCCCAAATGCTCTACTCAAGAGTCTAAGCTTTCTTCCGAAGATAGATGTAGAATGATACAAAGCACTTTTGATTGATCAGAGCATTCAGAGGAAATAATGTACTTACATTTCTATGTAGCTGAGGGAATCGAGATCCCAAGTAGAACAGGCAAGATATATAGCCACAAATAAATTCTGACATTTCAATTATGCCCAGAGTATCCTAAAAGCAGTAACACAGAAAGAATAATAGTATTAGGGCAATTCAAGCATACATTAAGATCTAAATATTTTAAAGGCAACAGTGTCATTACAATAAGCTGAAATGAAAGTACTTTTTTCCTGCATTCTTATTATTTTGGAGGCCATTGAAAATTAAGTGTCTTTTTCCTAGGTTGGTTGTCATTCCTTAATGAGGTAGCAAAACCAGTCATCCATGAAGTCAAATATACTAAGTCATTTTGAATAATAGCTATTCAAATTTTTTGAAATAACTTCAATATAATTTTTTAATCTCATTTCCATCTAGATTCCTGGTTTGTCTCCACAGAGTCCCTTCTAAGACTGGAATATATAAAGTTCTCTGCCACGGCAGAGGCCAAGCAGGCAGGTTCACCAACAGAATGAGCCTCCCTCAGTTGGGATCACGCCTCCTTACCACCGCCTCTGTCTCAGGCAGGATGCAAGTTCTCACTGAATTTTCAAGTATCAGAATCTTATTAAGCCCTGATCAATTCTGCACAAAACAGCACTACCTGTGAAATCTCAAAAGCTTGAGGTTTTTAGATATATTTTCAAAAGTTAATAAAAATTCCTTATTGAATTTTCTATTGGGAGAGTATAGGACTAGGGAGATCACTTCCTCCAACATTCTCATTTCTTTCTGGAAATAAAATAATTCTTGGACTAACCTGAGCATTTCTGTAGTATCTCTGTAGACCTTATAAAATAAATAACAATGAAAGACTCTTCCAAAAAAAAAATCTCTAAATGAATCTTAAGGAAACTTTGTGGCCTTTTCAAATGAAGATTACCTTTGCTTCCTTGTTGAAGTCCCATGTTGAGTCTCAACAGCACAATATACACCAGTGCCCAGATCATACAGAAAGTCAGCAGTTCCTCTCCTTGGCACTTGAAAATAAACAAGGCAGTGGTCAACAGTGTCACAGCTACTGAACTGTTCATCCATGGGACACTGAAAGAAATAGCTGTACTTATGTATCACTCAGCTGGTACTAAATCTCCAGAATGTTTCCCAAATACAAACTATCCAGAGAAAAAAACCGTGTCCTTTAATTAGAACTCAGTGTCACTAAATGCACCTGAGAACTGGATAGCCACAGTAAGCGTGGGGTGGACCATTAGGATTGCAGGGTCAATTATCCGAAAGGAAAGTGCTGTTTGACTTGTCCAGCTACACATCCCGCAAGCTCCAAGCATCCATGTCAGCACTGTCTTGGGAGATGCACTGCAGACATGAATTGGGAAAACAGTGTAGGGTAGGACCAGAGGAGATGAAAGGCAGTGCTAATGGCAGTTGTGGCCTTCTATGTGCATGGCCATCTGTTGTGCAAGGAAGCTTCACTGGTGAGAGTTGCGAGCTGTACTAGTTTTCTCTCTACCCCATATTTTCCTATGTTCCATGAGACTTAGCAGTACAGGTTCAACTGTAGCTATGTAACCTAGGCCTGGGCATCTCTCAGACACTTATTCTCTGTGTATGATGAGTTGTGGGATTCTGCATTAGTCTCCATCTGTTGCAATAAGAAGCTTCTTTGATGCATGGTATATGGTATATATAAGAATCCATATTTAACATATAATAAAAAAGTCATTTGTCTAGAGATATGACAGAAATATGGTTTTCTCTGGGATCTATGACCTCTTCAGCCATTTCTATTTGCCTGTGTTTGCAGTGCCACCCATGAGACCACTCCTATTGAAAAAGTTTAAATCCAGTTAGGTAGCTATTGATCCCCCCCACACACACCCAGATAAAAATGCCACTACTGCACCAATAGAAGCAGTCCCTTGAGCCAGTTGTTGTTGTCATTAGGCTTTCGGGCTAGGTTGGACCATAGATTGATTGATTTTTTCCCCCTTAGCAGCTTGCAATAGTATCCTCAAGAACTATGAGAACTAAACTTCACGTAGAAGGCTTTGAGGTCAGTTCCTGCTCCATTGTTCCAAGTCCTGTGTCTGAAGCATGTCCTCTCTTCAGTAGTAGAGTCTTATCTTCCAGTTCTGTGAGATAACCAAAGCTCTGACAGTAGCCTGTGTTATTTTGGGATTCTCTTGGACTACCCTAGCCCACCACTCGAGGGGAGGTCTCTCCTGTCTGGCACTGAGTTCCTTGCCATGCAGCCCCCAGGTATACTTATGCGCTACTGTTCAGGTATGTATGTACATTTCTCAGGAGGTTCTAGAAGCAACGTATTTCTCTCTGGCTTCTCTATCCCCTAAGATCCATTCATTTCCATTTTTCTCTCCCCCTCATCTGATCTCCCTCCTCTCTCCCCAGTCCAAGCACCCCCATTATCCCCATCCTCTCCCCAATAACACTGCCTCCTGTGGTCCCCCTTCTCTTGAGTTCCCTCCTCCCCCATCGTGGCTCCCCACCTGTCTGTCCCCCGACTCTAGCTGAGCACTTCCGATTTCCCCACCTCCCCTCTGGCAACATCTGTTCCCTACTATCCCCTTCTTTTTGATTCTTTCTTTTCCTTTACCTCCATGTTTCCTTTCCACCTCACCCACCCATGGCTCAAGAGCCATTGCTGAAGAGGGGGAGGAGAGGCTGTAAGAGCTAGGGCTGAGTCACGAATACAGGGAAGCAGAGGCTTCCAGGCCACTGGAAGCTTGCACATGTGTAATGTAGCAATGCTGGCATCAAGCACAGGACCCACCCAGCTCAATCAGACAAGGACCTAGAGTGGAGAGAGGGAAATGGGCTGTGGACTGGCCATAGTCTGGGAACTGTTGGAGACTGGTTACTACTGGATGAGGGAGAGTGGACCTTACTTCTGATCTCTGGCTATGTTGACCAGACTCTAGTGGATGAATTTGCACTGAAGGATATCTAGGTATGAATGCTTGACTGCATAGAACTTAACATGTATGGTGGAAGACACAAGGTCCAGTGGAAGGCATGGATTGGGGGAGGACATGTATTCACACATAAGGGATTAGCACTACAATCTGAAAATGAGGGAGAATGTATTTTGCTTGCTTCTCTGAGTCTGTGTTACTTTACTTAGTATAGTCTCTAGTTCCATCCATTAATGACAATCTTACTAGGGACTAGGGATGCAAGACTAAGTACACACTCCTGCTTCCAGGTGTTAGAAGTGAGTTACTGCATCACAGGAAATACATGCTCCATATCCACATCTGGATGACTAAATGTTTTTGAGGAAAGCCAGCCGAATAATGCTTTCAATTATTATTATCATGATGATGATGATGATTTATTTATTTTTATGTGTGTGAGTGTTTTGCCTTTATGTATGTAAGTGCATTCATGTGTGCAATGCCCATGAAGACCAGAGGAGGGTGCTGGATCCCCTGAAACTGGAGTTATGGACTGTTGTCAGTCACCACGTGGGTGCTGGGAACCAAACCGAGGTCCTATGAAAGAACATCCACTGGGTGCGTCATCAAGACCCCTATGGATTTGTCTACTGTGTGAGAACAGCTGCTCTGGGGAGGGTATACTAGCTCAGAGGAACTTGCAACTGATGCCCTTCTGGTGTTTGACAACTGCCAGACCTTCAACGAGGGCCACTCTGAAGTGGGCAAGGCTGGGCGTGTGTGCTTCTTTGAGAGCCGCCTAGGAAGAATTTTATGAGGAAAAACAGGCCAATGTGTGAGGCAAGGAAGGTGGGACATCACCTTGTGGCTTCTTCTCCAACCTTCCAAACAAAAACCTACCACTCTCTCACCTACTGCTGCTGCCCTGGGTCTAGACTCATGGGGCACAACACTGATTCTTGAGCCTGCCCTTGGCAGCACCCATGTCCTCTTGTCCCTAAGCCGTTTTCTCCCTTCCTCCTCTAAGAGACGCGGAGATGAGGTCCTTCTGGACTGAAAGCCAAAAAAGAAAGAATTTTCCTTTGCTTTTTTCCTAATTAAAAATGGAGATGGAGAAGAAGTCCCTCACTCCTCTTCCCAGCTCCCTCTCCTTGCCTGTGCCTGCCCCAGCCTTCGGGGTTATTTAACAATAGCAATAGTTCTAGTGAATGTGCGAAACCAAGAAACACTCTGTACTGTGTGTGGACCCTCAGTGACGGCCAGTGAAGTGGACTTAACTCCCAAGTGTGTCGAGCCAGACACGGGGCCCTGAAAACTCTGCTTCCACGTCCAGTCCCTTCCCTGCTTCTCGCCTCACCCCCCCCCCATCCTCTTTTTCAGATTTCGTCTCTTCTTTTTTTTTTTTTTTTTTTTTTTTGTTTTTTTTTTTTGGTCTTTCAAGACAGGGTCTCCCTGTAGCCCCAGCTGTCCTGGAACTCACTCTGTAGACCAGGCTGGCCTTGAACTCACAAAGATCCGCCTGCCTCTGCCTCCCAAGTGCTAGGATTAAAGGCGTGCGCCACCACGCCCGGCGTCTCTTCTGATAATGTAAAGCTTACCGTGTATGGACCGGTTCTTTCCTCCCCTTTCCTCCCAAATCTTTTTTCCCTTTTAGTGGGAAAAAAAAAGTTCAGAGTTCCCTGTCTTTCTCTCTGTCCCCATCTTGCTGCCAATAGTCATCCCCTCTAAAATGTTGGATCCTCTTCACGTGCTATTTCCAGCCTTTTCTGAAGTTCTGTGGCTAGGGAGAGGGCAGGCAGGCAGGCACCCTGGGCCCCCAGCCTCCTCCCCTACCTGCTTCCCAAACCTCCTTCCTGGAACTCCTCAGGGACAACTACTGCTGAGTTTGAGCGCTCCTCCGAGATGGAGGCCAGGAAGCCATGACTGACCTCAGAGAGAAGAGAAAGATGGTGTGTGTGTGTGTGTGTGTGTGTGTGTGTGTGTGTGTGTGTGCCTTGCACACAAGTAAGAGCTGTGATCGTGACCCTATTTTGTTTACTGGGATCCTTTCAGTTTCCCCAAATATGCCACGTTTCCCATTATTTTATACCATCACTTTTTGTCTTTAGGAAACCACAGGAACTGTTTCTCTGGACACAAGGCTGTCTCTCTCCTGGTCATTTCTGCTCCAGCCTCTTCAACTGTGCATTCTTTTCAGCAGGAACTCCCTCTCCCCTCAATAGCTTTGGGTCTGAAGCTTTTGTGTAGGGAGGGCTAAAACTGGATCTTTCCTAAACCATGAGTATCTGGGTTTAGCTGCATTTTCCTTCCTTTCCTCTATTTCATACCCCCCCCCCAGGACCCTTTCCTCAGCAGCAGAGATCCTGGAACACTGGATGGGGTGGAGGAGAGGTTCTGGGTCTACCACTGTCCTGATTGTGACTAAGCCCAGGTTAAGACCCCAACGTGAGAGGAAAGCTGCTAACTCTGAGCGATAACCATGGGCCGCCGGCCCCCTGTTTTCTTGCTCTACGGAACCCCTCCCATCAGGAATTACGGGTACTGGGTACTTGCACTAGGGAGGTGGCTCCCTGCTGGCCTAAGCAGACAGCTGAGGCAGATAAGCAGCGTTCCATTGGTGGGGGCAGAGGGCGCCAGGTGAGGTAGCACATTCCTTGTACTTCAGCGTGGAGTACTGTAGTACTCCAGCAGTGCTGTCGGGGGGCAGGGGCAGTGCAGGTCCCAGGCAGCACCCCCTTCTCAATGCACCCTCACCCCGCTCCCTGTTGCCTATTTTTAAAGTCGCCTTTTTTGTCAGATAAACCTCAAAACAATTTATTTGAGATTTTTTGTTGTTTTGCTTTTAAATAAGAGGTGGATTGAAGAATATTTGAATTGACTTTATATTATGCATAAATATTTACATTTTATCTAAATAACTGTGCTGTAACAAACTTTGGTTTAGACTTGGAACTGTTAGAGTTGGGGGCTCCTCTTTTTCCCCATGGCAAGTTCCCCAGGCATAAAATGCACCAGATCATTCATTGGAGGTGAGACGGTTAGGGAGAGCAAAGCCTTGATCATTCCTGCTTTGCGATCCTCTCCCAGCTCTATCTCTTTCCTTAGAGACCAGGCACTCTCAGGTGAGTGGAGCCCTAGACTTGGTTTGAAGAAGAGGAGGCTGCAGGGAGTGTGGGAGTGTCGGGGAGTGGGGTAGGACATAGTCAAAGGGGCCATTTCTCCCTTTATTTTCCTCATCGTCGCTGTCCCTTGAGCTAGGTGGATTTTCTTTATTGACAAAGAGTATTTGGTAGGGAAGGCAGGTTAAAAGAAAAAGACAGCCCACCCCCTCCCCTCTTGTGTCCCCTCCCCCATCAGTCTGGTAACAGCAAGAAACCACACCATCAGCACCAACAAGTTTCCATGTTCCTTTTTACAACAAACGGAACTTTTTATATAACCAAATGTGGTGTTTTAGTGACTTTTTGATAATGTACAGTCTTTTGTGAATTTAAATTTCTTTCTTTCTTTGTATATTTTTAGGACCAATCTCACTTTTAATAAGGTTTTTTTTTAAAAAAAGGTGGGGGGAAAGTCTAGAAAACAAACTCATTTTTGCCATGTGAGGTTCCACAAGTGCAGCTATAGAAAAGTGCTTGTCGGGGGTGGAGAGATGGCTCAGCGGTTAAGAGCACCGACTGCTCTTGCAGAGGACCCAGATTCAATTCCCAGTACCCACATGGCAGCTAAGAACCATCTTTAACTCCAGTTCCAGGGGAATATGACACCCTCTTCTGACCTCCACAGCATTGCACAACACGGGTGCACCAACCTACATGCAGACAGTACATTCATACACATAAAATAATAATAATAAATTAAAATAAGAAAAGTGCTTGTCAGTTGAATAAAAACCACAAATAACACTTAGTATCTAAGGAAGAAATTAAAAAGTAACTGGTTTTCAACACTAGACAGGTGATATACATAGAAAAATCAACAAATAGTGGACCTGAATTGCAATTTAGACTAGCTAGAACTAACACACATGGACAAAGCATTCCATTCTAACAAAGATATATACATTCTTCTTAGCATATAAAACATTCTCTGGGATAAATTTCATGCTAGGTTATAAAACAAAACTTAGCAAGTTTAATAGGCTGGAAATAACATCAACTATCTTTTCATATCACAATGGCAAGATCCTAAAAAATGATAAGTTGGAATTTTGGACAATACACAAATGTGTAGAAGTTAAAGAACATTCGATAAAAGAAATTAAAGGGAAAATAAAAATTACCATGGGATAAACCAATAAAAATACAATAGATCGAAATTTATAGGGAGAGAGCACAATTTCAGCAGTGAAATTTGTAAGGATAAAGGTCAATGTCGTGAAAGAGTAAAGACTTCCTATAATCCCGGCAACTCAGAGGGTGAGGTACAAAGATCAGGAGTTGAGGGTTAGTCTCAGCTGCACGGTGAGTCTCATGGTAGATTAGGCTACATGAGACCCTGCCCCAAAATAAATTAAAAGGTAAAGAAGAAGGAAGTTTCCACTGCAGCATTGTATACCCAGAAACTAGAAAAATTAACAAATGCCAGCCAAAAGTGAACAGAATGAAGAAAATAAAAAAATTCTGAGCAGAAATAAATTGAGACTAGAAAAATATAGTTTACAAAACCAATGAAGCTAAGAATTGGTTGCTTTAACAAAATAAAGATCAATAAACTTTTAGATAATAAACTTGGGAGAAGGTGAGACTCCTCAAGATCAAATTAAAGAGGAAGCCAGGCGTGGTGGTCCATGCCTTTAATCCTAGCACTTGGGAGGCAGAGGCAGGGAGATCTTTGTAAGTTCAAGGCTAGCCTAGTCTACAGAGTGAGATTCAGGACAACAGGGAGACCCTATCTCTAAAAGACCAAAAAAAAAAAAAAAATTAATAAAGAGGAGATAGTACATTGATGCTACTTTCTCAATTTGGATTTGGTTTGATCCCAAGGGTTTTATGCTGAATATTTAGTTCTCAATATAGAGATGTGACATTGGTAAAAAGGAAAGAAGTAATAGAAGGTGAGTAAGTCATTGGGAATGCCTCACTCTGAAGGGAACAATATAATCGTCAATGGACTATAGTTAGTTCCTAATGAAAGTAAGTTGTTAGAAAAGAGCAAGACTAGCTCCTGGTTCCTGGCTCCCTACCTCCCCATGTGATCTCTCCCTCACACTGGTGTTCCTACCATAGTGACGTACTCTGCACTATGACAGAGGCAAGGAAGTGGAAGCCAACTTGGCGGAGCTATGTGTTCTAGGATTTCCATTCTCCAAAACTGAGCTAAATGAAATGATTTTCTTTATAAATTAAAATAAAAACAACTGGTCCATTAATTGGTCACTGCACAGAAAATAGTGCTTATTCTCCACAAACCCTGGTTATCTAGGCACTTGCTTTTCCAGGTATTAATAAAAACTTAGGGGGGCTGGAGAGATGGCTCAGTAGTTAAAAGCACTGGTTGTTCTTACAGAAGACCCAGGTTCAAATACCAGCACCCACATGGCAGCTAACAACTATCTGTAACTCCATTTCCAGGGTATCTAACACCCTCTTCTGTCTTCAGGCATTGCATGACATAGTGCACTTAAACATATGCAGACATAACACTCATACACATGAAATAAAAATAAAGAAAAGAAAAAAATGTTTAAAAAAAGCAACAACTTAGGAATCTCCTGGAATGGTGATCAAATTAATCCTCTTCTTTAGGGAGCTGGGATATAGAGTCTGAGAGAGAGAAAGCCAAAACCCAAAAAGATATCAAAACCTGTGTTAAGCTGGGCCAGGTGGTGTATACCTATAACCCTAGACACTTAGGAAGCTGACATAGGAGGATGGCAGAACCTGCTTGAGCTACAGGATGACTTCAAGGCTTCCACTTGCAATATAGTAAAACCTTGTCTCAAAACGTAAAAGTGTAGAAAAGAAAAGTGGGGCTATAGCTCAGTTGTAGAATGTTTACCTAGCATATATGAGTCTCTAGGTTCAATTTTCAGTATCTCAAAATAAATCAGTCAATATAAACCTTTTGCTTGGGCAAAAGAAAAAAAGCCTTGGTCCTTTATAAAGCAGAGCATCATCCACTGTGGTTTGCTGGGTGTGATAAATCCATGCAGTCTTAATTGTTTGCATTTTATTTTTAATGTTCTGTTAATGCTACATCTGTGTTGGGGTTATACCAGGAGATCGTCACGTGGACATTTGATTGCAAGACTCTGGGTAAATCATTTGTACTTAAGTAACATCAAAACTGATGAAACATTTATTTAGAATCTTTCATGGAAATAGAACTGTAAAGATAGAACTCATGGTTTCTAATGTATTACAACCACATGCCAAGACAATAGACTTCAATAAAAAGTTGCCTTCAAATACATTTTCTATGTGGGGATTTGCTTTATCCCTGAACACTCGGGGTTAGAGCGACCATCACACACGTGCTCCTTGGTGAAACTTAATTTTTTTTGAACTCCGTATTGACCCCAAGTTTAACAGCATTCTAGATTCAGTCTACGTTGCCCACACAAGATATTGCAGCTAAGCAAAACTCTTTTCAAGGAACCTCATAAATTGTACGAGCTGCCCAATTTAGGCCTGAGGGAGTAAATTGAACAAAACTGAACTGTCACAGTGTTTTAGATCATTTGCCACAGAAATTTAGGATTAGTTCTAGATTGATTGAGCTAGTTATGGTGATATATATATATCCCATTATTATAGTAACCTTTTACTGAATAGTCCTGACAGTTGAGCTCTTGATGACATGATTTATTTAAGAGATTTAAAGCAGACATGGTAAGGGGTGAGCAGATACAGGGGAGGACACTGATTGGGTACCATTTAAGTACTAGGGATTTTAATAATTCATTCTACCCCTATTCACAAAATTCCTGTGTCGTAGATAGTTTCAGTAGTCAACTTACCACAAGAAAGAGTATCCTGGGGCTGGAGGGATGGCCTAGCGGTTAAGAGTGCCGAACGCTCTTGCAGAGGACCCGGGTTCGATCCCCAGCACCCACATGGCGGCTGAGAACCGTCTGTGACTCCAGTTCCAGGAGAACTCCAGTTCCCGGGGAATCTGAGACCCTCTTCTGACCTCCGCGGCATCGCACGACACGGGTGCGCAGACCTGCATGCAGACAATACATTCATACACATAAAAATAAAATAAAGCTTTTAAAAATTGCTCTTAAACAGTAGCTCTCTTCTTGTGCATGCTGGTAATGAAAGTGAGGAGGAAGAAAGTTGGAGATTTCCAGCCACAACTTTATGCATTCAGTTAACTAGTATGGTGCATTGCCAGTGCCTTCAGCCCAACACTTAAAGATAGCATTGACTTCCAAACACTCTGACACCTTTAACTAATAGAATAAGGGAATCCCATATTTTTCTTGTAATGTCTGTCATAACATCAAGAATATCATCTTCCCTTTTTTCAAAGAATTTAGTGCTTCTCTAGCTTCAAGAATAAAGGGCTTAGTTTATCTGAGACCATAAACGAACTGGGTTAGAGACTTAAGTGCTTTCTTCTATAACTGAGTTTAAAATGTTTCTTGAATTCCTTAATTAATACATTTTACATGAAAATCCAAAGTGGTTAGCCTCCAGTGTGTCTTATTTCTTTATGAAAATCAAGTTCATTCCTTAGCAAATAAGTAAAGGAATTTGGTCCTCCAACAACATACTATCCTATATTCAGCTGTACTACTCAAAATGGGAAAAGTTTTTTTCTCTATTAAAAATTGCTCTTGGGCTGGAGAGATGGCCTAGAGGTTAGGAGCGCCGACTGCTCTTACAGAGGACCCGGGTTCGATGCCCAGCATCCACATGGCGGCTGAGAACCATCTATAACTCCAATTCCAGGAGAGCTCCAGTTCCAGGGGAATCCGACACTCTCTTCTGACCTCCACGGCATTGCACGACATGGGTGCGCACACCTGCATGTAACAGTACATTCATACACATACCGAAATAAATAAAATTTAAAAAAAAAATTGCTCTTAAGGGCTGGAGAGATGGCTCAGTAGTTAAGAGCACTAGCTGCTCTTGCAAAGGACCTGGGATCAATTCCCTGCACCCACGTGATGGCTAAGAACCACACTGCAGTTGAAGGCGATCCATTGCCATCTTCTGACTTACAGAGGCATTCCACAACACAGGTGCACCATAAATAATTAAAGCCCTGCCCTAAAAAAAATTCATATTTCAATAACTTCATCTTTAATATCTTTTAGCATTTTTCTTCATTTAGTATGTTAATCTTTTAACATCTTAATAAAGTAAGCAATAGAATAACCATGGGAGTTTCATGAATTTTTTTTTTTTTTTTTGAGACAGGGTCTCCCTATACCCCCAGCTGGCCTGGGCTGGAACTCACTCTGTAGACCAGGCTGGCCTTTGCCTTGAACTCACAGAGATCAGCCTGCCTCTACCTCCCAAGTGCTAGGATTAAAGGGATGCAACCACCACGCCCTGCTTAAAGATGGTTCTTAGCTGCCATGTGGGTACTGGGAATCGAACCCTGGTCCTCTGCAAGAATAGTCCGTGCTCTTAACTGCTGAGCCATCTCTCCAGCCCCTTGATTATATTTTTTTAAATACATAGTTGAATCCTAGTTCCAGCTGCTCTGGAGTTTGATAAAGGAGGATTGAGACAGGTTCAAGGACAGCCTGGTCCATGAAGATCCCATCTCAGAATGAAACAGAAGGCACATATATGCATATACATATACACATGAACATGTACATGAACATATATGGTGTCTTGAAGTCTATAAATGCTACACAGTCATAATAAGCATCCAATGGATAAAAAGGTATATCTTGGAGATCAGGGATTTCCCAAAACTACCTGAAGCACAGGTAGGTGGGTGCTTCAGCCAGGCGGATTGTTTGGTTTGATTTAATAGTCTTTGGCTTGATTGGCTTGTGTGGCTGTGGGGGCAGAGTTGTCCTCCTAGCTGGTATAAAAGGTGGCCCTGTTGCCACTATGAGACTTGAGATCAGGGATTTCCCAAGACCACCTAAGCACAGGTACCAGGGCACAGGCTAAACAGGAATATCCTCCACCCCACCCCACCCCCAACAACCGGGATTGCGGAAAGAGTGTCCAAGTGGATTCTTTGGAGAACCTTCAGAACAGAAAAGGAAGAGTGAGTTAAGACTTCCAATAGAAAGCCTAAAGCTTAGACAGGTCAACACTCCATAAGCAAGGAGAAAAGGAGAAAAACAAATCAATCAAACAAACAACGAAGGCATCTGAAGGAGGCAAGCAAAGCAAGCCTTCAACACAGTGAAGAGGCATTTGAGATTCACATTGCAATACAGGCAAAGAGCAACCCACATGCCAGGGACACAAAGAGACAACATGGGAAAGGTGCAGGATAATTCCACACCAAGCTCTACCAACCCTGTGGAAGACTCCTAGAGTGGGATGGCCCAGGACACAGATACTAGAAGTACAATTGTGGACATACTCAAAGAAATCAAAAACTATAAAGAACAAGTCACAGAACTTAGAAGAGAGAATGATATACTCAAGAAGGACGTAGAGAGAGAGAATGACAAACTCTGGAAGGAAGTGGAAACACTGAAAAACCCCATATTGAAAAAGATAAGGAAACCAACCAGTGAAGCAAAGAGCTACAGGAAGAGATTGAGAAGCTCTAAAAGGAAGTGGAAATACTAAAGAAATCAGAAGAGGAAATGAAAAAGGAAATCAAACACTCTTCCAATTAAGAGGAAAGGAATGGAAAAAGCCTCAGAAGCAGAATGGAGGAAACAGAACAAAGAATATCAGACCTGGAAGATAACACAGAACAACTAAAAACCTCAAGTAAAGATTATGAAAAATTTTTTAAATACACAAAAGTGGAACAACCAGGAAAT
>VZQC01007224.1:115101-223818 GCA_009823505.1 Rhizomys pruinosus
AGAGAGTGTTACCAAAGGCCACTAAATCAATAAAGCAAATATTGGTCTCCTTGAGTCAAGCAAGACTCCTCCATCAGCATCAGCTACACCTTACCTATCTGCATCAGGGCAGTCGTATGTCTATATATCCTAAATCCAATTGGCTCTCTCCTTGGAGGAATAATTCATGGCTGACGCTACAAGCTTACATCCTCTAGTAGTTAGGAGATTTTATAAGCCACAGTAAGACCTTGTCATCTTTTATAGAAAAACTATAGTTCATGGATTAGCATACCATCCAAACATCTGTGTCTATACCAATGTAACCTATCATAATAATTAGTACCATTAAATGCCTGTATATCTAATTGCTTGTGCTTTATTAAAGGATTAAAAGGTAATTCCTGGATAAACTGCCAACCCATGAAAGGAAATAGCCTGAACTGATCAGAGTCCAAAATGACATCTCCCGAGAAAGTAGACTGTTTTGCTTCTTGCCCACTTGTGCCCCTTTTCTAAAGCCTAGGGAACAATCTGTGGAAGAGGGGGCATAGTAGAATGTAAGGGCTGCAATTGGGGTGAATTGTGATACAACAGCAATATAGACTGGACTCTTATTTGATCAACATGCTTGTATATACAAGCCCCTCCAGCTGGACAATGGGGACCTTAGGCCATATAAGTTTGGGCATAGCTACTTGCAAACTGGTTGTACATGAAGGGTCCTTGTATTCATTACTTATTAATTATTATTAAAAAACGAATAAAAAAATGGAAAAAAAAAGAAAAATGTGAACACCTAAACATTAAAAAAGTAAAAATAAATAAATAAATAAATAAATAAAACACATAATTGAAGGAAAAGGAAATGCAATGCTACAAAATTATTCACCAAGTACAGATTGAGGGCCTGTTCTGTGCCAGCCTCAACATAGAAACTGCATCTGCCTCCTGGGCAGTATAAAGATTAAGTGAGTTACAGCAGAACTGGGAGCAGAGCACTTAGGAGCTATTATCTGTGGCCATTATTTTGTGAAGGATATGTGTTTATATTGGCCACAGGAGAAATGACTCTGTTTATCACCTACAGAAATCTCTACAAGCACTGGAGTCTTCTAGAATTTTTTTTTTACCTAGGGGAGCAAAAATTTTACCAATTCATCATTTCTGTTCACTTTCCAGTCGTACAGATCAAATGAAATAGAGGGTAGTGATGTGAAATCTAAATGTGCTACATTCAAAAATTCTCAAAGGACTCCATGAGGTGATGAAGAAACATGTTATATTACCAAACTATAGTTTATCTCATTGAAAAATAACTTTTAAAATATCCTATTGCTTTTTAAATAATAAAATGTTCTATTGTAAATATAAGTATCAAAACAAACTCAACCAGTCTTACATTTTTCTTCCTCTTAATTTAACTTGTCATACACTAATCTTGAGAGCATGCTAATATCTATGCTAAGTTGAAGATGAATTTAAAATTTGGAGTGGTTCCCTAGTTTGCTTTCTATTTCCATGACTAAAATCAACTTGAGGAGGAAAGGGTTTATTTAGCTTGCAGGTTGTAGCCCATCATCCAGGGTAACCAAGGCAGGAGCTTTGAAACAGGAACTGAAGCAGACACCGTGGAGGAGGTGCTTACTGGCTTGATCACCTACCTTTCTTATATAGCTCACAACCCTTCTGCATAGGGGGGTGCCACCCACAATGGGCTGGGCCATCGTACCTCAACAATGAAGAAAATGCCTCACAGACATGCCTGCAGGCCAGTCTGATGGAGGAAATCCCTACATTGAGGAAATTCCTACATTGAGTTTACTTTTTCCCAGGTGAGTGTACTTTGTGTCAAGTTAACTTAACCAGCACAAGTGGTGATAAGGATGAAAACCCATGCTGACCACTTTTCTGTTGCTGTGATAGATAGAATATGGTATCAAAAGCAAGTTAGGGGGGCTGGAGAGATGGCTCGAATGCTCTTGCAGAGAACCTGGGGTTCGATTCCCAGCACCCACATGGTGGCTAAGAACTGTCTTTGACTCCAGTTCCAGGGGAATCTGACGCCCTCTTCTGACCTCCACGGCATTGCACTACATGGGTGCACAAACTTACATGCAGACAGTACACTCATACACATAGAAAACTTAAAAAAAAAATTTTTTTAAATAAAAAAAAAAACAAGTTAGGAAAGGAAAGGATTTATTTCAGCTTATGGTGCCAGAGGAACAGAGTCCAAAATGGCGGGGAAGACATAATAGCAGGAACAGGAAGCAGGCTGATTACATTTCATCGGCACAGAATGAGAACAGGAAGTGGGTCAAGAACCTAAACTGCCAAATTCCATCCCCAGTGGACGAAGTAAAATGCTTCCTCCAGCAAGGGTCCTAAAAGTTCCATAACTTCTCAACCAGTACCACCAACTGGGAATCAAGTGTTCAGATACATAAGCCTATGAGGTTATTTCCATTTCTCATTCAAAGCTCTACAAAACCCATAGATGGAAAACCCAAAGTTACTCTTATTCCGTATCTATAACATGGCATCTGAAAGTGACCAACTCACATACATGAGTAGACAAAATTAACAAGTGTCTTTGTAAGTATTCCCTTCTCAGGAAAGCAGCATGTGCTACCTCGGACACACGCTCCAGGGGCAATTTTTGGAGCTCTGCCTCCCGGTTCCTGCAGCAGGCTCAACAAAGCTCTAAGGAACAGAGGATCCAAACTTCCGTTTAAGGGGAGTTTAATGGGGTGTTTCTACAGAGTGAATAAGGGAAGTCTCCCACTTACAGGGGTCCCATCCCTGGGTCCTCCTACCAAACCCATCTCAAGCCGGTCCCACGTGTGCACCACCCCCCCCCCAACATTTTCCCAGAGAGCATCACTTGTGCTTGGCTCTTTAAGCCCCTTGTCCCTCCCCCTACATAACCTGGACAGGAGGGGGTCACTGGATCCGTAGCTCAGCCCTTCATTGAGTAACACTATCCCTATGGCTGATCATGTGTCTGATGTTCAGGAATAGTCTATTCAAAAGAAGCAAATTTAAAGTATCCCACAAGAAGATACTCCAAAAATTTGTCAATATTTACTGACATTTTTTTCCAGTTGAACATTGTAGAAATATTTGCCTGTAGCCCTGCCTATATTTCTAATGACAATGTTCATGTGAGATATGTGTCAGTACCTGTGGACCCTGGCTCAGCCTTAGCATGAAGAGCAAGAGAGCTAGGAACAACAGCATATTATCTTCAGTCACTTGGGGCAAGGAAATGCTAAAATGGAGTAAAGAAAGGGAATTAGAACTGAGGCCCTGAAGTGGCTCATCAGGTAAAGGCACTATCCCCCAAACCTGGCCACCTGAAATCCATCCCTAGGACCTACATGGTGAAAGGAGAGAACCGACTCCCATAGGCTGTCCTCTGACCTCCACACATATACTATGGTACACACACACATACACATGCACACACACGCACACACACACAGGCACGCACGTGCATAAAAATAAATAATAAACACTTTAATGAAATTAAAATTATACAGAGTTGAGGATAATCAATCTGCAAATAAATAGGCCCCTATTCTACTCTCTACCTTTAATTTTGTAATTTTCATGGAAATTTATAAGCATGTTGTGATTACATGCTTATATTTGCTTATCCTCATGAGGGGAGAGAATATTAATAAAAAAAGTGTTTCCAGATACTACTACGTTATTCAAGGCATGATTATACTAAAAAGTTATTTGCCATTTATGTGGAATCTGAATTTAATTGGATGTCCTGAATTCTTTACTTGCACATTTTAACAACTCAACACATAAAGCCTAAATTAGTTACTTTCAAACCTCTGTGACCAGAATACCTGATAACATCAACTTAAGAGAGATTGACTTTGGGATTTGGGGACTTCAGCCATCATGGCAAGGAGGGCGTGGAGACACTTATGGTGCCAGAAACTCCTCACGTCACATGAAACCAGGAAGCAGAGCAGTTAGTCCAGGGGTGAGAAACATTTCACAACCAGCCCTATGAGCTTGCTTCTGTGAGTTAGGCCCACCTCCAAAAGGCTCCACAGCCTCCCAAAAGAGCATTCAGAACATGAGCCTGGGGCTGGAGAGATGGCTCAGCAGTTAAGCACACTGGCTGCTCTTTAGATGACCAGAGGGGCAGTTCCCAGAACCCACATGGTGCCTAGCAACCATCATTAACTCCATTTCCAGGGCATCCAACACTCTCCTCTGATTTGCACAGGGCGATGAATGACCCTGGTGCACTTACCTACATGCAGACAAAACACTCATAGACATAAAATAAAAATAATAAATAAAATATTTTTCAAACTATGATCCTACGGGGGACATTGAAGATTCGACCATGACAAAGCCTGCCATCCACACAGAACACTGGACTTCTATTTTATTTTTTTAAGATAAATCCTGACAAAGGAATATGTGAATTCCAAGCTACTTAAGTAGCAGCCTACAAAATTTGTCACATCTCCAACTACAAAGAACAGCAAAAAATGCAGAGAGAAGCTGATTCAACCATCTTCTAATTTTTAGGTCACATGAAGGACAAATGACAAATACTTGCACCACAGAACTTAAGGAAGAAACTCAATACTAAACATACATAAAACTGATGGTGTAGCAATAAAACACACCATCCACTGTCACTCAAGGCTCTAGGACTGTTTTTTAATCCATCTTCATTTGCAAGTAACAAACATATCTAAGATCTAAAAAAAAAAAAAATCCAGTGACCATTATAAAAAATTCAATCTGCTTCTCTCTAGCTTTTATGTTATCATTCTCATCAAAGTTTATATACGTTGTAAGCACATTCTCCTGTTTTCTTGTCCTCATAATGGAAGAAGATATTAACTCAGACAATAAAAGAGTGTATTTATATACACATAGACTACATATCACTAAAACGTAAGACAAGAGGTTCAAAGATTTCATCAGATTTTAAGCCAGCATTGTTTTCTTCTAAATGTACTTTTCTTCAAATTGCACATATCCTTTAGGGAAAACAGAGAAATGACCATGACGACCATGTGTCTTCCTAACAATGCCATTTTTTTTTTGTTTGTTTTGGTCTTTTCACAACAAGGTATCCCTGTAGCCCAAGCTGTCTTGGAACTCGCTCTGTGTAGACCAGGCTGGCCTTGAACTCACAGAGATCTGCCTGCCTCTGCCTCTCAAGTGCTAGGATTAAAGGCGTGCGCCACCACACCCGGCTCAACAATGCCATTTCATATGTGAAACAGCCGAAGGAGCATGGACGCTGGCATCCAGCAGAGTTGAACAAGTGGCTAATCCCCTGGGAATATCAGACAATTACACAGCCTCTTAGAATCTCAGGTTCTCTATCTGTAAAGTAAGAGTACATGATGACTGATGCTCACTGCAAGCCAGGTATAGAAATGAGTGCCGATGGGAAGCTCCTAACTCCAAGTGCATGACTGCATACCACCTAAGAGTTCATATTTTCAGAATACACCCAAGACCACAAATTCACCTAAGGGCTGGATCATTCCTCCTCCAACTGGGGGTAAATGTTATGCCTATGATATTCTCAAAGACTTTAGATTATGTTTTGTATTTCCAATGTATGACTGACCAATTGTATTCTTTACCTTCTATAATATTTATAAAGAGATGACCTATCAAAGGCATAAATAATATTTTATAATTTTCATTCTCTCTTGAATTTTTTCTCTGATAGATATGGTTAGTTTCTGACTTCCAATCTAACTAATCTTAGCAAGGATATAAAACTACTTTCCAGAACTGAACTACTTGGATTCCCTTGAAGACTATCACCATGTCCGCACTGAAATAATAGCATAATGCAATTTCACCTAAGATTATCTACCTTCTGCTCTTACCAAAGAATATATTCAAAGGCTATTCAACATCAGATAGTTGGGACATAAGTTACCCATGTTTTATTGCCTGTTTGATTTTCTATTTTTTAGTAAACAATTTATGTCTTTATCAAGAAAAAATGATCACACCACGCATCAATAATTTGCTGTTATATTAAAAAATATTTGGGGCTGGAGAGATGGCTCAGCAGTTAAGAGCACCGAATGCTCTTGCAGAGGACCTGGGTTCGATTCCCACCACCCACATGGTGGTTAAGAACTGTCTTTAACTCCAGTTCCAGGGGAAACCAACACCCTCTTCTGACCTCCGCAGCATTGCATGACACAGGTGCACCAACCTACATGCAGGCAGTACATTCATACACATTAAAAAATATATTTTGTAATGAAGCATTGTTACCATGTTCAAAATATACATAATACAAATACAGCACTTATTCAATAGTGATCCCAATGTAGCTTCAAATCTTTAAAGTAATAGAAGAATTTTTAAATATTTTTAAATGTAAAAATATTATAAATAATATTTAACAGTGGACTTGATAGGAAAGATTCTTAATTTATGGCACAGCAGTAAACAGAAGACAGGCAATAGAAGTCAGTTCTATAACCACACTCCACTAGTCCCAGGAATCAGACACAGTTCTGATAGGTAATAACAATTCTATAAGGTCTCATTCACACAAACCTCTCTGTATTCTTTTGAGGAGAAAGCCACCACATACACCTGTGATCCTATAATTAGAGCAAGGATAGTTGACCAGGCTGGCACTAGAAAATGAAATCATATATCAGAATGAACTCTTTCTTTTTAAAAAGAATGTCTTGATTCTGAATGAAGCTTGGCCACAAATTGTTTTCAAGTTAATAAAAAATAAACAGAAAGGGTAAATATTTTTTATAAAAAATACTTTTCTGCTGGGCACGGTGGTGCATGCCTTTAATCCTAGCACTTGGGAGGCAGAGGCAGGCGGATCTTTGTGAGTTCAAGGCCAGCCTGGTCTACAGAGTGAGTTCCAGGACAGCTGAGGCTACAAGTAGACCCTGTCTCAAAAAAGACCAAAAACAAACAAACAAACAAACAAAAAACTTTTCTTAGAAACCATCATTGAATGAGAAGAAAACTTTGAAAAATAGAATGACATCCCATATCTTTAGATAATAAGACAGTATTCAGATGGAAATATACTATCCAAAGAACTATACAGATATAGTTTAGCAGTCATTTTCAATATCCCAATTGCCTCCTTTTTAAAAATGTACAATTGATCCTAAAGTTTGGGGAGTCTAAAAAGACCACAAATAGTCTCATGAATCCCTCCCCACAAACAAATGTGAGAATTTCTTCTTTCTGGTTTCAAAACTTCTGACAAAGCCAAAGCAAGCATAAGAGAACACAATGGCATTAGGATGGTGACATAGATTGATGGAATGGAATTTAATGTCCATAAATAAACACATACAGTTTGGACAACCGAAGTTTGGTAAGGAAACCAAGATTATTCAATTGGAAAACAGAACTTTTTGACAAATAATTCTAGAGAAAATGATTACCTTAATGAAAAGAAGTTAAGCCTTATTTCATGCCTTACCTCACAATGTTAGCTCAGATCAAAAATTTAAATGTGAAAGGCAAAGCTATAGAACTCTTAGGAAAAAAAAAGAACAAAATTTGACAATTAAGTACTAGTTTTGATCCAAACTACAAGCATCTAAAGAAAATATAAAATAGACTTTTCAAATTTAAAAACTTACATGCATCAGAGAATATTATGAAAGCTAAAATATATCTCATAAAATGAATATATATCCCATAAAATGGAAGAAAATATTTGTACTCCTACATCTGATAGGATCTAGTACCTAGAATATGCAAACAACTCTTACAACTCAATAACAAAAAAACAAATATCCTAATTGCAGGGTCAAACAATTTAGATACTTCTCAAGGAATATATATATATATATATATATATATATATATGTGTGTGTGATCAAAAAGCATAATAAAATATTCTTAACACCCTTAGTCATTAAGGAAATGTAAGCCAAAACCATAATGAACTACTCAGAAGTACTTCATTTCATACTTATTATCTATAGTAAAAGTTTTAAAAATTTAAAGAAAATAACAAATGCTGACAAGAGTTGTACCTAAGTCTTCATAGTAGTGGTAAAAGGTGGAAACAACTCAGAAGTCCACTGACCGATGAATGGACAAACCAAAAGTAATAGATAGATAGATAGATAGATAGATAGATAGATAGATAGATAATAGATAGACAGACACACACACACACACACACACACACACGCACTGGAATATTATTCAGACCCTAAGAAGGATGAAGTACTAATACAAAGTATAACAAGGATTTCTATGTCATACTCTGAAAGGCTTTGCCTCCACGTATTTTTCTTCCCTCTTCCTGATAAGAAGAAGACAAGGTTGGGGCTGGAGAGATGGCTCAGCAGTTAAGAGCACCAGCTGCTCTTGCAGAGGACTCAGGTTCAATTCCCAGCACTGACATGGTGGTTAAGAACCATCTTTAACTTCAGTTCTAGGGGAATCTGACACCCTCTTCTGACCTCCGCTGCATTGCACAACACGGGTGCACCAACCTACATGCAGACAGTACATTCATACACATAAGAAAATAATTTTAAAAATTTAAAAATGAAGAAGTCATGGAAAAAAAACAGTACTCCTATCTTAGACCCTCTACTAGTTACTTTCTATTGTTATGATAAACACTGTGACTAAAATGGACTTGGAGTGGAAAGGATTTATTGTATTTCGTATCTCTCAGTTCATCACTGAAGGAAGTCAGGGCAGGAATTCAAGACAAGAACCTAGAGGCTGGAGTTGAAGCACAAAACATGGAGGAATGCTGCTTACTGGCTTGTTCCCCTGGCCTGTGGTCAGCCTACTTTCTTATACACTATAGGACCACCTGCCCAGTGTTGGTTTGTACCATCCACAGTGGGCTGGGCCTGATCACCAATCAAGAAAATACCTCATAGACATTCCCACAGGCCAATCCAATAGAGGACGTTGGCCAACTGAGGCTCCCTCTGCCCACGAGCGTCAAGTTGACAACCGAAGCCCTCCAGCACATTTGATCCTTTGTCAACTTTACACACAAACATGACATTATTAAATACAACTGTTTCATCTCTTATCCCCAAGATCTCATTAATGTTAATATTATAATATAAAAAGTATGACTTTAAAAGGCCCACAGTCTTTAAAAATTCAAACACTTCAAAAGCTCAAAGTCTCTAAAATTCTCTCAACTGTGGGTGCTTATAAATTCCAGAACAAATTACATACTGTCTTATTGGAAAAGGGAAGGACTGGACATACTTAAGTAAAACCAAAGTCCAGCAATGTAGCCCCATGTTGGATATCTGGGATTCATTCATAATCTTCTCGGCTCCAAAGGGCTTGGCCAGCTCCATTTCTCCAGCTCTCTCATCCACAGCACGCACAAGTCTCATCTCATGGGCTCAAGCTGGCTCCACGACATACTTGCTGCTGCCCTTAGTGGTCATTCTGCAGTCCTGGTGTCTCCAGTATGCAGGGGTGGACAACTGAAGCTGTACTTTCACCAGTGGTCTCTCCTGAGCTCTCGTGGTACCAAGCCTCAGATTCTCCCCATGACCCCTTCAAGCCTGGGGGTCTTTACTGCAACTGAGGTTGCACTTTTACCAGTGACCTCCCCTGACCGCTCATAGTGCAAAACCTCAGATTCTCTCCATGACCCTTTCATGCCTTCAACATCAGCTCCACCCAGGGGACTTTTGCACATTGCCAAGTTCTGCTGTCAGTTTGATGTACAGACTTGGTCCCCTCTGGACCATAGCTTCTATGTGCTAGCCCTGAGGAAACACTTCCAAGAAGATCTCACTCAGTGATGGTGATCTCTGCTACAGCTGATTTTTTAGCTCCAGCTGACCAGCACTGATCATCCTAGAGAATCACAAAGAGTTTCACTTCCAAAAATTCTTAATTCAAAGTATATCACACAAACATTATTGATAGAGTCTTTGCTTCCCTTTGAAGCTTCACAAGCCAGACCTCCATCGTCTGTAGCTTTTCAACATTTTTATCTTCCAAGCTCCCATAGAAAAGTCAATTAATCTGTAAACACTCAATAGGTTTTCCATCCCAAAGCTCCAAGTACTTCCATAATCCTCCTTAAAACAACATGGTAAGGCTGGGCGTGGTGGCGTACACCTTTAATCCCAGCACTCGGGAGGCAGAGGCAGGCAGATCTCTGTGAGTTCAAGGCCAACCTGGTCTACAGAGAGAGCTCCAGGCCAGCTGGGGCTAAAGGGAGACCCTGTCTCAAAAAGACCAAAAATAAAAAATAAAAAAATGGTCAGCTTTGTCATAGCAATACCCCATTCCTGGTACCAATTTCTGTTCTAGTTAATTTCTATTGCTATGATAAACACCATTATCAAAAACCATCCTGGGGAGGAAAAGATTTATTGTATCTTACGTCTCCCAGGTCAAGTTCATCACTGAGGGAAGTCAGGGCACAAACTCAGGATAAGAACCTAGAGGCAGGAGTTGAAGCACAGACCATGGAGGAATGCTGGTTATGGCTTGCTCCCCTATGTTCAGGCTGCTTTCTTATATAATACAGAACTACCTGAGCAGGGGTGCCACCATCCACAGTGGGTTGGGTCCTCTCATATAACTCACCAAATGAGAAAATCCCTATAGACTTGCCCATAGGCTAATCTAATACAGGAAATTCACTTACTGAGATTCCTTTTTCTCAAGCGCATCAAGTTGACAACTGAAGCTCTCTAGTGCAGACCACAGGATGAAATTTATGTGTTGACAGTGACAGAGCAATTAAAGCAAAAGCATCCAAGATTCTCTCGACGACTCTCATCTGTCTAACTTAGACTGCAACAAGAGAGAAACAAATTTACATTTTTCTTTTAGCAACTACAGGGATTTGGACTTTAACTGTAACTAATACAGGGAACTACCATTTGTTCAGGCAGTGGCCTCTATCCATATGTTGTCTGTGTAGAGAAAGATCCTGGATGAACTGAAAAACATTAGTCAGTATACTGTTCCTACATGAAGGCTTAGATCCAACAATACATAGACCATTCCTCTTCATTGGAAATCTGAAATCAATTAGGCTTCTATATTTCTAGGCAGGTGTAAAACTGGCAACATCAAAGCTGGCCAGAAAGTTCATGCCATTCATTGACTAGAAAAGCAAAACAAAAAGAACAACAACAAAAACAGAACAAAAAAGAAACTCATCCAAAAGAATACACCCAAAGAAAAAAGTGAAAAATAAATAAGCAGACACCAAATAGAGAAGCGGAAGGAAAAATATCTGTGAGAAACAAGCTTGACATGTGACACTTGCCTAGCACACAGGATCTGAGTTCAATTTCCAATACACATAAAAAGAAAAGAACAAAGTTAGAATAAATGATTGTAAATGTTTTCACCATAAAAATCACAAGTATTTGAGGATAAACATATATATATATATGCTTATCCTACTTAAACATTACACAATCTATGTATGTATCAAAATATCACATGATGCCCCATAAATATATACAATTTTTATGTGTCAAGAAAAGTTTGAAAGTCACAAAAAAACACTATCAACTAACTTGTCTTAACTGAAGTTATAGAACACTACACATAATTGTAGAAAATATACTTTTTTCAAGTAAATGGAATATTTATCAATAAAAGTCACATAAATCTTGTAGGAAACAAAGCATATTTCAGTAACTAGAAATGTTATTGTAATTAAGATTATGTTTCTGGTCATAACAGATTAAATTAGAAACTAAGAGCAAAAAGACAGTTGAGATGTCTGCTTCTCACAGTGAGGGATTTGGGGTTACAGTAACATATTGCATAAAACTAAAAATATGAACATCTATAATCAATGGTTTTAGGACAGTGGGCATCGGACAATGAAGAGTAGAGAACCATGAAAATCCTGAGGCAAAGAGATAGCTTATTATCTGTTGATGGTTTCAACATTTGTTACAAAGACCAGAAATCAAGTCTTTCCTAGGAGCAGAGAGATCAAGAGGACAAAAGAAGTAGAATTTACAGTGTATCAGAGCAGACAGAACTATGCAAAGAGAGCCCTCTCAAATCATCCACTAAACACTGGTCACTATATCAGTCTGAGGGAGTTATAACAGACCAGTGAAACAAGGACATTCAAAAACAGTGGGAAAAAAAAAAGATGTCTAAACCCCCATACACAACCAAGATTGTTACCTATTCCCTCTATTCAGACTAGAAAAGTGGAACAAATACATAATATACTACAAAAAGTTTTGCCTTAATAGTTGGGCAGATTAAAGCCCAGATTTAAAAATTGTTCCCTGTAAGATAAGGAGTAAGTCAAGAAAGCCTGGTTTTAGTACTTTTATTGAACATTGTGTTAGAGATTGACTGAAGCCAATGCAATAAGACAAGAAAATACAGGGAAAACAGAATGGAAGATGTAAACTGTCTTCATGCTCAGATAATATGTTCCTCCCTGCTAGAAATCCTGTGGAATCTATAAAATCACTACTAGAGCTAATAAATGATTTTACTATGCTCTGTATACAATATACAATAAGTATACAATATATGATAAGTACACAATAATTGGATATTGAAATCAAAGTATTGGTATCATTTATAATAGCATGTACAAACATCAGTACACAGATCTAAGAATAAAACAACAACAAAAAAATCCAAATAAGAAAATAAAAAGAAAAGAAAACGGAAAAGAAAATAGTCTTTAATCTCAGCACTTAGAAGGCAGAGGCAGGCAGATCTCTATGAGTTTCATGGCCTCCATAATCTACAGAGTGAGCTGCAGGCCAGTTGGGGCTACAGGGAGACCTTGTCTCAAAAAGACCAAAAAAAAAAAAAAAAAAAAAAAAAAAAAAGAAAAGAAAAGAAAAGAAAAGGGAAAGAAAACAATATTAAGGCACAAACCAGTGATTAAAAATGATAAAGAGGTCTGATGTGTAACTCAGTGCTAGAGTACCAAAGACCTGGGATTTGACCTCCAGCACCAAAATTAAACAATAAAACAAAACACCTTTCAGTCCATTTCCAATCTGAGGCCTCAGTGATAAAGTGCATACTTAGCATGAGAGAGGCCCCGGGGGAAACAGAAAACACAAAGGAACTTCCATCTGTACTTATAATCTGTAAAAAAGTGAACTCTAAATGGATCATAAGCCAAATGTAAAATCAAATGCAATAAGCTTTCTAGAAAAATGGAAGGAAAAGACAATGTGTATGACATGGGAGTAGGCCATAAAATTTTAGGTAACAAACCAAAATTCAACCCATAAAAGAAAAAAAAAGATCAAATGGAAAATCTTCTCTTTAAAAGATTTTCAAGAAAACAAAAAGAAAAATCACTGACTGGGAGAAAAATACTATATTTAATAGACTGGGAGAAAAATACTATATTTAATAAAGTGTTAGTAGCCAGTATATATAGAGAACTCTCAAGTCAATAATAACTTAAAAACCCAGGGGAGAAACTAGCCAAAAATTGTGACATTTAGTGGAAGAAGATAGATGACAAATGTTTCCACAGTCCTCCCCCAAAACAACATGATCAGGTCCATTACAGCAATAACCCACATTCCTGGGGTGTTAGTTTGCTTTCTGTTGCCGAAATAAAACACTGAACACAACCAACTTGGGGAGGACAGGGTTTATTTCATCTTGTAGCTTTCATCATCTGGGAAGTTAAGATGGGAACTCAAAGCAGGAACACAGAGGCAGTAACTGAATCTGAAACTGTGGAGGAAGGCAGCTTGCTAGCCTCCCCTTCTGGGCTTGCTCAGCTATCTTTCTTTTTTTATTTTACTTTTTTTAATTTTTTATTTATTTTTTATGTGTATGAATGTACTGTCTGCAGGTCCGCCTACTCAGAAATGGTAACACTCACCTGAGCTGGGCTATCCCACATCAATCATCAGTTAAGAAAACAACAACAGAAAGACTGCATCAGAAAGTGGACTGAAATGGTGAATTGGAAAGGGGGGATGGGTGGGAGAGGGACACGGGTGTATATTCGATTAAGGCATATTTAATTGACGTGAGCTCAGCAAGTACCCAGTTTCGCCTAGACACTGTCTACAGGACACATGGTGTTTTAGGACTTAGTAAACAGCTCATACACATTTAAATAAGATCATTTGGTTTGCCAGGGTATGGAGACAGGGATAATGTCCTGTAACCCAAGCTGGCCTGAAACTCATTATGTAGACCAGCTGGCTTCAGTCTCACATCAAGTCCACCCTCCTCTGCCCCAGAGGCTGGAATTAATGGTGATGGCCCATGCCTGGCCATATTTATACTTAATTATATATACATAATATATATATATAGTATATATATGAGATAGGTTGAAGACACTGTGTCACGCCTCTGGGCTCTCATCACATTGCATACATGGGTGAATGCCACATATGATGCCTCACAGGCAGGCACGTAAGTGTACCCTGTGCATGCAATGCCTATGGAGGCCATAAGGCAGGGTGAGGGATCCCTTGAACTGTAGTTACCAAACGGCTGTGAGCTGTCAGAGTTGAAGTGGGTCCTCTGGAAAAGCAGAAGTGGGGGAAACTCCAGTTGTGTTGGCACACGCCTTTAATCGCTAGCACTTGGGAGCAGAGGCAGGCAGATCTTTGTGAGTCAAGGCCCCAGCCTGGTCTTCAGAGTTGAGTTCCAGGACAGCTGGTGGTTACAGGGAGACCCTTCTCAAAGAAAGACCAAAAAAAAAAAAAAAAAAGCAAGGAATCTTAACTGCTGAACCATCACCACAACCACAGCATTTATATATTTTTAATAAGTACCCAAAATAATATTATTGGGAAAATTGGGGAACATTGTGCAAGTAGAGGTAAAGACTCAGCTCTGAAATAAAAGACATGCCTAGCTCAACTCATTTTCTTGAAAATAATGATATGTATTTTCGCTAAAGGTTTTTCACTATTCTCTGCCCCCATTTTATTTTGCTGTTGGTGGTGGTGCTGTTGTTGTTTGTACTTATTGCTTTTTCATTTGTTTTGTTCTTGTTTTGTTTTTTTTGAGGACAAGATCTGCTATGTAGTTCCTTTCTGGTCTGGAACTCCTTATGTTAGACCAGGCTGACCTATAGATTATTTAGCAATAAATTGGGATGTAATGATACCTACTGAAAGTTGTAAAATTCGATGCATGTGACATGTGTGCACAGTACTCAGCAAATAGTGAACGCCTCTGTCTTTGTCTTTCTTTGCGTGTTTTTTTCTGTAAACTGGATCTTTCTAGTAGCTTGAGTTGCCTTGAAGTTATTTGCGTATTCCTCCTGCCTCAGGCCTCCCCAGTGCTGGGCATTACCAGCCATGCATAATGTGCTTGTCTTTCCTTCCTTTTTAAATATGTTTATTTACTGTTATTTTATTTATGTATATGTATGTTTTGCCATCATGTGTGTAAGTACATCCATTCATGCAATGCCCACAAGACAAGAATGGGGCATCAGATTCCTGGAACTGCAGATTATGGATAGTTATTAGCTGCCCTGTGAGTGCTAGAAACCAAAATACAAGAAGAGAAAAGAAACTCTACAAGAGCACCAGTCCCGCTCTTAACTGCTAAGCCATCTCTCTAACTCCTCTGTTATGTTGAACTGTACCCCAAGATGGAGTTACTGCTGACCAACAGGAAGCTGGAGTGACGGGATATGAGTACTAAGAGGGCTGGAATGCAGCTCAGTGGTGAAGTGTGTTGTGCGTGTGTGAGTGTGTGTGTGCTGTGTGTTGTGTGTGTGTGTGTACCTGGTTCAATCAATAACTACCACCACTCAGCATGGATACCACAACCCAGCAGGCAGCATTCCAGGAAACAGAAACTAACCCACCTCAGTTTCTCAATAACCTCCTGACTCCTGTTGTGAAACACTATAATGGCAGTTATCCATCGAAGGCAGTTTCTGTAGCAGGCAGCATGAAAAACTGAAAAAGCACTAATGCGTAATGCCCAAAACTAAAACCCTCTTTCCCTTACCAAGGACCTATTTGCTGACTTGTTAAAGAGGACCAATTAAAGGGAACAAGATAGACTCCATTTTTCTACTTTGTGGAACTACACCATCCGAGAAACAGCCACCCCCCCTCAGATTCCAGGAAAAAAAAAAAACCAAAAAAAAAAAAAAACAGAATATCTCAATAGCTAGCAGGGAAGGACCAAAGTTGTTTGTTGAAATAACTAACAGGGAAAGATGAAATGAAACATTCCTGTTCTTCACCAGGTGTACTCAGTGAGCCAAAGATTCTCCGCCCAACATGTGCCACCAAGCTGCGAGTGGCCCCTCCTATCAGTCTAATAACAAGGATTCCTCAGTCCTCATAATTCAGTATATAAAATGCCAAAACTGGGAAAATTCCCTGCTTCGGCAATTTTTCCTTTTAAAAAAACCCCAATTCCCCTAGACCAGGACTGCTCTCTCCTCTCTGCTGCGTTTGACAGGATAGCAGCCTGAGCTGGAGCCAGAATAAAGACTCTTTGTACTTACATTGGAGCCGCGTGTCTTGTAGTCTTTTGGGGTTCTCTGTGATCTGGGCATAACAGACTTTCCTCCCCTTACTCACAAGGACTCCATAAGATCCAGCCCTGTTTGACAAGGGGCTGCTGCTCAACTCTGATCCTGGAGGGAGGCAGTCCACAGTCTATTCCCCAATGAACTGCTTGCTGTCCCCCATCAAGTTGTCTTGGATGGTGGTCTTCACTACTCCCCCTTTCAAACCTAACACCCTTCTCATCTATTGTCCCCCAAGTAGGCATACAAGTTTAAAATTGAAAATTGCCCAGGTATAATTTGATAGAGGTAATTAAGGTGACAAAGTAAAATTTTGGTTAATGTATAGTGTAGTTATATTGTTTTGTTTTGTTTTTTGTTTTTGAATAGTTTCCCTGTAGTCCCAGCAAGCCTAGAACTCCTTGTGTAGACCAACAGGCCTAGATCACAGAGATCCACCTCCATCTCAGAGATCCACATCCCTCTGCCTCCTGAGTGTTGGATTAAAGGATGTCCTGCAATAAAATGTTACTTTTCATGTGGCTTTAAATATACCCTCTCATAGTCTGAAACATTAAATTCTCAATATTTTATTCATTAAACAACCATTTATTTTTATTCTTTGACATTTCATCACATGTATACAGTGAATTTTGGTCATTTTCAACACCTCCATTTACTCTCTCTCTCTCTTATCCCCTTTCTACTCCTGCCAAAACTTCTTTTTAGCAAACCCCCATCTTCACTTTGATTGGTGTGTGTGTGTGTATGAAAAAAAAAACAAAAAAAAAAGATGGAGAGAGAGAGAGAGAGAGAGGACCTGTAATAGTTTAACTGCAGTTGCTTGCATGAACATGAATTTACTTGAACATTCGCAATTCATCAGAGTCCACCTAGATGAAGAAGATGGTGTTCCCTTTTCCAGTCCCTCAGAAAGGAGTGGAGACTCATAAGTCCTTCGTCATTGCATGATGCAATGGTGAGGAGCCCAGTATTCTGCAGGTTGTATGGATGTAACTGCAGCTGCAGAAAGTTTATGAGTGTAAAGTTCCTGTCATGTCAGAAGATAACAACCATGCCCTGAGCTCCTACTTAGCATTACATTATGCTTTGGAGCATAATCACAAGAAAACCAAATCTGTCCTCTGCTTTTGGCTCACTGAGCATCTTGCTGCTTCTGTGACTCTGCTGATTTTGGCTCTCACTTGTATTGCTCATACTCTCAAAATGATACCATTTTTGTTCAGCCATAGAAATTCCCTAAGCTTTTGCACCTGCTCTATTCAAATCAACCTTCCCATTTGCTCCTGGACCCACAGCTCTAAAGCTCAAAAAGGACTCCTTTCCAACTAATACTAGTGAAGAAGGGAGCCCTCCTGTCTAGTTACTCTTGAGCAAAGGAATCAGACAACCAATGCTCTACAGCCATTAAAAATGGATGAGGAATCTGAAGAGTTTACAAGGAATTTGGAATCTATTGAATAATTTATTTTGATAAACTCCAATGCGGAAATATTTGTAAATTTTGACTTGAAATAAAAAATTTAATTTTCTTTCTTAGCAGTCTCCATCCTAGTTCTGTGTATTAAACCTTAACGATGTGTTATACTGACAAGTCATGTATAATGTACAGAGTACTGTTTTAATTCTTTTTCCTTGTATAAACTAAATGAATAAAACTCTTTCCGCTGTTTTCTCCATCTTTCATTCTCAACCAGGTAATCCAGACTTGAGAAAAGGTCCAGAGGTCAGCTTGTTGATATTTAGAAGTATAAACTGATACCAGCCAACCATGAAATTCCACTTTTGTATAATGATCTCTATCAAGGATAATATTTTTTTCTTTTCCTTTTTTTTTTAAATTATGTTTTTATTGATTGCTTTGTGCATGTTCAGTACATTTTTCCAATGTCAGTTCAGGCTTATTTCCCTTTCCCTCCCGCCGCCACCCACCCCAACCCATCCCAGATCATGCGTATCTGCATAACTCGTCGCTGCATCTTTCTTCTCATTTTTTTTTTTTTCATTTTTAGCTATTAGTGATAATCCATGAGTACAAACAT
Source organism: Rhizomys pruinosus (assembly GCA_009823505.1). Classification (NCBI taxonomy): domain Eukaryota; kingdom Metazoa; phylum Chordata; class Mammalia; order Rodentia; family Spalacidae; genus Rhizomys; species Rhizomys pruinosus. Next base: position 133,636 of record VZQC01007224.1, read on the forward strand.
CCGTCATGCCAAACCATTGCAGGCTGTTTGCTGCCCAAACACCTACGCCCCACATCCAGTGGGGGGGACAGGTGGTTTGTTCAATCAAGTTGATCTTGAAAATGAGTGTCCAGACACAATTGCTGTAGTTTCACAATTCACCCAATCGCACCCTTACATTCTACCACGCCCCTCTTCCGCAGGTTTGTTCCCTAGGCTAGAAAAGGGACACAGGGGATGAAAGGTAAAACAGTCCACTCTTCTTGGAGCTGTTGACTTGGATCTGGTCAATCTGGCTGTTCCTGTTCATGGCTGACAGTTTTGTCCAGTGAATAACCTTTCGATCCTACTAATGAAGACAGCAATTAGATATATGGTATTTAAGCAGCACTAATAGTTATGGTAGGTTACTTTAGCATAGCACATGTTTGGATATGTTAAATCCATGAATACAACTTTTCCCCCTGTTAAAATGACAGGGTCTCTACTGTGGCTTATAACATTCTCCTAACCTGTAGAGGATGTAACTTGTTGGCATCAGCCATGGGTTTTTTCTCCAAGGGGAGAGCCAATTAGCCATTAGATTTGGGATATACAGGCACAGGCCTGCCTCTGCTGCACAGTATTTCCAGGCAGGTGAGTGTAGCTGTGCTGACGAGTGAGTCTTGCTTGACTCAGTAGACCATATTTGCTTTATTGTTTAGTGGCCTTTGGTACACTCTCTGGCATTTCCAGAGGCCATCCTGTACACTTGCATGTGGGTCTCAATACAATCCCTCCCATGTTAACGTCAGGTCTTCGCAGCAGGGTCTTATTGCCTCTCCTCCTGTAGGATCCCAACCTAGAGGCAAGGAGCCCTACCTTTTGTGGGCCTTGATCCCCTGGCCAACAGCCACCTGGAGAACAATCCAAATTCGCTGATGTCACAGCTCCTGTTATTAATATATTTTTGTGGCCCTTGAGTGCATAAAGCCCTAGGACTTAGTTATATACTTGGTTCTGAAACAAGGAAGAGGTTAAATGCCCTTCCACAAGTTCCCATGTTAGTGAGTCAATTAATGAAAAAGCAGTTTTTAGCCGTTTATAAAGAGATTGACCTTGTACATATTTGTCTCCAATTTACAGTTGGGGAACGACCCATCATCGTCACATATGTCGCCTTGTTCTATGGGGGGGAAGGCAAGAAGTCTCTCAGATCAAACCCTTTGCAGCACTAGAAGAAGAGGGAACAACATCATGATTAATTTGCAGAGTAAATATGGAACTAGAAGCCATTGTGTTAGTGAAGTAACACAGTTCCCAGAAAAAAAAACAAACGACGAATAATGGTGTCTCGCTCATATGGTGGATGCTAAGTACCATACAACCCAGATATAAATATTTCTTCAGTGGAGAGGGAGATAGTAAAGCTTACATCTCCCGGGTCACAGTTCATCACTTAGGAAGCCCAAGGCAGAAACTCAGGGCAAGAACCTGGAGGCAGGAGCTGAAGCACAGGTCATGGAGGAATGCTGTTCACTAGCTTGCTCCCCTGGCCCATGCCCAGCCCGCCCTCCCATACTGCACACAACAACCTGCCCAGGGTGGCACCACCCACTGTGGGCCGGGCCCTCGCACACTGCTCCACCACCAAGACAATACTCCACAGATGTGGCCACAGGCCAATCCAATGGAGCCAATTCCCCAATTGAGGCTCCCTTAACTCAGGTGTGTCAAGTTGACACTAAAGCCATCCAGCACAATAGCCAAAAACTTTCAAAAAATATCTAGAATGCCTTGAGGCTTTTGAAACTAATACAAAAAAAAAAAAATATTGGGTTTTGAGATGTTGTGGCATTAGATTTATCTACATAATGAACATTAATTATTTAAAGCTGAAATCTTCATTAAACACTCTTAAAAGTCCATCTTTCCAGAATAAAGTCACTTTGTGCTTACTAAATCCCGCAGTTTTATAGATTTTTGTAAACCTTAAATGAGCCCAAATCTAAGATAGCCAACATATTAATATCTATGAAACCCTCAAGAAGTCTGTGCAAGCTTCTAAAAATGGAACTGAGACATAAATATTAAGCAGGTCATTTTAGTATTTACAGTATTAGGCTCCGCTGCATGTGATAAATAATTTTGCATTTCTTCCAAGTTCAGGGTTTGTCTAACCTGATTTTGCTGGTCTGGTAATTAGTGAATCTTCCTTGGGAAGTTAATTACCCTTCCCTAACCCTGACCAAAATATGTGCTGTAAAATGAATTTAAATTTTTTAATCAAGAAAAGCCTTTCCCTATGGGCTTTTCAGATTTAAAAATCCAATTAGCTTTAATGTTTTTCCTCTTAGAGATTAACCACCTTTTAATGTTATGAAACATTAATTGGAATTCAAACTATTTATAGCCCCCTTTTAAATAACCTTTTAACAAATCAGTAAAATTTTATTTATTTTACAAATATTATTTAACTCCTATCTCTGGTATTCTTTCATTTAACTATGATTCAAATTTGTCTTATAAATATAAATTAATATTCACTCTTATTTCTAAGAGTTTTTGCAAAGAAAATTATTCAATAGTTTAAAATAAAATATCTAAAATTCCTTTTTTGATAAAAGAAATGTTGCAGTTCTAACCAGGATTTTTTTTCAATTTTTTAAAATTATGTGTGTGTATGTGTGTGTGTGTGTGTGTGTGCATGCATGTGCACACATGCACCTGTGCATGCTTGTATTATGTACATAGGTGTAGGTTATGTGCATGTAAGTGCAGATGTCCACTGAGGCATTGGGTTCTCTGGAACTAGAGTTACAGGTAGTCATGAGTTGCCCTAAGTGGATGCTGAGATCTGAACTTGGATCCTCTTTAAGAACTGTACACACTCTTTCTAGCCCCTCCAAGGAAAAATTGTATAATGGAATGTGGATCATGAATGTGCAGTGTTAGGAAATGTTCCATAAACTCTTTAAAGAGTACAACAATTGGGATCTGGAGAGATGGTTCAGTGGATTAAGTACTTGTTGTTCAAGCATGTGGACCTTAGTTCAGAACTCCTCCAACCCAGTAAACATCAGGCATGGCCACACACTCCTATAACCCCAGTGCTGAGGGGGCAGGAGCAGAGCCAGGTAGATCCAGGTAGTCAATGAACAGTCACTCTAGACAAAAACCAGGCTGCTCCAGGTCCAGTGAGAGACCTTGTCTCTAAATAAATAAATAAATAAATAAATAAATAAATAAATAAATAAATAAATAAAGGTGGAGGGACTAGAGAGAGGGTCAGAGGTTAAGATTACTTTGTACTCTTGCAGAGGACCTAAGTTCAGTTCTCAGAACCCACATGGCAGCTTACAACCATCTATAACTCCAGGTTCATGGGATCTGATGTCCTCTTTTGGACTCTAAGGGCACCTTCAGGCATGAGATACACATACATATATGTAAGCATATGTTGAAGCAATACAAATTGGAGGGAACAACAACAACAGAAGAACTGGGACAAAGAGCCAACTGAAACAGTAAAGTTCTCCCCAAAACAAAAATCCTCTGCTTTGAAAAACTTTAAAAAGACTCAGGAAAAGATACAAGACATGTATGGCAGAATGCATGAACTCGGGTGGGCTAGGGGACATGGAAAGGAAAATGGGTCTAAATTGGAATGAGAAATGATGTATGAAATGCACAAAACTTCAATAAAAAGTATTTAAAAATGAAAAAAAATCCAATGTCTCTTTAAAATATCCAAGATCTCTTAACTGTGGGCTCTTGTAGCATCCAGAATACATTACATACTATCTTACTTCAAGAAGAAAGAAGCAGGGTATAGTCACAATCAAGTAAAAGCAAAATTTACAATGTAAATCATGTTCTACAGCTCATTGCTGAGCATCTGCAAATCATGAACCATCTTCTGGTTCCACAAGCACGGCCTGTCTCACAGGCTCAGGCTGGCTCTACCCACACCTGCTACAGTTCTGGCATCTCCAGTATTTGGAGGTCTGCACTGAAACTGAGGCTGCACCCTCACCAATGCCCTCTCCTGTTATCCAGGCTCAGCTTCTCTCCTTGATCCCTTCAATCATGCTATTTTCGTGCCACTAAAACTAGTGGGAGAATCTTTGTCTTACCCCTGATCATTGAAGACTACTCTTTAGTCTTTAAGCACACTTAATATGTGAATCCTGGATTTTCATAAATGCCCTTGTTTCTAGTTGCCAGAATAATTTTATCATGAAAGGTGCTGGATTACACCAATTATTTGTTGTTGCTGTTGTTTATTTTATAGCAATTGAGATAATTATGTGGCTTTATTTCCTTTGTTCTATTAATTGATACATTAAATTGGTTTTCTTTTTTTCTTCTTTTGTTGTGATAAGAAAATTTTTTTTCATTTTTTTTAATTGATGCTTTGGGTATTTCATACATCATTTTCCAATTCAGTTCAGGCATATTTCCCTTTCCCTTCCCGCCACCCCACCCCACCCCATCCCAGATTATGCATTCTGGCATAACTGTCCTGCATCTTTCTCTCAGTTTTTTTTTTTCATTTTTTAGGAATAAGTGATAATTTATGAGTACAAGCATCCTTCATGTAACTCCAATTTGCAAGCAGTTGTGCCCAAACTGCCTTCTTTAATTGACTAAATTGGTTTTCTTATGCTGACCCATGCTTGTATTCCTGACATAAATTCTCCTTTCCTAAGACATATAATCAATTTAATTTTCTGTTGGTTTTAATTTGCTGGTATTTGGCGAATTTTGTATTTATGTGAAGGATGTGGGTTTCTAGATTTTTTTTTTTTACCTATGGTGGTGTCTTGACTGGTCAAAATATTAGGATAATTCCATTTGAATAGAATAAGTTAGTTCCGGGGCTGGAGAGATGGCTCAGCGGTTAAGAGCACCAACTGCTCTTGCAGAAGACCCGGGTTCGATTCCCAGCACCCACATGGCAGCTAAGAACTGTCTTTAACTCCAGTTCCAGGGGAATACAACACCCTCTTCTGACCTCTGCAGCATTGCATGACACGAGTGCACCAACCTACCTACAGACACATTCATGCACATAATAAATAATAAATAAAAATATTTTTTAAAAAATAAGTTAGTTCCTTCCGCCTCTACTTTCTGGAAATAAAAGGAAGAAAACTATTTCTAAAATTAGTCCATTTTATCTAGATTACCTAATTTGACTCCCTACAAATTGTCAAAGCATTCTTTGTTTCTATAAAAATCAATTATGATGTCTTTGTTTCTATAAAAATCAGTTATGATGTCTTTGTTTCTATAAAAATCAGTTATGATGTCCCTTCTTTCACTTTGGCTTCTTTTGTATCTCATTTTTGTAAAATGTGTGTTTGTGTTGCATATGTGTGTGTGTCTGTGTGTGCATGCACATGTATGTGTCTGTGTGTGTATTACCTGCGTGTGTGTGTCTTGCTCATTCTAGCTAAGGTTTGGGAGTTTATTAAATTTATCAGAGAAATTGATTTTCAACTTTTTGTTTCATTGATTCTATTGTTTTCCTATTCTCCAATTAAATTTTTTAAGGGCACGAAAGCCATAAGGAACATGGAAATTCATTCTAAGAAAGAACTCTTGAACAGTTTCTTAGAAGGAATGAGATAAAAGTTGATCATTAAATTCCAAACAAAACAAAAACAGACCAGTTTTATTGTAAACTCTCTTCTAGATACAAACACTTAAGACAGCTTTACTCTTTCTAAATCCTTCTCAACTGGTCTCTAAAAGCTTAGGAACTTTTCAGACTTCACAAGTCAGTGAATGCTTTCTAGTGAAGCCAATACCTCTACCATGTTGCTAGTTGCTAACAGATCACATGTGTGTCCTGACATCACTCTAACAGGATGCAAATGGAATGTAAGAACAGACTTGGATCCTGCCCACACCAGTCTGACTGAGCAGCACTGAGATACACAACTTTTCATTATTCTTTTTTTTTTTTTTTTTTTTTTTTTTTTTTTTTTTTTTTTTTTTTTTTTTTTTTTTTTTTTTTGAGACATGTTCTCCCTTTTAGTCCCAGCTGGCCTGGAGCTCACTATGTAGACCAGGCTGACCTTGAACTCACACAGATTTGCCTGCCTCTGCCTCCAGAGTGCTGGGATTAAAGGAGTACACCACCATGCCAGGCTCATTATTCTCTTTAAGTTCAGTCACCTTAAGAAAAAGTGCTAGCAGCTAAAGTGTAAATTTTGTAAATATCCCGGGCCTTTCTCCCATAGTGATCTGAAACAATGATACCAGAACCTTTTCAGAGATTCTAAGGGAAATCTATTCGCAGTGGCTCACAGCCATTACACCGATGGTCAAATCAACTAAAACACCAAAAAGGTAAATATTACTCACTAAAAACGCTGCACTTTTCTCATGCTACAAAACACCTCCACCTTACCAGAATCACAATTTCTTCAGATGTTGTAAGAACAGTGAACTAAAACGAGTCCATTGAGGACTTGCAGTAGCTCAGCAAGAGAGCACTTGTCTAGCACACCAGGCACTAGGTTTGATTCCTCAATCAGAAAATTTTTAAAAAATCCCAACAAATCCAACTATGACAAAGTTAGACATATCAAAGAGGATCCATAGCATATATACAAATGCTATGGATATATATACATATACATATATCCATAGCATATATACATATATATATAATATATATAACATATATTATATATACATATATACATATATTATATATACATATATACATATATATATATATGTATATGAATGTGTGTGTGTAGTTTTTTCATGTCCTGTGCTGTTCAAGATCTTTCTAGCACACTGTGTTCCCTTTTCTCTCTCAGGCCTCATGAGAGTTCCAAATTCATAATAGATTAGGTGTCTGATCACCAGGTACAAATTGCCAAGCAGACAACACAGGGCAAACAAACACCCTGCAGACCAGGATGTTTGATGTCTGACTCCATACATAGTACCCCTAACTTTTAAAAGATGGCCATAGGTTTAAAGAGGAAATGCAGGGATTGTACAACAGAGAGGCTGCATTCCACATTAGTGTGCCTCAGTAACCTGGCCTGCTTTCACCCTCTGGTCTCCTATTAATCTTTCTAATTTGGAGATTTAAAAAATCTTATCTCATGCCGGTCGTGGTGGCGCATGCCTTTAATCCTAGCACTATGGAGGCAGAGGCAGGTGTATCTTTGTGAGTTCAAGGCCAGCCTGGTCTACAGAGTGAGTTCCAGGCCAGCTGGGGCTACAGGGAGACCCTGTCTCGAAAAGACCAAAAAAAAAAAAATCTTACCTCTGCTACTTATTTAAAGAGTACTTAAAGTTGTTATTTTTTTTTTAACTTTTTGCTGCATATTTCACTAAAACCTTTTGCTAAATGGCACTTCTGTTCTTGCTCATTTCTGGATTTTTTTTCTAGAAAGTACCTTCCTTCCAGCTCTAAGATGCCTGTAGCTGGTTTCTCTCACATGGAATATGACAGTTTCCTTTTCAGTTGTGAGAATGGGGGACAAAGAAGATCCAGGGTCCTCAAAGCCAGACAATCCCCTTCCTCTTCTCCATGGTCTCCTGTGTGAAATCAACACAATTCAGCAAATCGGCATGGCTCAGTGTAGCCAAATGATGCTTAAGTACTGCAAGAACTTCTGTGAAGAGGTGAGTGAATCAGCAAGGGTCTGTGGGCAGAGCATGATGGGAGGAAAGCAGAGAGGTCTGGTTTAAATTTCTCCTCTGCCATTTTAGAGCTACAGTTCGGTAAGTCCCCTTCTGAGCAGAAATTCCCATATTTACAAAGGGCTGGAATGGGAGCTGGAGAGATGGCTGAGCAGTTAAGAGCACAGGATGCTCTTGTAGAGAACCTGGGTTCGATTCCAGCACCCACGTGATGGGTAAAAACTATCAATAACTCCAGTTCCAGACCATCTGGCTGGGGCGCTGCAGAGAGAAATTCAATTTAAAAGATAGAAATAGTCTCAAATGAAAACCAAGTCCTAGTTCATAATGAGCCCTCTCTGGATCCTGCCAAGGGACTGCGCAGCCCAATCCATAGCTCAGCACTTGCACCCACCCACGTTACCACTCACTAAGGTCTACTTTGCTGTTGAATTTGGTTCTATAGACCAGCAGAAGCACACCTGGGAGCTCTATATAAGAATGCAGAAATCCAAGCCCAGCTCAGAACCACAGCAAAGCAGGCGTTACAGTTTAAAATGATATCAGAGGATTGATCTCCCTGCCCACCGAAGTGGGGGACAACGCCGACCTGCTGCATTAGTACGCTGTACCAACTGGTTCCTTCTTGTTTATGCCAGTGTAGGCTGAGAGTTGAGTCCATGTTATGTGTAAGACACTGTTAGACTCTTGTAACTGTGTTCTCGGTTCTTTACAAAAGCCAGAAATTTGATTTCTAATTTACATATGCTCAAACTGAACTTCCGAGGGCTTTGAGCTTCTTTGCTAAGTAGTCAAGAGGAGATCATGACGTCTCTGGAGCAGGTCCTCCCTCCTCATTTCTATAGCTGTCTTTCAAATGGGTTAAAAAGCAGAACACCCACCCCCAAAATTGTGATGATTTTTCTGACAAACACTATTGTATATTAAGTGGCTGTTTCAGACGGAGGAGAGAACTTTAACTTTCAGGCTACAAGACTAAACTATGAGCTTTAATACAAAACGTACAACTGGATCTGGAACCCCAGCGAGAGCAATCAGCTGCTTCTGATCTCGCTATTAGTCATCTCTTCCATCACCCATGGTGCCTGCTGCTCAGACTCACAAGTCAACAACTTGCAACAGGCACCAAAGCTCTAGGAAACATGTGTGAGGAAAAACTAAAGTAAGACAATCTCTGTAACTTAATTGTTTACCTTGCGATTGCAATTGCAAAAAGATCCTGCCTATCTCATTTTAAAATCCTATTTATTTATTTATCTATTTATTTATTTAGTGGGTGCAGGAGGATCCACACTTACATGCCACAGCTCATGGGTGAAAGTCCAAGGACAACTTTCAGGAGTCGATCCTTGATTTCCACCTTGTTTAAACTGGTTCTTCCTTACTGCTTCTATGACACACAGCACTCCGGGCTAGCTGATCCACCAGATCCCAGCAGATTCTCCTGGCAACACCTCCTGCCTTCCCATAGGAGTGCTGGAAATACAGTGCTTGCTTGCTTTCTTTCTTTTCTTTCTTTCTTTCTTTCTTTCTTTCTTTATTTATTTATTTATTTATTTTTATTGATGGTATTTAGATCCCTCGCCTTTCTGAATCTCTCCACACTGTCCTGCCCAATTTAATGAACTCATATATTAATATGGCCTGTAGAGCAGAAAGTCCTTTGGTGTGGATCCACCCACAGGGCCCACCAAGAACTGCTTAAATGGAGAGAATAAGTGTTTGTGAGACTCAACCCTAAGTGGCACACTCTTCAATGCAACCTGTACACTTAGGATGAATGCATCTCTTAACTCTTACCAGAGAAGTTTCCTTATGCAGAAGACAGTGATCAACACCGACACCCACAATTAGCCAATGTACAGAGAGCAAGAGTCCTTATCCCTGGATAGGACAGCTATTTCAAACCTCTGCACTTTTTTTAATGTGAGTTTCAGGGATCAAACTCAGGTCATCATGTTTGTGTAGCAAGTGTTTTTACACACGGAGCCATCTCCACCCCCACCTTTACCCCACCCCATCTCACTTTGGCAGTCAGATATCATTCAGTGTGGCTCTTGGTATCTTGAGAGAGAAGAATTTATAAGATATGTATCTAGAAATTCCGTGGAGGCAGGTGCTGTTGCTGGGAACAGCCACACAACTCCTTTGGTATCATAAAATTCCTGACCTAAATAGGCATCCACAAAAACTACATGTATTCTTTTACATCTTCCTTGCTCAGAAGCATCATATCCCATTGATGGCAATGGGTGAGCCCCTCTCGCAGCACCTGCGGATGTTACATACCTACAGGTGATATATGAAACCTAAGCCAGACCCTTCTCCTTCACCATCATCATCCTTTCCCTATATTTCTATCTACTGAATGAGCCCCTGATCAGTGAGATAATATTAAACAAGGTAACAGTGTAGCTTGATACCATTACCATTAATTGAGCACCTGTTAAGCGGTAAGAGATGTTTTCAGAAGGTGTCTTCTTCCCTGCTCATAGAGAAAGGAGAAAACTCAAGCTTGGCTGGGTTAAGTGACTCGACCAACATCATGGGGTGCAGCGGCAACGTTTGCACTCCTGCAGCCACTGGCTCTGGTGTTAGAAACAGCCCGTGCTCTTCAGGCGAAGGGGACTTCTTCGTACTCAGTGCTGAACTAAAATCCTACATCCCAAGGGCCCTTCTAGGACCAAGGGTCCTTCTAGACACCAAACTATTTCCTGTATCTGCAATGATATTTCAAAGTTCACTTCACTGTGCATCTGCATCCTGAGCCTGGGAGTCTGCATCTCCCACAGGCCCACCCTGGTGCTCTAAGATTCTCATGAGTGAGAATCAGAAGGAGCGGGGAGTTGTTCTGTACAGAGCTGATCTTAGGTTTCTCTCACAATATCTAAATATGTTTCATCAAGGACCCTAAAGAGATACCAACCTCAGAAAAAGAAAGAAAACTGAAGAAACTTGGAGCACTTGCTGGAGTCTGCCATGTGGTGGAAAGAGAAAGCTGTGCTGCCTGAGCACACAGAGCAGGGGCAGGGCAGGGTGGGGAAGGTATGCCCACTCAGCTGTGCTGCCTGAGCACACAGAGCAGGGGCAGGGCAGTAGGGGAAGGTATGCCCACTCAGCTGTGCTGCCTGAGCACACAGAGCAGGGGCAGGGCACTGTGGGAAAGGTATGCCCACTCAGCTGTGCTGCCTGAGCACACAGAGCAGGGGCAGGGCAGTAGGGGAAGGTATGCCCACTCAGCTGTGCTGCCTGAGCACACAGATCAGGGGCAGGACACTGTGGGAAAGGTATGCCCACTCGGCCTTTTGTTAGCCTTGCTGGCACACAACCACAGTTCCCACCACTCACACTCATCACTGATCCTTCCTAGTTCACAATTTCAGCCAGGATGACTGGGCTGGGCTTGCACAGGCTCTTCCACGTCTCTGGTTCAGCCCTTTCTTTTCCAAGCCATGAGGTGGAGTTGGGGACAGAGTAGCAGGATTGAAGATCCTCTTCCATGTTTTCCTTCCTCTGAAAACCCCCAAGATGCACTCAGGAACCCTTCCAAAGTTGCCTCAGCTGGCCCTATATTGGGTATGCTCCTGTGGTCTGAACGCTGAGCCCAGGGCCAGTCTTCCAACCCTGTACCTAAACAGCCTGGCATCTGGCTTGTTTCTAGTCCATCAAAGCCCACCAATACAAGCACCCTGGAGTTCCCCAAGTCAGGCCATCAAGTCCAAAGCCAGACAGTGATGCCCATAAAGCGCTGGTTAACAGCCCAGGCAAAGACCCATCTCCTGCCAGTGCAAGTCCCTCGTGTCTGGGTACACTCTGCACTCAGCACATAATAGTCACCTCACACACTTCCACTGATGTGTGAACTGCAGTATACACTGAACTCACCCACACACTGTCCCAAGTGCAACTCACACTATCACATGGACAGGAACCCTTGCACACAACACCACTGCACACTTTACTGTGCTCATAAGAAGCCAGGCTTAGCCAGGTGTGATGGCACAGGCCTTTAATCCTGGCACTGGGATGCCAGAGACAGGTAGATCTTTGTGCAATCGAAGTCAACCTGGTCTACATAATGAGTTCAGGCTAAAGAGACCCTGTCTCAACAAAAGATTTTTTAAAAAGCCAGGTTCGGGCTACCAAGATGGTTCAGCTGGTAAAGGTGTCTGCCACCAAACTTGAAGCCCCAAATTGGATCACTGGACTCTGCATGGTGAAAGATGAGAACAAATCCCAACTTGTCCTCTGACCTCTACATGTGGAATGCACGAACACACACACACGCGCGCACACACACACACACACACACACACACACACATAAAATTAAAATAATAAACTCATGTAATAAAAAATAAATTTAAAAAGAAGCCAGGTTTTGTAGGCTCCTCCTTTGGCCATGGTAGCTATGCATAACTGATACCTGACACCTGTGTTACAGAGCAAAAGGATATTCAAAATTGAGGATTATATGTCGGGCTTTAACTGCAAGCAAATATGCCCCAATAAAAGGCGTTTTGACAAAGAAATTGAGGCAGTAGCATGAGGCGGAGATTAAGACGATGCAGCTGTAAGCCCAGGAGTTGCAGCAGATCCTGAAGTTGGAAAAGTTGAGTGGCAACAGAGCCTTGGAAATGAATGGGCATCTCCCACACTTGGGCTTCTATCTCTGCTTAGTCCTGTGTCTGCTTGGCCAATGCTGCACATTCTACAAAACCACATTGAGAATGAAGTAGAGATAAGCTGGATGGAGCCAGGAAACCCCAGAATGTCCACTGGCTTGCCTCAGAGAAACGGAGAAATTGGATCAGTAAATATTTCTAATGTGTTCAAGCAATTGTACATTGTGGAATTTGTTAGAGTGGGAAACATGGCGGACATTTACTTTTGTGATGGATTAAATATTCTAAAGCACCACAGAACCCTCTGGTATATAATAAGCCCTTATCAAACACTATCGCAATTTTTATGGCATCCATACCTTGTTCAGCACTGTGGTTCTGGTGATGGGTATCACATTTTGGCAATTATTATGTATGGTTCTATCATTCATTATTTAATTGTTTGATTATATTGCTTCATTTGCTCAAGAATTGTACTGGGCATCTACTATGCCAAACTAAAAAGATAATGGCCCCCACCCCCAAGTTCCTTATAGCAGGAGAAAGTCATACCCTAGATAGTTCCTGAACACTCCATGTTGATCGCCCCAGAGCCAAGCACAAAGAAGACATTTAAAATTTAGCCTCAACAAGGTGATGGAACCGAGCGTATTAGACTGCTGAAGTCAGAACTGTTTGCCCTAAAACTCTGGGTATACAGCTCTGATGCTCTCTGTGCTGATTGGCAGAAGCTTCCTGTACTGGAAAATAAAGATTTGAGTTTTGCCGTCTGATGGGCTCCTGGAGAGGTCCTTGCTCTTGTCGTACCTGCCCTCAGTAAACTGGGGTTTGGTCCCAGCATCCTCTCTCTCTCCCAAAAGCAACTGAGAAAAGTTGGTTGAATAAATTAATTATTAACTAAAAGCAAAATTACAATGCAAAAAAGAATTTTATCCTGCTAGTGAGATGATGCCAGGCAGACCTGATGACCTGAGTTTGATCTGGAACCCACAGTGGAAACCAATAACCAGCTCCCAAAAGTTGTCCTTTGATTCCACATTTCTTCCAATGCAGAATTGCACCTGCACTGCTCACATGATAATAATAATGATGATTATAATAGTTTAAATTTTATTTATGACAATATATGTAGAGCTATGGTTGGTAAATAAAGTCACCATCATATATACAACTGAGTATGTGGACACAGGCTGGCATCATGGAACGCGATAAGAGTGAGCCTCATTAAGAGTGAGCCTCATTAAGCAGAGCCCTGGGTGGGGTCACATGCGGAATCTGGTCCGGATGCCTCCAGTCTTGTGGAGAAGCCCCTGTGTTATGGCTGGAGTGCTCACCACAGTGCCTCAACTTTATCTCCCTAGTGCTGAATCCATCCCAAGTGGAAATCCCACCAGTGCTCACCCTAAATTTCAAAGTAGCAGCTCCAGCAGGTGGAGGGGCTTTAAGGCATTCTGGATATCAGCTGGGATCAGGTGATTCTTTCCCCAAAAATAATGTGCAGCATTTCTCATTTCTGCCAAGAAAGCCAGGCCATTAAATCATAAAGGAGGAGCAACACAAGGATTCAGAAATTGCTTAGTAGTTGCTTTAAGACTTAGCATGTACGGCACACAAGATGAAAGCAAGTGAAGACGCCGTCACTTTAAATAATTCTTTGGAAAAGCTCCATTCTCAAATGTCCTTCATCCTTGTTGCTGTTTGTTGAGGTTTGCAACGCTGACTAAGAGTGTTTTATGCTAATTGGCTTTATCTGACATCCCTTTATCATTTGAAATTAATAGACAGCCTAGTAGATACAAGGTTAATGGAATACCTTCTCCACCTCAGATTTGCAACTTGGCATTTTCCCCCAAACACCACTTTCTTCTTTATAGAAGTGACCGTGTCTATAATGTCTTTTAGGAAAGGCACACTGTCTAATCCCATCAACCTGTCTGTGAACACTGCAGAGGGAAGCTGTTCCCTGTCGTAGAAATTGCTCTGCTCTTGGCATGTGCCTGAATGCCCAACAAGTTGACATCCTCTTAACTAGGAGCACGGGATGTCAGCCTGATGTGCCAAGAACAACAGCTAGCCACAGACGTGCTCCATTTCTGCAGCTGACTGCGATGACGCCATCTCACCCAGGAAAGCTTCCTGTGCAGCGCAACTGCGCTCTGTGGCAAGATACAGAGGAGAGAGAGGCCTCTCTCCTCTCCTTCTGCTTCCATCCAAGCTGGCTGGAGTGACACCTGGAAGAGAAGTATGCCCGTTTTCATGGCTTCCGGCTGACCTCCGAGTCACGGTGAGAGACCAGAAAGGGCCGAGAATCGGAAGGAGACAATCTTCTTGGGCCTCCAAGAAGATTCAAAAGCATCAGCAGGATTATTACTGTTTATCCAGCCTGAGTCAGAGGCCTTTTCTGTTTCAGAGTCTTAATGGCATTAGACCAGTGTTTAATATGTACCGAGAGAGAGAGAGAGAGAGAGAGAGAGAGAGAGAGAGAGAGAGAGAGAGAAACAAATGCAATACATGCTGTGTAGCTGTGTAGACATCTCCTCTTCCCCCCTCCACGTCTGTGAAATACATTTTACTTTATTGAAAGGACCGGTCCTATCCATCAGATATCAGACATCGGACGCCCACGAGATGGTGCTACTGAAGAGAGGCAAAGCTATGGATCCCAACAAGCCAGCTCGCCTAGGAGGAGGGGCTAAGGGCTGGTAACCGGAAAGGCCTTGCACACGCGAGGAGGCGAGGACCAAAATGGCCTCCGAAGCTCAGGTTTGAGCAAGCAGATGCTGCTCTCCCGGGAAGGAAACATTTCCTGAGACAACATCCCCTTTCACCAGTAATCGCCATCCTAAATTTGTTGTTTACCAATGCACGCCAATGTCTTTGCTAGTGGCTTTGCACATTTTTAGATATCATTTACATCTGTATTTCGTGTACATTGTTATCAAATGTAAATTGAAACAAATGGAGGGGGCAGAAAAGAATGAAATGACAGTGGTTTAAACAACAATGCCTCCCCAAAAGTTTCTTCACAGCCTTGGAAACAAAAGTTCTTAAATTCATTTGGAAAAACAAAAGACCCCGAATAGCCAAAACAACCCTGAGTGAAAAGAGCTACACAGGGGGGATCTCTATAGCAGACTTCAAACTATACTACAGGGCTATAGTCATA
Source organism: Rhizomys pruinosus (assembly GCA_009823505.1). Classification (NCBI taxonomy): domain Eukaryota; kingdom Metazoa; phylum Chordata; class Mammalia; order Rodentia; family Spalacidae; genus Rhizomys; species Rhizomys pruinosus. Next base: position 149,061 of record VZQC01007224.1, read on the forward strand.
AAAACAGCCTGGTACTGGCACAAAAACAGACCTGTTGACCAATGGAACAAAACCGAAGATCCAAATCTGAGCACATACAATTTCAGCCATCTTATATTTGACAAGGGGGCCAAGAAGCCACAACGGAGAAAAGACAGCATCTTCAGCAAGTGGTATTGGCAAAACTGGATCACCATTCGTAGAAGAATGAAATTAAACCCCTACCTCTCGCCCTGTACAAAAGTGAACTCCAGATGGATCAAAGACCTCAACGTGAAACCCCAAACTCTGAAGGTGATAGAAGAAAAAGTCGGCAGCAGACTACAAGACATACGTTTAGGAAAAGACTTCCTAAATCAGACAGCAGCTACGCAAGAATTAAGGTCGACAATTGACAAATGGGACCTCATTAAACTCAAAAGCTTCTGTACATCAAAAGAAACAATAAAGGAAGTGAACAGAAATCCCACAGAGTGGGCAGAAACCTTCACTGCAGATACATCTGACAAAGCATTGATTTCCAGAATATATAAACTACTCAAAAAACAAAGAAAAAAGAAAACAAATGACCCACTCAATAGATGGAGCAAAAAACTGAACAGAGACTTCACAAGTGAGGAATTAGAGATGTCTGAGAAACACCTTAAGAATCACTAATTATTAAGGAAATGCAAATCAAAACCACTTTAAGATATCATCTTACTCCAATAAGACTGGCTAGGATCAAGAAGACAAATGATACCAAGTGCTGGAGAGGTTGTGGGGAAAGGGGAACACTCATCCACTGCTGGTGGGAATGTAAACTCGTACAGCCACTATGGAAAGCAGTGTGGAGAACACTTGGAAGACTTGGAATGAACTTGCCACCCGACCCAGCCATACCACTCCTGGGCATGTACCCTCAAGACTTACGCCACCACAGAGATACATGCACGGCCATGTTTTTATTTCAGCTTTCTTCACACTAGCAAGGAGCTGGAACCAACCAAAGCACCTCAACACTGGACGTTTCGTGGATAGCGAAAGTGTCGGTACATATACACAATGGAGTTTATGCAGCAGTAAAAGAAAGAGAACGACATCATCGAGCTTTTGCAGTAAAATGCAGGAGAGTCCTAAGGGGAACATCATTGCTGAGTGAAGTATCATCTAGTCCCAAAAAACACAATGACGAATGGTATGCCTCATCTGTGATGCTAGTGCCAATCTAACCTCAGTATGTAAGTATTTCTTGTGCTAAGTGCCCCCTGACGCTTTTTGTCAAAAGCAGTTGGGGCTGTAATTAGCCTGATTAATTGGAAACCACAAAACAACAACAAAACAAAAAGGAGAAATGACAATCAAAGAACTGGTTTGCTGCTGAATGACTCATTAGTGAAACTCGCAAAACTAGTCAAACTGTCCTAGGGCAGGAGATGAAATTTGAGTCAAAGACTAGAGAAGAAAGTCAAGTGATTGTCAAAATGAATTGGCAGAAATCGCTACTGTGCATGGAGCTCTGTCGGGGTGGGCGGAACTGGTGTGAGGATATCACGAGGATCTCAGTATTGTCAAAAAATAAAAAAATAAATTAGTGAAAAAAAACAAAAACAACACATGCTAATTGGAATTCCTTTGGCAAAATAAAGCAAACTGGTCGAGGTACGTCCCTTCATGCTGGCTGGTAGGTACCACTATTGGGAATCCAAGAACCCATTTTCGTGTACTCTCTCTGGTGTCCATGGTTCCATGATCCAAACGATTCACCTTCTAAACCCCTAAAGTTAGTTGGGGTTTCAACCCCTGTCTGCTCTTTCTTAGCTCTTAGAAGAGAGAGACACCAGGGCCAGAAGGATTCTTCACAGGAAGAGCATAGTTCATTTAAGAAGTATCAATGATGATGAAGAAGAGAGAAGCCGAGAAGGGCGGGCAGGAGGAGGAGAGAAGAGAGGGGAGGAAGAGAAGGAGGAAAGGAAAGAAGAAGACGAAGAAGAGGAAGAAGAAGAAGAAGATATCAGAAGAAGAGAGCAGAATAGAACGAGAAGGAGGGAGGAGACGAGGAGGAGGACGAGGATTAGGAGCGGAGAGAGCGAAAGGAGTAGGGAGAGAAGGAGGGACGAGAGAGGCAGAAGATATCCATGATGTCTTCATAGACTTCAGTATAACTTACAGAAGAGAAGAACATAAGAATAACAGGAGCCGGCTCCTACGCATAAGGAACAAGAAGAAAGAAGAGATTATTAAATTATTAGCTAGGTATTATTGTCGTATTAGTATGTCTCAAAGAATAAATCCTGGGAGTCATCATCTCCTTCCACTATGGGCTCTGGAGCTCAAACTCAAGTCATCAGACTTGTGTGGCAAGTGTTTTTACCCACTAAGCCATCTCCATGGTCCTCCTTTAAATTCTTGAAGGTCCTCCTAGTCATCTTTTCCAGTTATAGCTCTTTGGCTAGCATGAAATCATGACATCAAGCTGAGTGGCACCTTTAATTATAGGAAGCAATTTATCAAGCGATACTGGTGTTCTATTACAGAGAAGTGGATAACAGCTGTAAAGACCTGTGGTCTCTGCAAGGATTGTCCTCCATAGTTATCTGTTTTGGTTTTAATGCACTTGTGAGATTCGCCCTCTGGGGAGCATTGTAGCTCTGGATTAATTTTTCATGGCTGCATGCTCTTTTGTTGTGTGAATATTTACAGTGTAGGTACCTATGCTCCTGTTTATTTGATTTTGTTTTAGGAGTGGTTAAGAGGAATAATTTATGGAAACGATGCCATAAGCATTCTTGTATGTCCAGATTCATATATGTGTACATTTCTGTAGGGCTTTTAAGAAGAAATGGAAGTGCTTTCAACTAGACTAGGTGTTACCAACGTTCTCTCATGGCAGTCCACGACAGCATCCATGTTCCTCAACATTTGACATTTGGGTGCTTTTGAGACTTTTTCTTTTGATGAGCTTGAAGTTATGGTGTTTGCATTTTACTGGTTTCAAATGCAGGTAGTGGTCCTCCATGCTTTCTCTTCTGTGGGATATTTATCTTTATTTCCATTTTCCAATTGGATTGCCTTCATTTTCTTTTGATTCTTTCTATGTCCTAGGTCCTAGTCCCTTGATAATTATGCATATTGGAGATATCTTTGGCCCATCTCAAGTTTGCTTTTTGTGCTACTTATTGGTTAATAGAAGTTTAAAATTATAATGTAATTAAATTTGCCAAACTAATTAATAGTTTAATTTTTGTCTTAAGAAATATTTTTCTAGCACTTGGGAGGCAGAGGCAGGTGGATCTCTGTGAGTTCAAGGACAGCTTGGTCTACTTAGTGGGTTCCAGGACAGCTGGGGCTACGGGGAGATCCTGTCTCAAAAAGAAAAGAAAAAAAAAAAAGAAATATTTTTCTACCTCCAATTTTAAAAAATTCTCTCTTTTCTTTAAAAATATTTATTTCAGCTCTCTTCACAATAGTGAAGAGCTGGAAGCAACCCAAGTGTCCCTCAACCAACAAATGGATAAAGAAAATGTGGTACATCTACACAACAGAATTCTATGCAGCTGTAAAGAAAGATGACTTCATGAACTTCACAGGTAAATAGATGGAACTAGAAGCCATTATGCTAAGTGAAGTAACAAAGTCCATAAAAGCAAAGGAGGAATGGTATCCCCCATATGTGGATAGCTAGCACCAAATCCGTAGTTGTAAGGCAAACTGAGCAAAGTTAATGTTGTATTTCTTTTTATCTGAAGGCAACTATGCTCTTATAATGTGAATCCCTTAACTGGGTGTAGAATTAAACTATCACTTATTTTCAGAATTTGTAATTTTGTTATATGGGTGGAAGATATGTATGCATATTTCAGAGTAATATAAAATTAAAGGGAAAAATGTGAATTCTTAAACATTTATTGTAATTAACATATTATAATTAACATAGAGTTTATTTTCAGATGTCATAATTTTGGTATATGTGTGACATATATATATATATATATATATATATATGCCTATTTTGGAGCAATACAAATTGGAGGGAACAACAACAAAAGGACTGGGTTAAAGAACTGACTGAAACAGTAAACTTCTGCCCAAAACAATAAACCTCTTAGAAAAACTTTTAAAAGACTGAGAAAACGATGCAAGACGTATGGCAGAAGGCATGAACTCAGGTGGGGTAGGGGGCATGGAAAAGGGAATGAGTCTAAACTAGACTGAGAAATGTTTGAAATGCACAAAACTTCAATAAAAATATTTTTAATGTCTTTATTTTTGTTTTGATTTTTTTTAATTTTTTTCATTAATTTTATTTGTTTCTGTATGTGTATGAATGTACTGTCTGCATGCAAGTTTGTGCACCCGTGTCGTGCAATGCCACGGAGGTCAGAAGAGGGTCTCGGATTCCCTGGGAACTGGAGTTCTCCTGGAATTGGAGTTTCAGATGGTTCTCGGCTGCCATGTGGGTGCTGGGGATCGAACCCGGGTCCTCTGTAAGAGCGATGGGCGCTCTTAACCGCTAGGCCATCTCTCCAGCCCCTTGTTTTGATTTTTTTAAATTTTCATATGTATGAGTGTTTTATCCAACTGTTTACAATCCTATAAACCCAAAGAGATATCAGATGAAGACATCAGATCCCCTAAAAACCGGTGTTATGATCAGTTGTTATCTGCCATGTGGGTGTTGGAAACCATACCCAGGGACGTTTGGAAGAGCAGCCAGTGCTCTTAACTGATGAATCATTTCTTCAGCCCCAAATCTTGATTTTTATGGTGTCTAATCTACTTACAGATGCATTTTATTGTGTGAGATAAAGTTCTAATTTTGCATTTTTTTACATTTCGCTAATTATTTATTCCAGCACTATTTACTAAATAGTTTTATTTTCCCAAAGGTCTGAAATGTCAGCTATTAAATATGGTTTTCAGATATTAATCAGACTTTTTCTGGCTATTCCATTGATTCCTTGTCTTGCATTCTGTGGATGCTACAGTCATAATTATAGCAGCTTTGAAATAAGTCTTGAAGTTACTGTGAAATGAATAGAATAATAGACATGGGAACTGGTAAAGAACACAGGAGCCAGGACGTTCCTGCTTTTTTGGATTCTTGATATTTTTAATTTTCCCATTTATGGGATATATATTTTTATTTTCTTATAAGCATTTTTTATTTTATTTTATTTATTTATTTTTATGTGTATGAGTATACTGTCCACATGTAGGCTTGTGCACCCATGTCTTGCAATGACGTGGAGATCAGAAGAGGGAGTTGGAGGGTGTCAGATTCCCCCGGAACTAGAGTTAAAGACGGTTCTCAGCTGCCATGTGGGTGCTGGGGATCGAACCCGGGTCCTCTGCAAGAGCAGTCGGCGCTCTTAACCGCTAGGCCATCTCTCCAGCCCCCCATAAGCATTCTTGAACGTTGTTTGGGCAGGCAGTTCAATTACCCGTGCTAGGAGCAGAGCGCCCTGCACTCAAAGCCTAATTATTTCCTGTTCCTGAGTTCAAGTCCTTTCTATATATCTTGTACAATGACTCATGAATCATGTGGTTTTTCTGGTTTAATTACACAACTCCATAGAAGAGAAAGAAGACTCCCTCCAACATTTTCCCATTCAAAATATATTTGTGTCTCAGTATTTTTAGTATTGTTGTAGCTAAACATCTTATCTGACTCAGTTATGTGTGGGGAGTCAGAGAAAGCAGAATTCCATTCTCTGAGGGTAAAGTGTGTTAATTCCAAGAATGAGGAGAATGCTACCAGTGAGTCCCCTGCTGTCTGTTCTCTGCCTTCTTCAGGGAAATTACCACCCTGTCAGGGACTCCCAATATCCATAATAAAGGCTTCACAGCCCTAACCAAAAATAGAAAGCTAGGGATGGAGAGACAGCTCAGTAGTTGGGCACTGACTGCTCTTGCAAAGGGTGTAGGTTCAAATCCCAGCACCTACATGGTGGCTAACAACCATCAGTAACTCCAGTTCCAGAGGATCCAATGCCATCTTCTGACCTCTGCACGACACACCAGCACTCACATGCACAGGCAATAAATACACTCATACACAAGAAAATCAAAAGAATAAATAAAATATTTTTAAAAAGATAAGAAGCCACATATTATAGAACAAATTGTTTATTGGGCTACGGAGATGACTGAGTGGGTAAAAGCTCTTGCCATGCAAGCCTGACTACCCAAGTTCAAATCCCTGGTACCTACATAGAAAGCTGGATGTGGTTGCTCACATCTGTAATCCGAGCACTCCTATGGGTTGATGGGAGACAGAGACAGGAGAAGCGTCTGGAAGCTCACAGGCCAGCTATCCTGGAGTACAGGCTCACCAAGGTAGAAGACAAGAACCTATTCCCAAAAGCTGTCCTTTGACCTTTATACATGTAAAAAAATAAAGCTATGTTTATTAGTTTAAAGAGTCGTATATTCCTCAGAGAAAATGATCTTCCAATTGTGTCCCCACTCCTGGGGGCAGCAAGGTAGGAACAGAGATGGAGAAAGTGTGAAAGCATCCTTTCCTATATGAAATGTGAGAAAACCCAACAGAAAAATTAGACTGCTTTGTTTGACAAAAATAATGCTCTAACTTAGGAAATTTTAAAATTCAGTACTCATATTATATATACATATATTTTTTTCTTATATTTTGCTGTGACTATTTTGTTGTTTTATTTGCTGGCCCAGGGTTCTAGAATCTTGGAATCAGATGCCTTTACCTAGAACAGACAGTGTGATGGTGAGGTGCTCCCTGCAGTAAACCTACTTTCAGCCTTCCTCTTCAGTGTTTATCTTCTTTCTACCCAAACCTGTCTGCACCAGCTGCCCTACCCTAGAAAACATACCAGGATTCCACATGGGGCCACTTCACCTTCCTCTCAGCCCAACATCAGTGTCAGGGAAAAGATGATAAACTTAACTCTGCCTCTAGGCTTCTCTGATGGAACGTCCATCTGCAGCTGAAACAGCATCTTTTTAATAGAAATTTATTCAGCTGTAAAGAAAAAGTAAGTTTTCAGATAAATGGGTAGAGCTGGAAAACATTATACTGAATGGGGAAACCCAGACCCAGAAAGACAAACGTCAGCCATTCCCACTTATATGTGGATCTTGTCATTGAATCTTTACATCTATGTGTTTAACTTGGAGTACCTACAGAGTCCAAGCACTAGATGGAGACCATTGGTTGGGAGGGGACAGAAAGATCTTAAGGGGGGGGTAGTAAAACACAGGTTATTTGAAGGGGAACGGGGGAATTATGGGGAGAAAGGTTTAAGTGGGGAGAGGGATGAGAGGGTAGGGCAGAGGAAGAGGTTGGGGGGGATACCTAACAAAGAACGTTTGAAAAAGTTATATGGAAACCTATTATTTTATAAGCTTCATATACATATATATGAGAAAGAGAGAGACAGACACAGAGAGAGAGAGAAACTACATAGGGGATCATGCCATAGGCGCCCAGAAGCCATGCCTCCCTCAAGTTGTTGGTCAAAGGTGTCTCAGAGAACCCCCAGACAATGCAGGCCATTGTTATTGCTTTTGGCTGCCTATCAGAACTTGACGATAAGACCTTAGTTGCAGGAGAAATCAAATTGGTAATGACCAGAAATCTGGCTAGCTCTCATAGTAGTGGAAGATGCTGTGCAGGCTGCTGCAGAAACACATGCCTGGTACTGAAAATCCGGCCAAGAATCCATGATTGGCCAGCTCACAGGCCCCAGGGGTGAACTTATTACTATTTTGCTAAATGGACATAGTGTCAAACTCCCCTCTAAAATCGTATCTCTTTGCCAGTAGCTCTCAGACCTCATAATAGAAGTTTCTTTGTAGAGTAGACAGTGGTTTACATAGAAACTCACAACTGGCCAAAGTGCAGAGAATAAGTGACTATGGAGTGCTCAGCCACGAATGAGACATCTACATCACACTCCCTCCCCAAGGCTCGGGGACCATCATGGAAGAGGAGGTCGAAAGATTGCAAGGGCCAGAGGTCAGAGAGGACCAGAGTGAAACTGTTCTGGACATGATGAGTCTACTGTATTCATGAACACATAGCAGAAGACCTGTATAAGATCAAGCCAGTCAACATTCCAACACAGAATAGGAGGGTACTCCTGAACCCCCACCCCTAACTGAGGAGCTATGGACAGTTGGGGTCTTCTAGGAGAGGGAGAGTCAGTTTTGTTAATAGTGTGACATATGCTGTGTTCATTCTTGTAGATTTCATGTTAGTACCAATGTGGTTGACCTAAGGTTCTCATATTCCTTCTTGATTGTTAGTGATGATAATGACAATGATGGTGGTGGTGGTGACGATGGAGTTCTACAGACAGAAATACTCTAACTCTATAAATCATGCTTATTGGAGTAGTCTTAATTTGCAAAAATACAAGCTTTTTAAAGGATAACAAGTCACTAAGTTAATGAGCGTGTGACCAAGTATTTTTGAGAAGCTTGGACACAAAGTAATTTCTGATATGACTACATTAAGATGTCACTTCTTCCATGCTTTTCTCAAGAAGTGATTGTAGACGTTCCTCCAACTGAGAGCAAGTGTCTATGTTACCACGCTTAATCTTGAGGGCCTGAGACATGACGGAAGAAATGCTCTGTGAGGTCCAAAGAGAATCATGAAAGATGATACAACTCGCACCTGCTGTTGGGATCTCTCTTTAGAATCAGTTTAGCCTCCCTGCTGTGAGTAGAGAGACCCAGACTTGGTGGTCTAGCCCTGAGCCCCGCCGAAACTTCAACCAACTCCCAGCATTGACCACCAGGTACCTGAGCAAACAGGCCTCAGCTGACATAGCCCCAGTTATTGGGTCACCTTAAGCTGGCTGAAGCTTCAGACATCATGAAGCAGAAGTAGGTCATCCTATTGTGTCCTTTCTGCATTTCTGATCCATAATATCTCTGATATAAGGTTGTTCACCCACAAAGGATGTCTCATGATACAGCAATAGATAAATACAAGCTTTGTTGCTTTATGAAATACCATAATATATAATAATGACCTAATAAGAGCTACCATTTATTGGGTCTTGCGACAGATAAGGAATTTATTGAGCTTTCTAAGTTAACCCTCAAGATGACCCCTGGAGTAGATTGTATTTATTTTAATACAATTTTATGGAACAAATTGAAGCATAAGGGTAGAGATGCTGTTTCACAGAGCAAAAGTATATTCTACATTTTTATAATTAATAGCCAAAAAAATGAGAACAAAGCATAATGACACACACGTTTGGAGAGGCCAATGTAAGATCCATTGTGTGAAATGTCTTTTTACTTTGCTTTCAACTGCTGTGACAGAACACTCTGATCAATACCAACTTAGGGCGGAAAGGGTTAAGTCAGCATCCATGTCCCAGGTCACAGTTCATCACCTAGGGAGCCCAGGGTAGGAACTCAGGGCAGGAACCTGGGGGCAGGAGCTGAAGCGCAGGCCATGGAGGATGCTGCTTACTGGCTTGTTCCTCTGGCCCATGCTCAGCCTCCTTTCTTATAGGATATAGGACCACCTGCCAGGGAATGTAATCATCCACAGTTGGCTGGGCCCTACCACATCACTCAACAGTCAAAATTGCCACAGACCTTGCCATAGGCCAGTCCAATGGAGGTAATTCCCTGACTGAGGCTCCCTCTACCCAGGTGTGACAAGTTAAAGCTATCCAGCACAGAATGCTAACTTGAAATTTTAATTGAAAAAAAAGAGGAAAATGTAAAAATACCATGTGCCATATTATTTCTTAACAGATATTATATCTTTCATCCATATACCAGTGAAAGAGGGTTGTTTGACTTAGAATTGCTCCCCTCCCCCAATCTGTATTACTTTTGGAAGACTGAATTCTCAGGAAACTTTGGAGGCCTGTTTACTGCTTGCATTATCTTGTGAGAGACATCACAAAACAATTAAGTGGCAGGATCTGTGGAAGCATTTTACTTATAAAGAAGGCATATAATAAACTGATGTACTTAAAGAATATTGGCTGTCTTGTTCTCAGGTTCTTTTGTAAGGAATTCCAAGAGCTCTGAAAAAAATGATTAGTACTATCTATAAAGAATTAATTAATTAGGTGTATCTCCATTTCGAAAGCTCAGAATGGAATAATTACATGAACTGCCTGGAGATTAAATAGGGGGAGGGTAAGAAATAGGACTCGTCTCTCCTGATTTGTGATCTGCATATCTATCTATATGTCTGACACACTGAGAATGATTTGTAGATTTCTGCCACATTGAGCATGATGTATTCATTAGTTCAGTCAGTTTGTTATTGTTTTTAAGATAGGGTCTTATGATGTAGCCTAGGCTTCCCCTTACCTTGAACACACAATCCTCCTGCCTCAGCCTCCTAAGTGCAGAGATTACAGGTATATACCACCAGACCACACTTGCTTAACAAGTATTACAAATGTTTCTTAGACAATGAGATTCACAACCCAGTGTGCTCTGTAAAGTGAGGTGTGGGTCAGTGCATCATGCACCTGGCAGCGGAGGACCAGAAGGACAATGGGTACCTTAGGAGGATCTAGTATCCACAGAAAGCATGCAGGTCTTCATGTGAAAATCACCAGGAAAGCAGAGAAAGGACTGCTTCAACATAGTCATGTGTTTGTATGTTTCTGTTATAGACTGAGTTTTGCTGGGTGAGCCAGGTCTGGGGATTACATCATTAGAGAGACAGAAAATAAATGAAGAAAAGAAAAATTAAGAAAATAATAATAGGTTATGAAAATGCTAAGAAGGAGATAATAAAACACTAGGCTATAACCAGTATCCGTCTAGCTAGGGTGCTCATAGAAGACCTGAGGTATGAAATCTTGGCTTGCTCTGTACCCCCACAGAAGCCCAGCTGAGTGGAACAGAGAGTGGGGGATCCTGGGCAGATAAACACTAGATTTCCAGGCCCTTGTGATCCAGGATTAGAGTTAAGATTAGGATTTTATTCCATGTGCAGACTTCGAGGGTTTTAAGCAGGAGACATCAGAGTCTACCCCATGTTCAAGGTTAACTTGGTTTCTATGTGTGGCTAGATCGACAGGGAAAGAAACAAACCCAGAAATATCACCCAGTGATAGGCTCCCACAGAAGGAGGCAGCCCAGGTGCAGTGGAATCTTGAGGAAATTGAAACATGAAATAGGTAAAAAATTAGAAAATTTCACTTGGGAGGCAGAGGCAGGCGGATCTTTGTGAGTTCAAGTCCAGCCTGGTCTACAGAGTGAGTTCCAGGACAGCTGGGGCTACAGGGAGACCCTGTCTAAAAAAAAAAAAAAAATTAGAAAAATGTAAGTTATGTTAGATATAGAAATAAGATGACTAACTGATGCATTGATGCTTCCAGAGGCAAGGTGAGTGTTAAGACAATCCACAGCTGCCCTGGCTCTAGACTCTGGTTACAGAGGATCATTCCCAGAATCAAGCAAACCATGAAGCTGGAAGGATGCTGCTGCTTCCTCAGGGTCGTGGTTTGATGTGACAGAGTTCTCACTATGGCGTTTTTAAGAAACTATTTACATATATCGGGGACTGTGTGTCAGAGGAGAGGTCTGGGGAGAAGTAAGCATGAAATCCATCACTAGAGAAATCACATTCTAAGTCACGAAAATGGATGTAATGGCTTCGAGACCAAGAGCGGCTGGGACTCAGACAGGAGCCCATTCTTCAGAAGCTGGGCAGGTAGAAAGATGAGGAAGGCTTGTCTTTAAACTGAGGCTTGCATTTACATTTCATTATGCCTTCTCTTCCTTTTGCCTCCATAGAAGCCTAACAGAGCCATTTCTGGCCCTCAGCTGTGATTTAGAAGACTCATGGGTTAGAGCTTCCTCTGCTGTACAAAAAAGTCACTGTGGTAGGCACCACTGCCTTCCTTACAAGGTTCGGTGAGAAGTGTCAAGATGGAATTAACCTCAGACACAAAGATTTACTTTCAAATGCTAGCCATTTCCCCAGTCTTTATGAATAATCCAGACTTTGTGTTTTGGGCCTTTAGACATAGTAATAATACAAACGGAATCAAAATCATCATTCATATTATTAACAAGCATTTTTCAGTAATGTTTTGAGTAAGTGCCTAATAAAGTTTAAGAAATAAAAGTTACTCATGTTATTAAAGAGGCATTACTAGGTTTCCATTCATAAGCTTCAATATCCTGCTTAATGGATTCCATACAACCTAACAGAATTCACTGAATGAATTATGGTACAACAGTCCACAAACATTATATGGTTTCCTTTTTACAGTTGTTTCCCCTTCACGAAATAACAACGAGGCATGTTGCTTGAATAAGGTCATTTCTTAAAACAGAATGAAACCATTAGGGTGACCCTGGTTGTATTTTAGCCCATGGACTAGGACCTCGAAAGCTTCATGGTCAGACAGTGCCCCCTTGTGGAGGATGTAAAATATGGTGGAGTGGAAGCTGCATTGTGTTCAGAATCATTGAGGCTGAAATTGCACAAAACAATGAATAAAATGCCCGTTGACCACATTGTAAAGAGCGGTGTGGAAGGATAACAGCACCTTATTAAATAAGGAAACGAGTGTCATTGGGTCGAGTCAACCTCACGATCTAAGATTCTAAAAAACTTGACTCATTTATGAATCATAAATGAGTAAGCCACTAAAAAGCCTCCTCCACTCCACAGTGGACAGCGGACAAGTGGACGAGGAATGCGGCTTCTGTACCTAGGTGCAAATCTCGCCTCTGTTGGCAACCCTGTGAATGCAGGGCATCGTTTTGTTGCTCTAAGCTTCACTCATCCTCCTGCAAAATGAAACACTGTCAGTGTCTTCTTAGATGTGCATTGGTAAAGATCAGAGGAGTCGTGAGGAACGATTGAAAGTGATGCATAGAAAGCATTTCTGGGGTATTTTCTGATAAAATAGCTATTCTTCTGCCCTAAAAATTAACAAAGGACACTCGCTTTTCCAGTTTTAAAAATGGCTTCCACATACAGGCACTCACCAACTACATAAGAAAGCCTGTGAAAATTGTAAGGCTACAGATGCAGAGCCTTTCTATAGGGCTACTTCAGAATTTAGACCCATACTCCCTGTGTGTGTGTGTGTGTGTGTGTGTGTGTGTGTATGTGTGTGTGTGTGTGTGTCCAAGTGTATCCAGACACATTTGTGTCTTTGTGTTCAATTTGTTGGGGTTTTTTTATATATTTAATTTTATTTATTTTTGTATGTGTATGAATGTACTGTCTGCATGTAGGTTTGTGCACCCGTGTCATGCAATGCCGCGGAGGTCAGAAGAGGGCGTCGGATACCCCTGGAACTGGAGATAAAGACGGTTCTCAGCCGCCATATGGGTGCTGGGGATCGAACCCAGGTCCTCTGCAAGAGCAGTTGGCACTCTTAGCCGCTAGGTCATCTCTCCAGCCCCTTGTTTTGTTTTGTTTTTTAATTGTTTTTAAGGTCAGTTGGGAGTGGGTAGCTGAAGGAGAGAGGCTGGTTTGCAGGGAGGGGGATGCAAGGCGTGCAAGGGGTTGAGTCGTTGTTAATGACAGGTAGACATGAGAAATCAAACAAGGGTTTGAGAAGGGTTAGGAGCTCATCTCCAGGACACGGAGCGCATTCTCCAGGCAGGAACCACTTCCACTCAAGCAGCGACAAGTGACACGGTGCCAGTGGACAAACAGAACGGTAATAGGTTACGGGAAGTTTTCTCAGATTTCTGAAAGATGCTTTAAAAAATGTTTGCCTTCTAATTCCCTTCCATGTGCTGCCAATAATTGAGGTGTTTGAAAAGTCAAGAAGCTCTAAGAATTTCAGGCTACGAAGAGGGCTCTTAGGGAAGGAAGTCTCCAGGCCCGCCTTTCCATACTTGGGAAATCATACTCCATCTCTTGCTTTAGAAGACCTAGGGGGGTTTTATTGGCCCTCCCATTGTCCAGATGAACTGACTTTTGTTGTTCTTGAAAGAAATTTCCTTGCAAGTCTCTAGTCTTTCATTTCTGCCAAGACTGATCTTACATTCAGTTGAACTCCTGACCTTCAACACCATCTCTGGGATCTTGCTTCGTCAACTAGCTCGTTTGTGAGTTATTTCCCTTTATGTGATTTTTCTCTTCTGTTTACGATGCTTACCGGTGTGGTTTGCATGTGAAATGTACCCCCAGGCTCCTGGTTTGAATGGCCCACTGCTGGTACTGTTTGGGATGGTTGTAAAGCCTAGAGGTGGCTCACCACCTGTTTTACATTCCCATTTATATTCCTCTTCACTCTTTCTACTTCCTGGGTGTGTATGCAGTGTGACCAGCCAGCCTCCTGCTCATAACACCATGCCTTCTCAGCTGCTGTAATTTCTTCCCCACAATGAAGGACTGTATTCCTCTATAACTGTAAAGCAAAACAAACTTTCTTCCTAAAATTGCTTTTTAAAATTTATCCTTCAGTTTATTTATTTATGAATATGAGTGTTTTGTGTGCATGTAAGTGTACTATGTGCATGCAGTACCCACAGAAAGTGGAAAAGGGTGTTGGCTCTCCTGGAACTGGAGTGACAGTTCTTAGCTGCCCTGTAGGTGCTGGGAACTGTACCCAGTCCTCTGCAAGAGCAGCCAGTGCTCTTAACCACTGAACCATCTCTCCAGCATCTTAAGTTGCTTTTCTCGGGGTATTTATTTTTACTTCAATGAGATAGCTTAGACATCTACTATCCAATTACTGCTTCCCTTTCAAATTTCTTTTGTTGTTGTTATTATTTTTGAGACAGGGTCTCCCTATAGTCTCAGTTGGCCTGGAAATCACAGAAATCTGCCTGCCTCTGCCTCCTGAGTGCTGGGATTAAAGGCGTGTGCCACCATGCCTTCCTCAAATTTCTTGAAACAGACGTCTATGTCTGTTTCTGGATCACCACCCTTGCAGTCTTCACTAGCACCACTCTATTGCAAGCACCTTCTTGGGTGGATGCTTGGGCTCATTTTTCTTGAACTCACTAGAAAGTTTCACATGGCCAGCCCTTCTCTTTCTTGACACTTATTCTTCCATTACCCTCTATCAGTGCTTTCTTTCTGCTCCTGTTAACATTGCATTCATATCTTGCCCCTCCAGTCCATGAACCATGTGCATATATTCTATATAAAGTATAAACCTGGCCACACTCTTCTGCCTAAACCAGTCAGCTTCCAGGTTAGAATAATCTCAGAAGTCTTTATCATGGTTCATAAAGTCCAGCCAGCCCTCTAGCTTCTATCCTCATCACTTCCATGCACACAATAATCCAGTTATCCTTAACCTCTGCTGCTTTTTATGTCCATATTTTCACAAGGAAGATATTCCTTGTGATATCCTCAATCCCTCATATCCTCCTTGGCTGGCTGAATCCTGCTGGCTTTCCATATTTCGGTTTAGCTATTGGCTTCTCCTGGAAGTTTCATGTGATTTCTCATGATGGAGTTGGTTGTCTATGCTTCCGGATCTCTTCTTCTGTTGAAGTTACAACATTATCACATATATACACAGATATGGAGGAGTATATAGATATCTGTAGGTTCCAAACCCACAGATTAAATCAATTGTGGCTCATAAATACTTGGGAAAAAATATGTAATATTGGAGATATATAGGCTTTGTCATTATTCTCTGAATAATGCAATATTGTTTCTGATCATTTACATCATTCTAGTTTTAAACCATTTAGAAAGAGTTTAAATTATCTGGGAGGATGAGCACAAAAATAGTGTGCAAACATGATGCGACTTTCTTTCTGTGACTTGATCACCCAAGGATCTGGGTGTTGCTCGGGGTAAGCTGGAACCAATTGTTTAAGAATACCAAGCAACAACTGTCCACCAAAATATGATCATCTCTTGCCCATCTCTGACCTCCATCACTCTGTGTGCTCCTGACACAAAAAGTGTCTGATAGATTAGGTCACAAATAAAATCCCAGAACCCAGAAATGATATGCCATAAGGCTTTCCTAAGAATTATTTGAATACTCGGGATGATAAACTAATGGTATTAAAATAACCCACACTTAGGAAGGACTCTCATGATGCTTTGCTATGTCCACATTACAGTTCTAAGTACTTGAGTACAATACACTGTACTAACTACTTTAATTTTTCTAATTTACTCATAAGGTGCTTTCTATCCAATGTTCATTTTCACAGAAAAGTTAACTGAAAGAGGACAGAATAATCTTCTACACTAAAGATCAGCCAGTGACTACCTTTGAGACAAATCCAGTCAGCTGTGTGACTTGTGGTCAATAAACTTTTATTGGTATATAGCCACCCTCACTAGGGTATGTTATCTTCTGTAGCTGTTTCTCCATTATAATAGGAAGAGTTGAGTACTTGTGATAGAGCGTATGAATAGGCTAACATTTTACTACCATACACTTTTGTAGGTAGTATGACCAGCAGCCCAAGAATTCTGAGCCATGCTGAGAACTCATGTTTATTTTTGCTTTTATTTATATAAAATTTCGTATGAAGGGGCAACTCCCCTACTCTCAAACCCCATTTTCAATTTTAACTTTCCCCTTTTATTAGTAGTATGCTTTGGTAGCTTACTAAAGTAAACACTTTCAACAGTGTAAAATAATTTTCCTTCATAGGGATTACTTTTGAAACCCATGACCTGACTATTCCTACTTTATGGAATTCAAATGTTGGAGATGTCTATTACTTTTTGAATCTGTTTGTTTATTTTGCACAGGTTTATCAAATGAGATCTGGAGATTCTGCTTTATTTTCTGGGAGGCATTTGTGGTCAAGTGTGGGATCTAGACGCGAGCTTAGCACCCAGGACCTCCTGAGGAAGGCTGGGGAGCTTTCTGCCTCCTCATACACAAGAGCATTGGGCATTTTCTCTACCAGATGCTTCACTTCCAGACAGTGTTTTGTGGTTTGAAACAGCAAGGTTATGTGATTTCTTTTACAAATGCACAAAGCCATTTCCTAAGACTCCCAAACCATGGGATCTAGAAAACCCAGCTAAATAGTGTCATTTTCTTTCTTTCTGACCTTCTCTGGACTCACTGCAGCTTCTTTAGCTCCTTTATGCCTGGTGCGTGCATGTGCGTGTGTGTGTGAGTGCGTGTGTGCATCTGTGTGTATGTGTGTGTGTTCATGTGTGTACACGCATATGTGTATGTGTGTGCATGTCTGTGTGCATGTGTGTGCATCTGTGTGTACATGCATGTGTGTACATGCATGCATGCATGTGTGTGCATTTGTGTGTGCTCATGTGTGTGTACATGCACGTGTGTGTATGTGTGCATGTGTGTGCATGTGTGTGCATCTGTGTGTATGTGTGTGTTCATGTGTGTGTACATCACGTGTGTGTATGTGTGCATGTGTGTGCATGCATATGTGTGCATGTGTGCATCTGTGTGTATGTGTGTGTTCATGTGTGTACATGCATGTATGTGTGTGCGTGCATGTGTGTGCATCTGTGTGTATATGTGTGTACATGCATGTGTGTACATGTGTGTGCATCTGTGTGTATGTGTGTGTTCATGTGTGTACATCACGTGTGCATATGTGTGCATGTGTGTGTGCATGTGTGTGCATGCATGTGTGTGCATCTGTGTGTGTTCATGTGTGTGTGCATGCATGTGTGTATGTGTGTGCATCTGTGTGTACATGCATATGTGTATGTGTGAGCATGTGTGTGCGTGCATGTGTCTGTGTGTGTATTTGTGTCTACAGCTTTGATTTTATTGACCAACCTTAAGCAAATGAAAAAAAAAATCCCTTAAGGTCTGACTAGGATGAATGTTACTCTAATAAATATTAGTTGCGATATCATCTGAGCCCTGGGATTCAAAATATGAAATTTCCAAATGGTTGTTATTCAGATCAATCAGTAAAGAACAAGTCAGTGCCTCAGTAGAGCCACACAGCTCAATTAGCACACACAGCATCTATTCAGTGCTTCCCGGATGCAGCTCACATCGCCCAGGACCCTGCAAGAGCAACTCTGTAGTTAAGGATATGTCACAGCGAATCAACAAAATATGCAGTTTGATCAGCACATTCTGAGAGCAGATCATTAAAATATGCAACCAGATCCCCAAGTGCATGAAAAATTAACTAACAACTTTTGTATCTTGATCAGTTTAATGAGCAAGAAGTTGCTGAACAAGAGTGTCAAATTGTACTGTCTGGCAAGGGGGCAGGCGAGTGTCTTAGAACAGTGGGCCGAACCAAAGCTGCTATTTGTGGTTTTCAAACTACCAATCCTTAAAATTCAATGTCAGAGAAAGCTGATTAGCATGGAGATGTTGTACTGCCTGTGTCCAGAAGAATGTAATGGGATGCAGAGCCTTCTGATGCAAATGAAACACTGATCTCTCCCATTCAAGCTTCACTAGCTCTTAATAGACTCAGCCATGCAACTAGAAGACCCTGCCAATGGTGTCATAGACACATGGGTGTAACTAAGAGGCAGTGGCAGCCTTCTGGAAATATCCAAACCATCTGACCTTGAAGAATGAGAGGAAGAAAAAGATGAGGGGAAAAAAAGAAAAAAAAAAAGCCCAGCTCTTTAATCAAACTCTATCAGAAATGCCCTGTGCCATTGAGAAGGAAGCAGGATTAATAAACCAAGAATGTCCAAGCTAGAGAATTGGCCGAGCATATAAGTAAATTAAGTCCAAGTGGTGGATGATCACCGAGGAGATCTGTGAATTGGATTGCCACAGAAGACTGCTGTCCACCTGCTATTGATAGGACAGCGATGGGGAGGTTAACAGACCATTCTGAACAGCCACATATGCCCTGGTAACTTGGCCCATGTACAAACAGAGTCTGAGCACCAGTTGGGTAAGTCTGCTTGGCTGCTTTATCAGGAGTGGCTGGCTGGCCACTGCAGCTGCGGGGATGCTGCTTTCCCAAGGCATAAATTTACCCACTTTTCATAGGGAACCGGGCAACAGAAAGATGCCAGACCCAAATAAAAGGCAGCAAGCAAATCCAAACGGGGAACAGTCAGCAGACAAAAGGCAAGATTGACAGGCTGGCGAGGGCCAAGGTGGGAGCTGGCTGCTGACTGCCTGCTTTTCAGCATGTGCTGTCAGAGGGCAAAGAAATAGACTGTTGTTGGTTTTGTTTTGTTTTTTTTATCATTCTAAATTTGATCAGACTTTCCCAAGTGAAATGACTTTGGGTCAAACACATGAAGAAATTTTTAACTTTTTGCAAATGTTTGTAGCTCCGATTCTATTTTCAGGAGTATTGGATAAATTAGCGATAGTTTATCAACCCATGATTTCATTAGTATTTGTTAAGGTTAAGCAAAGATAGTGAAAGTGAACCAAATGTAAAATTAAAGGAAAAGTGCCCTATGTCTTATAACACCTGTGCTAAATGAATTTGTCAAAAACTATAAAGAGATTTTCAAATGGCAGCAGTTAAACCAATGAAAATTTGAGCTAGAACACCTGGAAAAGAGAGTTTCCTAAAGTCCAGCCTGTGAAACAACCCAGAATGTCAGTTGGTTGAAAGAAGTCATTTTAAGCAGAAAAAAGAAAAATGAAAGATAGGGAGATATGACAGCAAAAAAGCAAAGGCTGCTGGATGTGTAGTTCTCACTTTCCTTTCGAACTGCTAAAGGAGAGCATGCCAGCTTAAGCTGAGGAAGAGAGAAATCTCCATAGATATTATATTCATGTTGTGTTTTAATGATATGCCTTGCCATTCAATGCTGCCATCCAGCCCAGACCTGCGTCTGCTTGGGAATTTGCAAGTCTCCATGAATCTCTTTCCCACATCAATAAGGAAATGTTAATTAAAAAATAATAATATATAAGCAAAGGGAGCTAAAAGCCTATTGCTAGGGCTATTACCTCACCAAATACAAAGAAGGAAGCCAGGACTAGAAAATGCCCTGGCGTATGAAGTCAGGAAGTGGTTTACATTATCAAAATTAGTGCTTAGTTGGGAAAAGTTGAATTATGTTTGTACTAAAATTTTATTACAAGGGATATGCATTAAACATATATAACTGTTTATATGTGTATCATATACATATATGTACATAAGTATATTTTTAAAAAATAAAGCAAATATAAATATTCCTCTAGCTAATTAGGAAATGAAAGTGACACATATTTAGGAAGCTGTAAACGGTGCCCCTGGAAGTCTCCTCATTCCCTTCCATGCTCAGGTAACTGCTTTACTAGAGAAATCTGCATCACTGTCTTGCCTGCCGTTATAATTTTATTATATATGCAGGTGCCTCGAGGAACATGTTGTATACTATTCCAATATCCTGTGCACTTCATATTAAAAGAATTATCATATATATAGATTTTTGTGGCTTGTTCTTACATGTATGTATATGTACATATGCACACATTTGTGGATGTGCATACATGTGTAAAGAACATACATAGGTCAGCCTTGAGTGTCATTCTTTAGAGACCGTCTACCTTGTCTTTTGAGACCAGATCTCCTATGGGCTTGGAGCTCACTAAATAGGCTAAGCAGGTGGCCAGTGAACCTCAGTGTCCCTGTCCCTGCCTCCCCAGCACTGGGATTACAGGCAGATGCCCAGCTTCATTGCAAGGGATGTGGGTATTGAGTTTGGGTACTTATGCTTGTTTGCCATACACTCTACCCACTGAGCTACCTTCACAGCCCCATCCATGGGGCTATTTTCATTCAATATTATGATTTTAATATTAGCACAAGTCAATATGCACAGGTCTTAGTTATTTTACACCTATGTACTATTGTAGTGAATAGTTTATCCTAGTCACTGTCCACAAATAGTTTAGCCATTATGCTGCCAGTAGCCATTTAGTTGATCTTCATTTTATTTTATTAGTTTTTTATGTGTATAAGTGTATTACCTACATGTATGTAGTGCATCCACGTCATGGAATGCCCTTGCAGGTCAGAAGAGGGTGTCAGATTCTCCTGGAACTAGAATTATGAACAGTTGTTAGCCACCATGTAGGTGCTGGGAATTGAATCTTG
Organism: Rhizomys pruinosus; assembly: GCA_009823505.1. Classification (NCBI taxonomy): domain Eukaryota; kingdom Metazoa; phylum Chordata; class Mammalia; order Rodentia; family Spalacidae; genus Rhizomys; species Rhizomys pruinosus. Next base: position 169,968 of record VZQC01007224.1, read on the forward strand.
GTCCTCTGCAAGAGCAGCCAGTGCTCTTAACCACCGAGCCATCTCCAAGTCCCTGATCTTCATAGTTAATGTTAGGAGTACTGCTTCTGTTATTTGTTTCTTGGTGTCAGGGCAAGCACTTCCCTGGAGTGCTCACCAGGAGCTGTCATCGCTAAGTCCTAGGCTGTGCTCCCACCACTTACCGTGTTTTCCAAAACACCGTGATCCATTTATATTCTCAATAGCAATTAAAATAAAGTAATTAGCAAAAAAAAAAAATACACAAGCCATATATGAAACATACTGTATTGGAATCATTAAGGAAAATCTAAGTAACATGGAGATTAGGACATGATTAAGGTTAGAAAATTTCAGCACTGTAAAGGTGTTAATTCTTCCAAAATTAACTATTAGTTTTATGCCCTCATAATCAAAAATTAGATAAACATCTTAGATAGAAGTTACAGTCTGATTCCAAACTTTATAAGGAAATGCAAAGGGTCCAGAATAATTACAGGCCGGGTGTGGTGGCACACACCTTTAATCCTTGCACTTGGGAGGCAGAGGCAGATGGATCTTTGTGAGTTCAAGGCCAGCCTGGTCTACAGAGTGAGTTCCAGGACAGCTGGGGCTACAGGGAGACCCTGTCTTGAAAAAAAAAAAAAAAAAAAAAAAGAAGAAGAAGAAGAATTACAATAATTTTGAAAAAGGTATAGATGGAGCAACTTGACGCATGAAATATGGTAAATAAGATGACAAACTATTTGTTCAAGGACAGATTATACATGAAAAACAAAACATGGAGCCAGAACAGCCCATTCCCTGGAAGGAACCAGCATTGATGGAGATAAAAAAGTCCCGAAGCAAATGGCTTTCTGACAAGTATTGACAATAAAATAGAAAATAAAGGAGATTCCTACATTCTACCACACCCAATTGCTTATAAATCCAACACTAAAATACAAAACTTTAAAAATTTTTAAGAGTCAGCAAAAATAATGTTTTTATGATTTTTATTCAGGGAAAGATTTTTTGTTTGGTCTTTTTTTTTTTTTTTTTTTTTTTTTTGAGATAGGGTCTCCCTGTAGCTCTGGCTGTCCTGGAACTCACTCTGTAGACCAAGCTGACCTTGAACTCACAGAGATCCACCTGCCTCTGCCTCCTAAGTGCTAGGATTAAAGGCCTGCGCCACCACGCCCAGCACAGGCACACATCCACAAATAAGGAAATAATAACAAGAGACTATAATGCAAGTTCCAAGCTGGAAGAGCATATTTGAATATGTTCCTATTCAAGCATGCTTATATTTTAACATATTTAAACAAGTGGAAAAGAATTCATAGAAGATGTGTATAAAGCACTCTTTTTGAGGGCTGGGGATATAGCTCAGTTGGGAGAGTGAGTTGATGCAAAAACACAATTCTCAGCTCACGGGAGATAAGAGGGTTTACTCTGAAGACCAGTATGAGTGATTGTGGCCTGGAAACCCAGATTTAGGTTATCTAATGTCTTAAGCTTATTTCCTGTTGTATAAAATACTCTACCCAAAGCAACTTAAGGGGGAATAGGTTTATTGTGGATCACAGTTCAAAGGTGGAATCCATGATGTCAGGTACGGCACAGCGGCAAGTACTTGAAAAGGCTTATCACATTGCAGTCACAGTCAGGAAGCAGAGAGAGATGAATGCTGGTACTCAGCTCACTCTCCCCATTTTATACAGTTCAGGATCCCTGCCCAGAGAATGTCACCATCCACAGCGGGCAGGCCTTCCCACCTCAACTAATAAAATCAAGATAATCCCTAAAGGCATGCTCAAAGGCCTCTCTCCCCAGTAATTCTAAATCTTCTCAACTTGACAACTGAGATTCACTATCATGGCCAACTCCATGTCCCACTGTGGCAGCAGTTTCATGAAGCATTTATAGTAACAGAACAAAGAAAATCATACATCAACAAACTCTTGGAGTGAATTGGTGGGTACATCAAGTAGGCTAGAGGTCTCAGATGGTATCTGACAACCTTTTTAGCTTTGGGTTGGTGGAAGCCTAGAGGCCATTTATAGTCACAAGAACGTCATATCACATACAGAAATGGACAATAAGTAGCCATTTATGGGAAATAAAGATAACCCAAGGAAATTTGTAACAAGGCTGTGGATTTACGACATTCTGACCTCTCCAAAATAGTTCTATGGGTGTAGCTTCTTTCTGAGAACTTTTACTCACAAGTACTTACCTAGAACACTTTACCCTGAGTCAAATTTCTTTTTTTTTTTAATTTTTTTATTTATTTCTGTATGTGTATGAATGTACTGTCTGCGTGCAAGTGTGTGCACCCGTGTCGTGCAATGCCGCGGAGGTCAGAAGAGGGTGTCAGATTCCCCTGGAACCGGAGTTCTCCTGGAATTGGAGTTTCAGACGGTTCTCGGCCGCCATGTGGGTGCTGGGGATCGAATCCGGGTCCTCTGTAAGAGCAGTCGGCGCTCTTAACCGCTAGGCCATCTCTCCAGCCCCCCAAGTCCAATTTCTAGCACCACATGAACTTCAATCCCATCACTCAGTATCTGAAGTCCGTGGGTACACAGTGAGTTCAAGGCCAGCCTGGGCTACAGACACCCTGTTAAAAATAAATAACAACTCTTTTTGATTCAACATGAAAGAGGTAAACAGCCAAGTGGAAAAAATAAACAGAAGACCTGAATATGCATTTTACAGAACAAAACCTTAAATGGCAAATAAATATTTTAAATGTTTATGTTTGTTACTTTTCTCATTGTTGAGACAAAATACCTGATGAACGCAACTTAAGGGTTTATTGTGGCTTCTAGTTTTAGTCTTCAGTACACTTCGAAGTCACGGCGACAGGAGTATGAGGCACTGGCCTTAGTAAGCAAAGGAGATGAATCCTGGTGCTTTCTCCTGCTTACTCAGTCCAGAAACTTGGCTGCTAAACAGTGCTGCCCTCATTCAGGGCGGGTCTTCCTTTCTCAGTTCAGGCTTTATAGAAACACTCTTTTTTAAAAATTTCCTTTCTTTCTTTCTTTCTTTCATTCATTCATTCATTCATTCATTTATTTATTTTTGTTGGTTTTGAGATAAGGTCTCCCTGTAGACCCAGCTGGCCTGGAACTCGCTCTGTAGACCAGGCTGTGCTTGAACTCCACAGAGATCCACCTGCCTCTGCCTCCTGAGTGCTGGGATTAAAGGCGTGCACCACCAAGTCCAGCGGAAACACTCTTTTTTAATTTTTATTTTTTGTATGTGTATGAATGTACTGTCTGCATGCAGGTTTGTGCACCCGTGTCGTGCAATGCCGCGGAGGTCAGAAGAGGGTGTCGGATTCCCCTGGAACTGGAGTTCTCCAGGAACTGGAGTTACAGATGGTTCTTAGCCGCCATGTGGGTGCTGGGGATCGAACCTGGGTCCTCTGCAAGAGCAGTCGGTGCTCTTAACCGCTAGGCCATCTAGACACACCCCAAAGTATGTTTCCAAGTTGATTCTAAATCCAGTCGAGTTGACAATGAACATTAATGACATCTGCTCATGCCCATCCCTATGCCAAGAATCGACATTTTAAGATAGGGTGAGTGTTGGGAGATAGTTCGCTGGATAAAGAGCTTGTTATTCAAGGGTAAGGACCTGAGTTTGGATCCCTAGCTTCCACATTAAGAAGCCAGGCTCACCTGGGCGTGGTGATGTACATGCCTTTGATCCCAGCGCTCAGGACGCAGAGGCAGGTGGAGCTCTGTAAGACTGGTCTACATTGTGAGTTCCAGGCCAGCTTGGGCTACAGGGAGACCCTGTCTTAAAAACAACAATAAAACAAACAACAACAAAAGAAGCCAAACTCAGTAGCATGTGTCTGTAACCCATCACTGAGAGTGCAGAGACAGGCAGATCCTGGGGGCTCACAGGCCACCCAGCCTGATTAAAACAGTGAGCTCTGGTTCAGTGAAAATGTCTAAAAAAATGAGATGGAAGGATATAGAAAAAGATACCCAATTTCAACATTTGTCCACAGTGCGTGCGCACACACACACACAAAGGCACACACATATACATATATGCATACATGCATGCACACACAGACATCGTTGAATGCACTCATTCATACATGCACACATGTATACACAATATACATATATACATATACAAACACACATAAAAATAAGGTGAGATATAATTTCACACTCACTAGATTGGCAAAAACTAAAAAGTCAAACAATATTAGCTGTTGGTGATAAGATAAGGTAATGAACTGCTACCGCATTATAGGGAAAAATGTAAACCAGAACAGCTACTTCAAAGATAAGCACTTTCCATTCAAATGTGGCACCCACATATCCTATAACCTAATTATTTCATTGGTAGGTATACACTCAAGTCAAACACTTGCACGTGTGGCCTGGGAGTCATATATAAGGATGTAATAAGGAGGTTCTCTGAAATATAAAAAAATAAAACTGGCAACAAGTCAGATTGCCATTGATGCAGAATGGTAAGTAAAATGTGACAGAATTTGCAAAGGAGTAATTCAAAGCTGCAACAAGACAATCAACCAAGGTTCCTTGAATGAACTACAGAAATAGATGCTGAGCACAGAGCAGGGTCACAGAACATACTATCTAATCATACAATGTTAATATTTTGAATGCATAGAAATTACTCAGATAAACACAGAGATTATAAACCATAAAGGGATTTTAATTGAATCTTTTTTAATTTTATGCAATATATTTTTATCATTTTAGAACCCTTCCTCTCCATGTCCCTCTCTCATAGTGCCCACACTCACCAGACTTCATGTTCTCTGTGATATATATTAAGGCCTATTGAGTCAAAAATTTTTCCCCAGATGTCCTTCGATATGTGTCTAACTGGACTCTGGTCAACCTATCTAGTGTCACATCCTTACAGAAAATCAACCCTCCTTCTCCCAGCAGTTATAGGTTGTCAATAGCTCCTCATCTAAGATTGGGCTGTCTTCCTCACTTCTGTGCTGGGATTTTCTCTAGCTTGAGCTTGGATGGGTCTTGTGCATGCTGTTACTATTGCTGTGAATTCATATGAGTAACTTCCCAGCTGTCTAGAAAACTCTGTTTCCTTGTGGTCATCCACCACCCTTGGCTCTTACAATCTTTCTGCCTTCTTTTCTGCAATGGTCCCTGAGCCCTGGGTGGCAGAGGTTTAAAACAGGAGTCTCTATCCAGAGACATGCACTCTTCAGTCTCTTATTGTCTATGTTTTGGGCAGTTGTGGTTTTCTATATTAATCACCATTTGTTGTGTGAGGGAGTTTCACTGGTGAGAGTTGAGAACTGCATTGATATTCTTTCTGCCCCCTGTTCTGCTATGTTCCCTGAGTCTTGGGTATAGAGGTTGTGTTGTAGATGTGTCACTTAGGGATGGGCCTCTCACAGTTACTCTCTGTGTTTGACCAGTTGTGAAACTCTGTAATAGTCTCCATCTGTTGCAAAGAGAACTTCTTTGATGAGTGGTGAAAGGAACAATAAAGGGAAGGAAGAGAATAATCATACGCAATTCAAATACTGCATTACTTCCAGACAGGGAGAGGAGAGGAATTTGAGGAGAGACAAACAACCTAAGTGCAGTTAAGTAGATGCATGCTAATTTTGTCATCACTCCTTAAATTGTATACATATATATTACATGTGTTCACATATGGATAATGTATAGAATATCGGGCTCAAAGCTAAAAGATACAAAATAAATTATACAAGGAAAAGTGGAAAAATGTGTAGAGGACATTTGATTGGCCAAAGTATCAAAGGGTCATTGTGTGCCCGAATGAAGAGGAGGCTTGGAATGCAGTCTACATAGTGCTGAAAGTCTCAGTCATTGTTTGAGGACATCGGTGTATACACAAATATTGGGCATCTGGTAAATGATAGCTATTTAGTAAATCTGGCAAAAGAAGAGGGTGAAGAAAGGCAGGGAAAGGGGTGTGGAGGGGAGGAGGGTAGCTGCTCTGTGTTTATGAATAATTGATTCCACACAATAAGTAGGTTCCTTATTGTTTGGAAAGAGTTCAGGGTCTTCTCAACTGAGGGGAGCTCTGTTCTCTGGTGGAATACAGCCCATTGTGTCTTCATGTTGCTAATGACTGCACTGACAGCTGTTGCACACCACTGAGACCTGCTTGTCAAACATTAACTACTATGTGTGCTATAGATTTTTTTCTGATAAAGTAATCAGTAGTACTAATGTGGAATGACAGAAGCTGCCTGATAGTGTTTAATCTAATCCCCAAATAGAAGAACCAGCCCAGCTATGGAAGACTGAGAAAAAAGCCAAGGAGATTTTGTTTTCTAAAGCCAGAACAGGAAGGAAAGCTCTAAGCATGTAAGTAATTCTGGTAGATGGTGACTGGGCTTGGATTGCACTGCAATTGGTGTTGTAGGTAAATAATCAAATATGTTGATTGAGGCTGGAATCTGCTTTGGGGCATGGTGGGATGTTTTTGTGTTTCAGACAGAATCTCACTATGTAGCCCAGCCACCATGGAACTCACTATGTAGAACAGGCTGGCCTTGGACTCTCAGAGATCTACCTGCCTCAGCTTTCATAGTGCTGGGATTAAAGGCATATGCCACCATGCGCAGGCCATGAATATGGATTTTTAATCAATTTTAAAAGTTGGGTAAGGGGCTGGAGAGGTGGCTCAGCAATTAAGAGCACTGGTTGCTTTTGCAGAGGACCCAGGTTCCATTCCCAGCACCCACATGACAGCTAACAACCGACCACAACTCCAGTTCCAGGGGAATTCGACGCCCTCTTCTGAGCTCCATGAGCATTGCACACCAGTGATGTACTTACACACATGCAGGCAATACACTCACACACATAAATAAAATAAAATATATTTTTAAAATTTATTAAATACAAAATAATATTTAAAACATAAAGTATGGAAATTGTGATAAAAAGCTTATTATACATGACACAGCTTTAAAAACTAGAGCAATAATGTGATCTTGGAAGCTCCTTATATATGGACATTCCTTCACCTTTTGTGTGAGTGTATGTGTGTGAGAGCATCTGTAGGCACACATGTACACATGAACACATGTATGTGTGTGAGAGTGTTCACATGTACATGAGACCATCTGCAGGCACACATGTACACATGAACACATGTATGTGTGTGAGAGTGTTCATATGTACATGAGAGCATCTGCAGGCACATATGTGGCAGCCAAACAGTAATCTTGGGTGTTGTTCCTCAAGTACTATCTGCTAGCTACCTTTTGTTTTGTTTTGTTTTGTTTTGTTTTGTTTTGTTTTCTGAAACCAGGTCTCTCATTTGCCAAGAACTCGCCAAGTAGGCTGGGCTGGCAAGTCAACCCAGGGACCCACCTGCCTCCAGCCCCCCACCCCCCCAATGCTGGGATTTCAAGCCTGTTCTACCATGCCCAGCATTTTATTTCTTTTCCAATCTGGGTTTTGAGGATTGAATGGAAGTCCTGGTGCTTTCGAGACTTACTGACTGAGCCATTCCACAGCCTCCACCCTTAGTGTTCCAACATCCAGAAGTTAGGGTCATCTTGTATCACCCATTCATTTATATGGGTGTCTATCTGTAAGTGTTCTTAAACAACGAATACTTTTTGACATGCTCCTGACTTCACTTTCCTTTTTATTCAGTACTCTGTTTGTTGAGATAGATCCACGTTACAGATAAGGTGGCCTCTGTTCATTTATTTTCATGGGGCATTCACATGGTCCCAATGTAGGAACACCACAACTTACTTGCTGACTTTCCTTATTGATAAGTATTACGTTGTTTTGTTGGTTGTTATTATGACCCCGAATTTTGTGGTGTCTTCGTCTTCCTTGATGGGTTAGTTTCTCTAGGACTTTGGGTAGACATGGATTTATTAGCTTACAGGACCCACACACCTGCAACTTTACTGGACATTCTAAATTATTTGCTAAAGCAGTTTGTTTCTATTCCCACCAGCACTGACTGAACAACCACACTTCTCTAGTCATTTTTACCCTTCTGATGAGTCAGCAGTCAACACACCCCTTGATATGTCTACTTAAATCACACTTTCAAATAGCTTTACCTATGATTTAGTCCTTCTACAAACCATAAAGTTAGATCTACACCCACAATCAGATGTTACTGGCCATGCTGAATGGGGGCATGATCTTATTTGGACATTTATCAAAGAGTAAGAACTAAAAAGGCAGATAACTCCATTTTCCAATAAAGTGATGATTGATGAATAGGAGGGAAGACCATGATGTTAGTAGTAGAAGTGAAATATTACATTTGGCACTGTTGGGAAATCACCCAAGCTTTGTGGGTTCCTGACTTTATAACTACAAGATATTTGGATAAAAGCATACTTACTTAAGGTGACATATGAATTCATAATCCAAGGGGAAAGCCTCGTAAAAATAGCTTAACATTAAATACATATTACAAGAGAACCATTTAACTTGGCACAATTAATGAAATAAAACACATGGGTTAGATTTCCCTTAAAATACACGGAGGAATAAAATGTGCTCAGCAAAATATGCTTCAGCCTTTGCCAAACTGGAAACATCTGAAAATAACCTATGAGGTTTCCTTAAACCAAAGCATGTTTCTGGCTTTCTCTGCCACTTAATTAAGTGTTGTTTTAATAATGAAGCACATTAAGGATGGGGGTTGCATCCAGCCTAAACCATTCTTTATGAGGTAGTTAAGATAAAGACAATAGTACCGGCACGAAAAAATACCTGATCTCGTGGTCCTCTTTTCTTAGCATGTGTTTTGCATCAACCTTACTAGTCGTTCTCTGCAATCGCCATTGATTAAGAAAGTTACTGATTGTTTGCTCCTTGAAACTTAGCTGGAAATCTCTTATGATGGCTCAAGGATAAAGAAACCACATGTAAGCTTTCCATGTAACAGAACTGCTCGTAAAGAACAAGTTATGTAGGCTGGTAAGGCACAGTGGGGGGTTAAACATTTTTTGAGAAAAGTTATTACCTGATTCAGTGTCTTCACAATGTAAACTCTTGAACTTTTGTGTGGTGTGTATGTGTATGGAATGTTTGCATGCACTGTGTGTATGTTGTATGGGGCTGTGTATAGTGTGGGTATATAGTCTGTGTATATGGTGTGTGAGTATGGTGTGTGTGGTGTGTATGGTACATGTGTATGGTGCGTGTATATGGTGAATATGTATGATATGTGTATGGTGTGTGTATGTGTGCACATGTGTGTATATGTGTGTGCATGTGTGTGTATGTGTGCAAGTGGGTGAGCAGATACCAGCTCTTGTGCACACACGGAAGCCAGAGGAAGACATCAGATGTCCTGCTTTGCAATCCACCTTGTTCTAGTTTGTTTTCATGTGCTGTGATAAAACACTCCAACCAAAACCAACTTGGGGAGGAAAGGCTTTGTCTTATATCTCCCAGGTCACAGTTCATCACTGAGGGAGCCCAAGGTAGGAACTCAGGGCAGGAACCTGCAGGCAGAAGCTGAAGCACAGGTGATGGAGGAGTGCTGCTTACTGGCTTGATCCCCTGGCCCATGCTCAGCCTGCTTTCTTATACAATACACAACAACATGCCCAGGGGTGGCACCCCCCACAGTGGGCTGGGTCCTCCCATGTCACTCAACAATCAAGATAATGCCCCACAGACATGGCCACAGGCCAGTCCAATGGAGGAGGTTCCCCAGTTGAGGCTCCCTCAACCCAGGTATGTCAAGTTGGCACTAAAGCTACCCAGCACATACCTTATTCCCTTAAGACAGCATCTTTCTGATAGGATGCATCTTGTGGGTATATACCCAGGAGTGGTATGGCTGGGTCAGGTGGTAGGCTCATTTTGAGGTTTTTTTGGGGGGGTCTTTTTCTGAGACAGGGTCCCCATGTAGCCCCAGCTGTCCTGGAACTCACTCTGTAGACCAGGCTGGCTTTGAACTCACAAAGATGCACCTGCCTCTGCCTCCCAAGTGCTAGGATTAAAGGCGTGTGCCACCACGCCCGGCTTATTTTGAGTTTTTTAAAGATTCTCCACACTGCTTTCCACAGTGGTTGTACCAGTTTACATTCCTACCAGCAGTGGATGAGTGTTCCCCTTTCCCCACAACCTCTGTAGCATTTGGTGTCTTTTGTTTTCTTGATCTTGGCTAGTCTTATTGGAATGAGATGATACCTTAGTGTGGTTTTAATTTGCATTTCCTTAATTATTAATGACATTGAACACTTTTTAAAATGTTTCTCAGCCATCTTTACTTCCTTACTGGTGAAGTCTCTGTTATGCACAGCTATGTTTATTGCAGCTCTCTTCACGATAGCAAAGACCTGGAACCAACCCAAATCCCCTCAACTGATGACTGGATAACAAAAATGTGGTACATCTACACAATGGGCTTCTATGTAGCAGTAAAGAAAGATGACATCATGAGCTTCACTATTAAATGGATGGAACTCGAAGCAATTATACTAAGTGAAGTAACACAGTCCCAGAAAAAAAAAAAAAAAAAAGGTGGATGGTTTCCCTCATTTGTGGATGCTAACACCAAATCCCCAGTTGGCAGTCAAACTGAGCAACTTTATTATTATATTTCATTGTATCTGAAAGTAACTGTGCTATTACAATGTGAATCTATAAATGGGCTCTAGAATTATCCTACCACTTATACTCACACACTGTAATTACCATATATAGATGGAGGATATGTAGTCATATTCTAAAAAAAAAAGAATGTAAATTTACATGACTTTATATCTGCATGCGAATTTACTGTTAAAATGTGAATCTCTAAATGTGTATAGGAATCAACCTGTAGTTCATTTTCAGAATTTTAAATTTTGACTTATGTGTGGAGTATATATATATATATATGCATAGTTTGGAATAATATAAAAATAAAAAAAAATTTAAAAAGACAGCATCTTTCATTGAACCTAGCTAGAATTGGCCATTTTTAGTGAGGCTGGCAGGCACCAAGCCCCAGTGATTCTCCTGTCTCTGCTCTCCCCCCACCCCCAATACCAGAGCTAGGGTTACAGGAGTGTATGAACACAGCCAGCTTTTACATGGGTTCTGGGAATCTGAATTCAGATCCTAATGTTTGCACAGAAAGGACTCTAACTCATGCGTCTTTCCTCCAGCCCTGCTCTTGAACTTTTTAAAAATTTTAGCATGGGTGTAGTGTGTGTGTGTGTGTGTGTGTGTGTGTGTGTAGGTCAGAGAACAATGTCCAAGTGTCAGTCAGACCCACTTCCATGGTGGGTTCTGGGGATCAAACCTAAGTTACCAACTTCATGCAGCAAGTACTGTAACCACTGAGCTATCTCACTGCCCTACTCTTGAACTTTTAAAACTAAGGTTTTAGAAGTAATAAAAAAATCCACAAATGCTATTTAAGTACAAATGTAATAAAATTCACTTATAACCTTATGATATATGCAAATTTATAATAATGAAAAATGTACTTTTGAAATAAAAATTTAACTACCTTAACATTCCACTTTCATAAAGTTAGGCTAGATAAACCTAATTATTTTTTTAATTTTTATTTATTTTTAATGGGTATGAATGTACTGTCTGCATGTAGATTTGTGCACCCATGTCGTGCAATGCTGTGGAGGTCAGAAGAGGTGTCGAATTCCCCTGGAACTGGAGTCAAAGACGGTTCTCAGCTGCCATGTGGGTGCTGGGTAGTATTGGGGGGGGGTTGAACTCAGGTCCTCTCCAAGAGCAGTCAGAGCTCTTAACCGCTAGGCCATCTCTCCAGCTCCATATTTTTCTAAGGACAATAGACCTTTAAAACCAATTTTTAATTGTTTCAAGGCTTTTAATATACAAAAAATAAATAGTGAGGTGTCAATGAGTGAAGATATGAAAGGAACTAGAAGACCAGGAAAGTGATCAGGTGAGCTTCGGCCATGCAAAAGGAACAAGAAAGCCTGAGGCTAAGAAGCTAGTGCTGCATTTCACAGCTCCATAGAGACAGGAAACTAGGCTCAGAGTCCCAGACCTACCAGGAAGGGAAGAGGACACTGGAGAGATATATTCCAAGGACAGGGTAAACTGAAATAGAGAAACTTAGCTTTCACTCACCACTACATTTAAAACTGGTTTAAGATAATACCAAAACATGCTTCCAGGTACCTCATGTGATAAAGTATAGGTCCTCTGTCTAAAAACATGATATTCTGCAATGTAAATTCTGCAATGCACATTACCAATATACATTTACACAAATGTATTCACACAACACACACGTAGCCAAGCATATAAGGAGACAATAAAATATTAGTGAAAGCCAGAAGGAAAAAAACCTAGGAGCTGGAGAGATAGCTCAGTGGTAAAGAGTACTGACTGCCCTTGCAGAGGACCCAGGTTCAACTCCCAGCACCCACATGGTGGCTAACAACCATCCATAACTCCAGTTCCAGGGGATCTGATGCCCTTTTCTGAATATTAGAGTCATCAGACATAGACTTTAAAGTAATTGTTTAAAGAGATGGGGGAAAAGGTGTCTTTAAAAGTGACAGAGAATTTGAAACTATATCTAAGAAACAAATATAAATTGTAGAAATAATGACTGTAATTAAAATTGTAGTGAATGGACTATTATTAGCTGCAGCTGAAGAGGGATTTAATGAACTAGAAGACAAATCAGAATAAAATTGTGAATGAAGTATCAAAAGTCAAAGAATGGAAATTAAAAGTGAAATTCATTCACATAAACAACCCAAGAGGTTTATCTACATGGATTTGAAGATCTACAAAGAAGGAGAGAGAATAGGGTAAGAATAATTACTTAAAGAGATAATTATTTAAAAATAACACTCCAAACTGATCCACAGGCTCATATATTAAAGCTTGGTTCCTACTTTATGGTGCCATTTTGGTAGGTTGTGGAAGCATTAGAGCTGGGGCACGGTGGGGAGAGGAGGTCAGTGGTGATATGCCTCCGAAGGGAGCCTTATCCATAGCCCTTTCTTTTTTCTCTTCCCTCCCTTCCTTCCTTCCTTCCTTTCCTTCTTTCTCTCTCTTCCTTTCTCTTTCACTCCCTCTTTCTTCCTCTTCCTCCCTCTTCTCCTTCTCTCCCTTCTTCCTCCTCTTCCTGTTCCCCCTCTTCTCCTTCCCCCAACCTCTTCCTGTTCCCCCTTTTCTCCTCCCCCTCCCCCACCTCTTCTGGATGCCATGGTAGAAGCAGCTCTTTTGCTTGATATTCTGGATCACAGAAATAAGGACAAGTGACCACGAACTGAAACCTTCTTTTAACTTGTTTCTCCTTTCTTTCATATATTTGTTACAACAATGAAAACTTGACTAGTACAGACTCCTAAGCAGGATAAACTTAAAGAAATCCACACTGACTCATATCATACTATCACTGCTGAAATGTGTTGTTGAGACAAACATAGTTCTTCCATATATATGTAAGCATGCATACACATTTTATATATACAAATAAAAGAATTTAAGCCAGGCATGGTGGCTCACAACTTTAATCCCAGCACTTGGGAGGCAGATGCAGGTGGATCTCTCTGAGTTCAGTGCCAGCCTGATCTCCATAGTTCCAGGCCAGATGGGGTTACCGGGAGACCCTGTCTCAAAAAGAGAAATAAATAAATAAATAAATAAATAAATAAATAAATAAATAAATAAATAAACAAATAAATAACCTCTGTACATGTAACACTCTAAAAGTACTAAGCAATAGTAACTAAATGCATAATTCCGAACTCATCAACAAGAAAAGGGAAATCAGAAACTTAAAGTGTGTAATGAAAATAAAAGCAAGAATGTTGGGGGAAAAAAAACCACAAAACAAATTCTGAGATCAGCTCAAATCTATAAGTAATAATGCTAACTGAAAATGGTATAAACGTTCTAATAAGGCATTGAAAATAATCCTATTGAGAGAAAGATAACTAAACAAAGTAAAAATGAGACATGTAATACATAAAAATAAAGAGAAGTTGAAATCTAAAGGAAAAAAAGAGATTCTATATGCAAAAAACATTAGGTAGTTATCATGGAGTTGGCTTTTAAAGAAAAAGTACAGTTACAAGTAAGTGATGGTTCCAAAAACCAAAAGTTATCATCAACCAGACAAGACAACATTTCTAATACTCTAAACACAGCAAAAGTCCACAATAAGTCCAATCATGAAATAAAATTTAAAAATAGACAAAAAAGAGAAATGGGAAATTTTAAAATATCAGAGAATTGTAACACAAATATAAATACTGATACAATGAACTATATAAATGTGATATTTAGAAAGCATTAATAAACAATCTGAACTTCATATGTAGAATATGGAATGAAACAACTTTCTAAATATTTTAAAGAAATGAACAGTTTGGGATCTCTGTTTTCAATGAAAGAAAAGATAACTAGAATTTTTCTAGGTATTTGGAAATTAAACAATAAGAATTTAAGTAAGTAGTAGGCAAAAAAGAAGTCACAATGAAAACAGGAAGCATTCAATGATAATGCAAATACAATGTACTGAACCTTATTAATGGAATTTCCATGTTAAAGTATCACTGTATTTTGATGCTTTTTTGTATCACAAGGTTCATTTATGTTATTTTGATGCTATGTGTATTACAAAGTTCAAAAAAAAAAGACTGAGAGAAAGATGCAAGACACGTATGACACAATGCATGAACTGGGGTGGGGTGGGGGGCATAGAAAAGGAAGTGTACCTAAATTTTAGGACTGAGAAATGATATAGGAAACACACAAAACACCAATAAAAATATTTTATTAAAAAGTTATTAATGATAGCTGAATGCCTTGCTTACCAGGAAATTTAGTTTTAAAGGCAAGTTTTTACAGTATTAAATAAAAGAAAGAAAGAAATGCTGAGAATCAGTGATCTCAACTTTAAACTCAAGAAAGCAGCTGCAAAAACAAAACTAAACTAAACTAAACTAAAACTAAAATAAAGTTGAAAGTAGTGATAGTGATAACAGTACAGCAGGCAGGGATATGCCTTCTTTCTTATCTTTTTTGAGACAGGGTCTCCCTGTAGCCCCGGCTGGCCTGGAACATACTTTGTAAACCAAGCTTGCCTCAAACTCACAGAGATCCACCTCCCTTTGTTTCCCAAATGCTGGGACCAAAAGTGTGTACCACAAAGCCTGGCTTATTGAAGGAAATTGTTAAGAAGGCAAAAAAAAAAAAAAAAAAAAAAAAAATAGTACAAATAAGGTGAATAGTAATTCCAAGAGGCTTGGGAAAATATACCTAGTGAGAAAAGTAGAAAAGGGACTGGAGAAATGACTCAGCAGTCAAAAGCACTGGCTGCTTTTGCACAGGACCCAAGTTAGGTTTCTAGAACCCACATGGCAGCTAACAACCATCCATAACTCCAAGTGTAGGTGATCCTACTCCCTCTTCTGACCTCTGTGGACATTGCACACACAAGGTTCACTTACATCTAAGCAAAACCACTTATAAACATAAAAATGAAAAAAATTTAAAGTGTAGAAAAAATATATGAGGGGTCAAAGCAGAAACTGACAAAGCAGCTGCTACAACAGAAAAGGATAGCCTCTATGACAGGATCTGATTCCTTGAAATAATGAATGACAGGCAGGATGGTTCTTAAAACATTGTAAGTGGCCAAGCTTGGATCTTTGAGAGATGGAGGCCAGCCTGGTCTCCACAGAAGGATGGATTTGGGTTGGAGATGATCAAAATACATTGTATATTTGTATGAACTTGTCAAAGAATAAATTCGTTTTTAAAACTGTATTTAAAATGTACTAACTAGACATAGGTAACTAAAGCTAGATCCCTAGGACACATAAACAACCAAATTTGGCATTGAAACCTAAATATGGAAACAACTATATATTTTGGAAGAAAATATAAAATATCTTGACGATGAGAAACATGTATGGCAGAATGCATGAGCTCTGGTAGGGTGGGAGGAAAGGAAGGAAAAATGGGTCTAGATTTGATTGGGAAATGTATGAAATGCACAAAGATGCAATAAAAAATTTGGCTTTGAAAAAATATCATGATAAACTTTGAGTAAGAGTTTATTAAATAAAACAAAAAATAGAAACACAAAGGGGGAAATGGCTGTGAAAGAAAACATTAAGCAGTGGCAGCCACATGTCTGCACATCCCAAATCTAATTGGCTAGTAGCTCTCTCCTTGGAGGAATAATTCACGGCTGATGCCACAAGCTTACGCCCTCTAGTGGTTAGGAGATGTTACAAGCCACAGTAAGACCTTGTCATCTTTTACAGAAAAACTATAGTTCATGGATTAGCATACCATCCAAACATCTGTGTCTATACAAACGTAACCTACCATAAAAATTAGTACTGTTTAAATGCCTGTATATCTAATTGTTCGTGCTTCATTAGTAGGACTGAAAGGTTATTCCTTGCCAGGTGTGGTGGTGCACACCTTTAATCCTAGCACTTGGGAGGCAATCCTAGCACTTGGGAGGCAGAGGCAGGTGGATCTCTATGAGTTCAAGGCCAGCCTGGTCTACAGAGTGAGTTCCAGGACAGTCAGAGCTACAGGGAGACCCTGTCTCAAAAAGACCAAAAAAAAAAAAAAAGGTTATTCCTGGATAAACTGCCAACCCATGAAAGGAAACATCCCGAATTGATCAGAGTCTGAAAACGACATCTCCAGAGAAAGTAGACTGTTCTGCTTCTCGCCCACTTGTGCCCCTTTTCTAAAGCCTAGGGAACAATCTGAGGAAGAGGGGGCGTGGCAGAATGTAAGGGCTGTGATTGGGGTGAATTGTGAAACTACAGCAATATAGACTGGACACTTATTTAACCAACATGATTGTACATACAAGCCCCTCAAGGAATCTTTGAAGTTGCCACATATGTGATAAAAGGGGAAGGCAGCCTTCTTGTGACTCCAGGGACTGGACTGTCAACTTGGAGCATAATTTGGCAGTGTCTTATAAAATTAAACATTGTCATGCCCTACAGTCCAGAATTTCCCTTCTGGGTATGAGTCTAAGATTAGTCCTTGAGACTGTACAAGGAAGCACTTACAAGGATGCTCCTTCTCGTGTGTGCTTAACAAACACTTGCTTAGCACTTACTACATTCCTCTCATAATTCCAAGAAGTTTGTACATATTACCTCATAGAATCCTCATAACTACTGCATGAAATTGTCACCATCAACCTCTTACTCTACAGGAAAAAAAAAATCAAACATTTAAAAATGAGATTAAGGGGGGCTCTGGAGAGATAGTTCAGTAGCTAAGAGCACTGGCTGCTCTTGCAGAGGACCTGGGTTCTAGTCCTAGCACCCACAAGGTGGCTAACAGCCATCCATAACTCCAGTTCCAGGGGAATCTGATGCCCTCTTCTGACCTCCTTGGGCTCTGCATCACATAGGTGCACTTATATGAATGCAGGTGATACACTCATACACATAAATTAAAAATAAATAAAAATATGCCCAAAGTCATGTTGTTAGTAAATGACAGGATGTGATCCTAGACAGCCCAGCCAAAGTCCACTCTTCCAACCCAGCTCCACAGGGCAGCTCAGTAAAGTCTACAAGCCAATTCCAAGTTCCTCCATAAAGGAATGAGTAAGTTACCCATAGGATGAAAGGCTATCAGGCGGGCTGGAGAGATGGCCTAGCGGTTAAGAGCGCCGACCACTCTTACAGAGGACCCGGGTTCGATCCCCAGCACCCACATGGCGGCTGAGAACCGTCTGACACTCCAATTCCAGGAGAACTCCAGTTCCAGGGGAATCCGAGACCCTCTTCTGACCTCCGCGGCATTGCACGACACGGGTGCACAAACTTGCATGCAGATAGGACATTCATACACATACAGAAATAAATAAAATTAATAAAAAAAATATTTAAAAAAAAAAGAAAGGCTATCAGGCACTTTCTGAACTGATATATACCTTCCCTATATGTCCATCAATGTACATATTACTTAAGGGCATATGAATGTAAACAGTTAATATATTAATAGAATTCAAGGCATAGGAACAATGAATGGAGAAATCATATACCACATGATGTAATTTGTGTGCTATACAAATAATGTTTCTACCACCTCCTCCTTCTAGGATGTGGTTTTGCCTTGTAGTCAAATAAAACTCATTGGTGGATAAAGGCTTCAGTGCCAATTGTGGGCTGCCCTGCCAGGAGCTGTTGGTCAGGGATGCTCTAAAAGCCTCCAAAACAAAGGTCATTTGCCTATAACTTCTGGTGCACATAAAAAATGGACAGTAAGACCCTATTGCTAAAGATACAGCATGATATGAGGATGAAAAAAAAATTATGTTAAGATCCTGCACTGCAAATCAACAGCTGACCTCCAGGGTGTGAGAAAGCACTAAGCAAACCTCTAGAAAGAAAAGATCTCTGAAGCTTCACAACGGACTTTTCGTGCTACACTTTTACATGCTGAAGAAGATGTATTGCAATAGTAGCAGCCTGATAAACGTACACCAGGAAAGAAAAGACTAAAAAAAAATCTCAATTGATCTAAGGCCTGCTCTCTGGTGGGTATGACACATGACTGACACTGTAGCCTTGGTGCCTCCTAATGTCAAGGGACTCTATCTACCATACTGAAAAGTAATTAACATCCCTTGGTCAAAGAGTTATAATACCCCAACCAAGATATCTCCAAGCATATGTGTCTGTATCCATAGAATAACTTATTATAATTTTTAGTATGTGTTGGTATTTGTCTTTCATTACTAGAATTAAAAGGAGACTGCTAGATGTCTCACCAGTCCTTCATAAACAGAACATGGACAGTTCCAAGAATTTGATGTGTCACCTCAGAAAGAGAAGAGAGGGGAAAGGGGAAAGAGAGCAAAAACCAAAACTGGATCTTCTGTCTCTCATTCTCTCATCCTCCCCTCCAAAGCCCAGGGACTCTCAAGGAAGAGGTGGGCATGTCAGATTGTAAGGGCCAAGGAAGGGGGATGAATTGTGAGATTAAAATAAAAATGGACTGGATTTTTTTCCTTTTCCTTTCATTTGATCATCATGTTTGTGTAAGCAAACCTCTTCAATTGGGCTTGGGGAGCCTGGACTGCACAAAAAACTGGACGCAGATGTAATTGGGCTGGTATGGACAGTCCTTGTGTTTGTTGCCTAAGTATGCTTACTGCTTAAATAGAAAGAAAGAAGAAAGAAGAAAGAAGAAAGAAGAAAGAAGAAAGAAGAAAGAAAGAAGAAAGAAAGAAAGAAAGAAAGGAAGGAAGGAAGGAAGGAAAGAAAGAAAGAAAGAAAGAAAGAAAGAAAGAAAGAAAGAAAGAAAGAAAGAAAGAAAGAAAGAAAGAAAGAAAGAAAGAAAGAAAGCAGCTGAGCACGGGCCAGGAAAGCATGCATCCCTCCATGGCCTGTGCTTCAGCTCCTGCTTCCAGATTCCTGCCCTGAGTTCCTACCTTTGGTTCCCTAAGTGATGAACTGTGACCTGGGAGATATAAGACAAATAACACCCCCCTCCCCAGAAAAGCTATATATATATATACAAAAGCACAGTTTTATGTATGTGTATGAATGTAAAAGTATAAACATTTAATGTTACACTCACTATGGTGTTTGCTTCTCAGTGAGTATTGAGTATATTTATGGTTATTAATATAATGGGAAGAGGTTTTAACAAAGTATTCACGGTTATCAGTTATGGTTAATGAAAATGTTTATTTTTCCAAAAAGTTTTTCTTTAATTTTTAAAAATATTTCTATTTTATGTGTATGAATGCATCACCTGCATGTATGCCAGTACACCTGTGTCATGCAATGCCCATGGAGGTCAGACAGGGTGCCAGAGTCCCCTGGAACTGGAGTTAAGGATGGTTGGTAGCCACAGTGTGGGTCCTGGGATTCAAACCTGGGTTCTCTGCAAGAGCAGCCAGTGTACTTAACATTTCTCCACTCCCCCCCCCCCAAGATATTTAAGTTTTACAAATTGTTTCATTTCAAGGGCTGAGGTCTTCCCTGCTGACTAGTAGGGGCTTTCCCACTCTCTTCCTATCCCCTCTCCTTGGGCCTTAGCCTTGTCCCTCCGTCTGACACTGCTTGAGAATGCCTGACTCACAGGAGAGCAGGGCAGGGACTGAATTGCCCAAATCTCACCTCCTCCATCACCTTGCTTTGGTCTGGTCTCTTCCACTGTTCCTGGGCTCAGGCTGCCCCTGCTGGATAATAGGAGCTAGCCCATTCTGTTCTTGTGGCACACTTGGCCCTGTGCCACAGTGCTCCTGACTAACCAGGGCTCCTTCACCCTTGTGGAGAGCTCCTGTCTAGTTTTCCTGGATCCATTTGGTCCCTCCAATCAAAAGAGAGAACCTAAAGCCCAGACCAACAAACTATTCAGACCAAGTTACATCAACAGTACAAACAGAATCAAATTTCAATTCAAAAAGGCAGGCTTGAGTGTCATACCAGAATCACAGGCAACAAAAGAAATCAACATGGCCAAACCACAATGAAGAAATACAAATCATACCAAAAAATAAAAAACAAAAACAAAAAACAAAATATGTCCCCACCAAACTCCACCAGTCCTACAAAAGTGTACTACAGTGAAAACCATCCAGAGGAATCCCAAGACACAGAATTTAAAATAATGAGCATAAATATGATCAAAGAATTCAACAAATTTAAGGAACACCATCAACTGCAACAATTCAAAGAGAATAGAATTAACTCCCAACTGATGCTCAAGAAAATACAATTATATGGCTTAATGAAATGACAAAAGCAATTGAGCATTTGTTATTTTATTTTCTGGTCTTTTTGAGACAGGGTCTCCCTGTTGCCCCAGCTGTCCTGGAACTCACTCTGTAGACCAGGCTGGCCTTGAACTCACAAAGATCCACCTGCCTCTGCCTCCCAAGTGCTAGGATTAAAGGGGTATGCCACCACACCCAGCACAATTGAGTATTTGTAAAGTATATTCATGAAAGAGAAATATTGAAGAAAACTCGGGCTGAAATGAAGATGGAATTGAAAAACTTGATAAAATTTTTGAAATAACAGGAAAAAGCCTCACTAACAGAATGAACAAAATGGAAAACAGAATACCAAGACTGGATGATAAAGTTGAAGAATTGGACCATGCAAGAAAAGAATATGAAAAAAGTTTAATATGGGAACAGAATATGCAGGAAATGTGGGACAGTTGTTAAGTTGCTGGTCTTCCAGTAAAAGAATCCTTGACTGATGGTGATATGAGCAATCCTAACTAAACTCAGGGTAATGAATTTAAAAACAAAACACAGAAAGACATGAAAATCAGAGGGGGGTTACTGAGATGAGCCTCCTCTTCTGGTCTTAGAAAAGCTAATTTTCATAGTCCCCCTTGGCATGCAAACTCCATCCTGAGGAGAGATGCTTCAAGTTATATAAGGAAAGAACCCAAATATTAAAATGTTGGAGCATGACTAAAAAGAAAAGAATTATCCTACATATTATGGTACACAGCACCTTTTAGTACTATGACAGCTAGCCAGGACAGTGGAAACTTCCTAGCCAGTACTCACTTGATTTCTGCATGTACTGTGACCAACGTGTATGGTGTCTTTAGCAATAAAGAGCTTTAGCAATGGTCTGTATTGTATGGGGGGGGGTCTCCAGAACACTTATGATCAACAATGTGAGGGAAGGTATCCTGTATCTGGCACCGGGCCTTTTATTTAGCAACCTTTGGTTTCCGGAATGAGCAATATCTCCTGTGTAGGATAATACTCATTAAACATGTATATATAAAGTTTATACAATAGAAAAATAGGATAAAAATCATTCTTTTGAATTCTTTATCAGTCATCTCATCACCTTTGGAAGTAGTTACTAGAAAGTTGTGCTCATTAAGAGAGTCATATACACCTCTGATATTTTTTATGTTCCTACATTGAGATTTGCATATCTGATTAAATGGCTATGTCTAACATCCTTACAGGATGATCTTTTGCAGCTTTCTTTTGGAAATGTATCTTGAAGTATCCGTTTGTTATTTAATATTAAGTTTATTTTCAGGTTGAACACCATAGTGTTTGCTCCCTGTTGCTTTTTTTGGCTGAGATTAGTAAGTTTGGGACCGGTGTTTATTGTATGTGTTCACTGTTTCTGTTGGTTTCACAGGGGTAGAAACACTCTAACAGTTGAAGCAGTGCGGTTTCCTTTACAATGGAAGTCGTTGTCCCTATTAGGCAGTAGGAGTTTCCTCAGTCACTGTTGACACTGATGTTACTTGTAAGGATTTCTGGTATTGTCCTATGGTCCTGGTGAGAGGCCTGAAGCCCCTGTCCTCTGACTAGACTCGGGAGGGATCAAGGTGTGATGCCAGGCATTTTTCTCGTTGCTGGTTATTTCATATGTGGTGTCGACTAGGGATTGAGCAGGAGTGGACTGTAGCTGGAATAAGGAAGAATTCTCAGTTTGGAGTGTTCTTGTACCAGGCAACATTTTCCCTCCAGATCTTCTTGGACTATGTGCCCCAAGGCAGGGAAGCAGCCGTAGCCAAGCATTGCTCAGGACCACTCTGGGAAAGGGCGTCAGAAGAACCATGCAATTTTTTTCTGTCTTGTTACTGATAGGAGAGGGCTGGTGGGAACTGCACAGGTGACTGTGTTCAGTACTGACACCCACGTAAAACTGCACGTGGTAGGCCCTGCCCCTGGTTCAGAGGGCAAGGTACCCAATTTCCCAGTTCTTGAAGGTTGTGCACTTGTCTTTGTGTCACAATGTCTATTCTCCACAGCAACACATCTTTTCCTTTCGTGCCCAGGTAACTGCCATATTGAGTTTAATTCTGATTATTATCTTGCCTTTAAAAAACTAATTTTACTATGAATGGAGATATCCCAAAGACAGACAGTGCTGTATAATATATTCTAATGGCCCATGCATATATTAGAGTCATGCTGAGTGGATTTTCCATGACTTGCTCTTTTCACTCAACATTATGATTTTTATATTAACATAAGTTAATGTGTAATCTCAACCAGTTTGTGTCAGAGTCACTCCAGCCAGCCACTTCTGGCTCATGAGGCAGACAGCTGCTGAGCCAGTGCAGTGAAATGTATGTAGGGGTCATAGAGATGGGAATGGGGGGAGATTCTGAGCCCTAGAGCAGTCCAAATTCAGACAGTAGGTCCTTTCTCAAGATGGCTCCTAGCTATAGCACCCTGGGGGGCCTGCTGGGAGATGATACGGATTCCTTTTCCAAAGTCAGACTACGGTGCAGATTTCAGATTACTTATCTAATAGGCTGCCACCCCAGAGGAGCTATAAAACCTCCCAGTAGCTTGGACTGCCAGCGTCCACACTGGTAGCGTGTGCTGGTACTCCCTCTTCCCCTGCCCCTCCCTTGGCTGTGGAGCCAGGGTGGCAGGTGCTGGGATATTTTGTTTCTCTCACTGTGCTGTTGTCTCAGGTCTCTGATCTTACAAGGTTTCTACTTTTCTCCTGTTGATTTCCAGCATTCTACCAGGATCCCTCAGACACAGCTATAGACCTGTTGTTGTTTTGGATCTTCCCGGTGCTGAAGTGGTGAGTGTTGCTGCAGCTTGCAGCATCGTGGAGATCCCTGTATTATTTTCTATGAAATCATAGCAATGACTACTTCCTTATTACTGATATTGGCAATGTGTGTCTTATCTCTGTTTCAATCAGACTGGCCAGCTATTGTTTCCCATAAAATGATATCCTCTCCTTTTGGCCCTTCGTTACTACTGAGAAAACTAGAAAATTTAGTTTTTTGTTTTTTGGGGTTTTTTTTAACTGATTTGACAAGAAACAGGATCTAGCTCACTTCAGGGAATTCTTTGGTATTTGTGTCTTCCTTGCTGCATAAGAATTATTTTCACTATAAAATTATTATCATTGATGCTTTTATAAGGAAATTCATGGGTTTTTAAGTTGAAATCTTCATTTGTACCAGTAATGCACTGGAGCTAGAGTTCCTCCCATGAATTAAATATTGTCTCTTCTCCTTGAGGACTGGTTAGCTCAGAGAATAAGGTGGTTTTGATGTTTGGTTTTCCTATGGAGACAAAGGAAAAATGATCAATCATACCTGACATGAATCTCTCCAGAAGAAAAGGTGAGAGTTATGGTTAGAAGGTGTTCTAGTTTTTCTTCATTTGCTATGGCAAAACCCTCTGACCAATACCAATTTGAAGAGGAAATTGTTTATTAATCTTACATCTCCTGGATCACAGTTCATCACTGAGGGAGCCCCCGGTAGGAACTTGGGGCAGGAACCTGGAGGCGGGAGCTGAAGCACAAGCCATGGTTTGTTCCTCTTGTCCACGCTCAGCCTGCTTTCTTTTTTAATTTTTTTAATTTTTATTTTTATTGATGCTTTGTGTATTTCATACATCATTTTCCAATTCAGTTCAGGCATATATCCCCTTCCCTTCCCCCCACCCCACCCCTACTCATCCCAGATCATGCATTCTGCTGTAACTTTTCTGCATCTTTCTGTTTTTTTTGTTTTGTTTTGTTTTGTTTTCATTTTTTTTAAATTTTTTATTTGATGCTTTGTGATTTCATACATCATTTCCAATTCAGTTCAGGCGGTATATCCCCTTCCCTCCCCACCCCACCCCTACCCATCCAGGATCATGCATTCTGCCCTAAACTTTTTCTGCATTTTCTGGTTTTTTGTTTTTGTGTTTTGTTTCCTTTTTTTTTTTTAACAATAAGGTGTAATTTGTGAGTACAAGCATCCTTCATGCAAAACCAATTTGCGAGCAGTTGTGCCCAAAACCATCACAGCTCATGGGTCCCACCATCCAGCAGGGGGGGCTTGTATTTCAATTCAGTTGATCAAATGAGTGGTCCAGTCTATATTGTTCTGTAGTTATTCACCATTCACCCCAATCGCAGCCCTGTAGCATTCTACAGCGCCTCCTCCGCAGATTGTTCCCAGGCTAGAAAAGGGGCACAGTGTGTAAGATAGCAAAAACAGTTCACTCTTCTTCTGGAAATGTTTGTCTGGTTCATCTGCCTGGAGAATCTACTGTGCACAGTGGCACCATATGTGTATATACAATTCATTGGCTATTAGCTCTCTCCTTGGATGAATAACTATGGCTGATGCCACAAGCTACCATCTCTACATGGTAGATCGTATAACCACACGACGATACCTTAACAGAGGAAAAAGGTTATATTCATGATTACATACCATCACAATCATCTTGTCTATACCAACAGCAACCTACCATAACAATTAGTAATGTTTAAAACCTAATATCCAATGTGGTGGTCTTTAGTAGGATCGAAAGGCATCATATTATACTTTTAAATTACTATATATCTAATTGCAATGTGCTTCATTAGTAGGATTGAAAGGTTATTCATGGGCTGGACAAGCTGGAGCCCATGAAAGAAAACAGCCACAACTTGACAGAAGGACCAAGACAACAGCTCAGAGAGAAGTAGACCTTTTTCATTTTTTTAACAATAAGTGATAATTTGTGAGTACAAGCATCCTTCATGTAAAACCAATTTGCAAGCAGTTGTGCCCAAACCCACACAGCTCATGGGTCCCACCATCCAGCAGGGGGGGCTTGTATGTTCAATCAAGTTGATCAAATGAGTGTCCAATCTATATTGTTGTAGTTTCACCATTCACCCCAATCGCAGCAGGTTGTTGTGTGTTGCAGCCTGCTTTCTTATGCAACACACAACAACCTGCCCAGAGGCAGCATCACCCCACAGTGGGCTGGGCCTTCCTGCAACACCCAGCAATCAAGAAAATACCTCACAGACATGGCCACAGGCCAGTCCAATGGAGGCAATTCCCTAACTGAGGCTCCCACAACCCAAGAGTGTCCAGTTGACAGAAAGCTATCCAGCACAGGGGTGAGGTGGCATTTATAGACAGTCCAGGTTAAGGACTGACAAGAGAAAGGCACAGAAGCAGAAAAGAGGAAAACAAAGACATGGTCTGCCAGGATTTCTTAGACACAAGTGACAGAAGCAGCTCTTGTCTGATTCAACCACAATGAATTTTATCAAAAAGATACTGGGAGTTGTACAATTGTAGGCAGATTGGCGCATCAAGCCTTATGAGAGCACCTGATGAGGAATCTGCTGCTGCAGCTGCTGCTACATCAGGTTCTGAGGAGTGGGACTGCAGCCTTGTCTCCAAAGGGGCCTGTGCAGAGCAGGAACTTGACCACAACCCCACCTGCCCATGGACTGTGGCAGTTTTCACTGCCAAACTTGATGACAACATGGTTCTGTACAACTGCTCACCCTCAGTTGGTTGATTTCTAAGTCAGTCTTGCCCGGAGCTTCCTGGAGCTTAAACCATCTTCTTATTGCAAGTTTATTCAGTGACTCAGCACCCACATCAGGCAGCACACAGCTACCTCTAATTCCAGCTCCAGGGGGTCTGACACCTTTCTTCTGGCATGGGCAGGCACCCACATACATGTGCATGTACACACATGCAGACACATGCATATACACATAAAATTCTTAAAAGACAAATTATTTATAATGCTTTTATTGATGTTTTGTGTATTTCAGACATTATTTCTCAGTTCAGTTTAGACATACTCCCCTTTCCCTTCCCCCCACCCACCCCAGATCATGCATTCTGCCATAACTATCCTGCATCTTTCTCTCAGTCTTTTTTTTTTTATGTTTAGGAATTCACATTTTCCTCCTTTAATTTTATATTACTCTAAAATATGCATACATACTTTCCACTCATATTCAGTAATTACAGAGTCTGAAAGTAAGTGGCGGATCGATTCTAGAGCCCATTAAGAGATCTACATTACAACAACATAGTTGCTTTCAGATAAACAGAAATATAACAATAATGTTATTCAGCTTGCCTTTCCTCTGATTATTTGGTATTAGCATCCACAAATGAGGGAAACCATTTGCTTGTTTTTCTGGGACTGTGTTACTTCACTTAGCATAATGGCTTGAGTTCCATCCATTTACTTGCAAAGTTCATGATGTCATCTTTCTTTACCATTGAATAGTACTCCATTGTGTAGATGTACCACATCTATTTTTGTCATCCACTCATCAGTTGAGGGGCATTTGGGTTGGTTCCAGCTCTTCGCTATTGTGAAGAGAGCTGCAATAAACATGAATGTACATGTATCTTTGCAGTAGGATGAGTCTTATGGGTATATACCCAGAAGTAGTATGGCTGGTCAGGTGGTAGGCTCATTTTGAGTCTTTTAAGGGTTCTCCACACTGCTTTCTATAATGGTTGTACAAGTTTACATTCCCACAAGCAGTGGATGAGTGTTCCCCTTTCCCCACAACCCCTCCAGCATTTGGTGTCTTTTGTGTTCTTGATCTTAGCCAGTTGTAGCCAGTTGTATCAGAGTGAGATGATATCTGAGAGTGGTTTTAATTTGCATTTCCTTAATTAATTAAAAAAATCACAAAACATCTCATAATGTTTTAAGGAAATTTCCTAATTAGCATTTGGCTACATGTAGCTGGTTAACGACATGCTGGACATGCCTGGAAATTTACATGTTAACAAGTCAAAGACAGATGCCAGGGAGTTACAATCAGAACAGACATAAGGAATGAAGTGGCTGGGTGTGATGGTGCATGCCGTTAATCCTAGCACTTGGGAGGCAGAGGCAGGTGGATCTTTGTGAGTTCAAAGCCTAATCTACAGAGCAAATTCCAGGACAGCTGAGGCTACAGGAAGACCCTGTCTCGAAAAGACCAAAAGAAAAAAAAGGAATGAAGTGATGTTCTAATCACAATGGTGGTAAAGATGGTGAAAGTGGTAGGTTCCTGGACCTACTCTAAAGCTAGTGATTTCTGTATACATGCTGGTGTGCAATGGATGATGGGACAAAGAAGGAGAGAGAAATGAGGATCCAGAACAAATTTCTTTGCCTACGAAGCAGAACAATTTACACTTCATCCTACAGCAACTGAGAAACATTTATGAATTTTAACCATAGAGTTGCATATTGTGCTTTGTGGCAGAGCTGGGAATGGAATTTGAAAGTGCTATATTGAATGTGGTAAACACTTCTAGGAGACATGTCAGTGTCTAGCCAAGAGAAAATGAAGATTTGACAGGGAAAATATTATAATTCTGTATGCCAGTAGGGAGGGAGAAATGGGCCTGTGTTTTCTATTACACACAGCAAGGTTCCACAAACTTAGTGACTTAAGACATTTCACGTGTATTATTTCATACCTTTGTGGGTCAAGAGTCCAGCTGTGCCTAGATGGGTCTTCTGGTAAAGATCTTGCAAAAATCACAATCAAGTGTGTTAGCTGAGCTGTGTTCTCACCTCAAAGCATGGCTGGGGAAGAATATTCATCCAAGTAACCTCAGGTTTTGGAAGAATTTCTTTATTCCTGTGTGTTTTTAGGAGTGAGAGCCCTGGCATCTAGCTGGTTTTTTCCCATGAACAGTTCCTTCAATGAACCAGAAAGGAGAGTATCTGGACAGAGTCTGGCAGCATGAAGACATGTGTAGAGAAAAAGGCAACCCAGGAATCACATTCTATGTTCTTACTAACATTCTGAGTGTTAGAGGCAAATCACAAACCCTAGCACACTCGAGGGGGAAAATCACAACAGAGCGTAAGTAGCAGCCAATGGGTTGTTGAGGGACACTTTATGATCTTTTGATCACGGATAATAAGGAATGCTAAGGATCCAAAACGGTGAGGCGCCATGAGAGCCGCTGGGGGGAAGGGGGACAGAGAAGAATGTATGACCCTGCCGTGGGGGCAGAAGAATTTGCAATATTTAATTCGCACCTCACTGACTTGAGGTTATCTTAGCATTTATCTATTTTTTGTAAAGAAATTGGTGGAGAGTCTGGAGAGATAGCTCAGCAGAGGGCCTGGTTTTGGTTCCCAGCATCCATATGGTGACTAACAACTGTCCATAACTCCAATTCCAGGGAATCTAACACCTTCTTCTGACCGCTGTGGGCATCACAAGACATAGGTGCACTTATATACATGCAAGCAATGTACTCATACACATATAAAGTTAAGTTAATAAATAAAATATTTTAAAAGAAATTCGTGGAAACTACATATGTGAAAGGTTCCCATGACTAGGTCTATTTGGTCAAACAGTATGTGGCCAGGCACTGCCAGCCAAGGCTGGGAGGTTACATGGAGGTATTGGGGGAAGAGAACAAGTTGAGAAAAAAGTAATTTGGAAAGCATGACATCCGTTACACTTAACAATTGCATTTCTTTCTAAACCTTCCCGCTTCCATTGTCAGAGAAGGCTGTGGTCATCATTTCAGGCTACATTTATCATAGGTGCATCATGGGGAATCTATCCATCTACTGACTGTTCAAGGTGTGCTCCCACAGCAGTCCTTCCACAAACCTAGGTTAGGCTGACTCTGTCAGGCAGAATTCCTTCAATAGGAAACAGCAGGAAAAAACAAGGCCAAACCAATCCAGTTATGAGAGACTCGAAGCACACATGGGAGCAAGATCTATATGGGCTGCCGGGTTGAGGCCCAAATGACGTCACCAGGCATCTTGGTGGTAAAATGACAAGAACAGCCAAACTTCAGAGTTTGTTGTCATCAAGACCAACAGCAAAAGTATTCCCTACCCCCAAGATCAAACATCCACCTTTATCTTCTAATTGACTTGGAATTGGTCCATAAGCCTCCCCTAAATTAATCACTATGATTAAGGGAATGCAGTTTCCAATTGGCTAAGATATAGTAGGGCCCACACTGTGTATGGACATTAACTCTACCCAAAGAACATGATTTCCCAAGGGAAGTTTGGGTGCAGCTTTGACTAGAACAATGAGATATTGGGTACTAAAGACAGGAGAAAGTAATCCACACTAAGTGAGTGTGGCTTTAAACTCAACCAGCAATTTATATAGGTGACATATGGTTGCCAGTGGCTCAGACAATGTTATTTCCAGTTCCGTACCTTGCATTTTACTTCTTGCCTCTGTGCTGGCCCTAATACATTTGTCCAGCTTCACTGGAAGGTCTGGTTGGGAGAGACTAAGAAATATTCTATGAATTTATAGGTATGCAAAATCTCAGATCGATAGAGGGAGAAATCCCATTTCATACCTGCTAAGGGAAAGAAGAGCTTTCAGTCCTATCAGTCCGTTAGGAACCACCAATTAATTGATGCATTAGAGGTTTTGAAGTGCATTTTCCTTAAAAGAAAGAGATTTACAGAGACATGGGATGACTTGTAAGGAATCCCCTGTGTTTTAAGTCTGAGAGAAAGCTCTATATTTGGAACATAAAGGAAATGAGTTAGCAGTTTCAATGGATGCAAGAACAAACTCTGCTGGCTTGGAAAAATCCCTAAGGCTACTAGGGGTGTTGCAGTCAGTCACTCAGGGTTTGCTAGCAATATCAATAGTTTAGATGACTGGTCCTTCTGAGTAGCCGTTTTCCTTGCTATGTGATCTATTTCTTCTATCAGATTTGGTTCAAATACCATCTCATTCCACAGCTCCTCTCCCATTGCTCCGCAAGCCCTTTCCCTAATGCTTGCAAAAAGGCCCCACATCTGATATTAACCTAAAACTTCCTTGATTCTTTAAAATGAGTTATTCATTAACAGAAACTAAATTGCTGGTTGGTAGGCAAATCTAATCCTTTCAAACTACAAATTGGCTCAGAGGAGCTGCTGTAAATCTACCGCAGAAGAGAAGCTTTGTGCCAATTGTTAGAAGTTTGGAAGAGGGAGGAAAAGTTATTCATTCGCCTGATTCCACACGGTGAGTCCACAGAAGGGACTCGAGTGCACCGCTGGCTTGACACAGACAGGGAGGTGCCGCAGCCTCTCGCAGGACGGGCAGACAAGCACCGCGGAGCACTGCCTGTGAGCCTGGTCTTGGGTCCCAGCTGAAGTGCGCTAAGGATCACGCATTTGCCTTCTAGTTCTCTCTCCTGCCAGTGTCCTGTGGTAGCAGGTATGGAGGTCTTCTTTTTGTTCAACAGAAACAAAAGTTAACCAAAGTAAAGGTCAGAAGGTAGAGTGAGGCAGGAATGGAGTGGGGCTGGGAAAGTAGAGAAACGCCCAAGGACTGGCTGACTATAGAGATGAACTGTATTTGGGAGTGTGTATCTAATCATGTATGCAAACATTTTAATTTTTAAGGTAAACAAAAAAAAAATCCCACTTCTGGCTGAATAATTAAAACACCACTCTAGGCCTTGGGACCAGATAGCTGTGCTCTTTTTAAATTTACTTCGTGTAACGATCTGATCTTATTTCCAATAAGATCAGATGGGTTTGCTCACCTTAAGAAGCCTTTTGCCATGAGCAGAGGAACAAGACCCTGTTATGATTTTTTGCGGAAAGTTAAGTAGCTTCATTCCAGGAGGGGGCTGAACACTCACTGTTGATGTTTATTGTGGCTGGTGGCTTGTTCTCTAATCGTAATAGAACCAAATCACTTCTTTGTTGTTTCAGATACACATTGAAACTGGTATCATAATGAACAATTGAGATCGATAGCATTCTTTTTTAATTTAAGGATTATAAAAATCCTTGGAGAATTATTTGAATTGTTCATACAGCTGTATAATAGTGGGCATTTAAATGAGACAACAATACATTCAGCACTGACTCTTCTTCATAATTTGAGTATTGTCTGGAAAAATAAGCCCAACAGATCTGAATTTGGACTTTTTAAACCAAGGTTCAGATTGCTCTAGAGAAAATATGGACTGTCAAATCAAAATTTATATATGTGACAATGGGCATACTATGAAATAATTCTGAAAGATCACACAACTCTTGGCTTTAGAAAGTTTGTTAGGTTTGATGAGCTACCTCTCCCTACTCATAAAGGATCATGTTTCCTCTCTATTTGTGTTTAAATCTTGCATTTCATCTTTAAAATTAAATATTTTGAGCTCTTGACTATCTAGATAACTAAATCTATATTTTGATGTGCTTAAAAGCTTGCTGTAAACATGGACTTCATGAGTTCTGAGTGATACACTGAGGGCCGTGTCTGTTTGCATCATTTGGAGCAACTGGAAGCTTTAGGTACAAGTAGTGAAGCCCAGCACAGGGGCTAGAGCCACCCAGGGAACAATGGCCATCTGTGGGAAGGACTGAAATGGTCCCTGGCAATTCCCATGGGAACGCCTGTAGTCTTTTCCCACTGTGTGAAAAAGATGTTCCGTCAAAAGAATCTTTAATCCTTTCTTTCAAGAGAAAAAAAAAAAAACCTACTGGAGAAATTTATTGAAAGTGTCTAACACCCAAATGGGCCTTAAATTAATCTGTGGGCATTTTTAATTCAGGGGGTAGAAATGAAAATGCTTTGTTATAAAGTTGTGTTGTTCAAAATACAATGTAAATAACCACTGCTATTCTAGAATTTTCTGACTTGAGGAAGCCAGGCATATGCTAACCTCAGTTGGAAAGTAGAGGCTTGAATTCTTCAGCCTAAATTGACTTCCTGAGCCAACTGTCAATATCCGACTCCCTAAACAGTTTAAAGTTTCCTTACAGGCACTTATTCCAGGGATTGGGACTGTTGTTTGTGCTCACTGTCAGGCAGCAGAATCTACAAACACATGATAAAGTAAATGGTTAATGTATTTATAAGTGAGCAGTGGGAGTAGGGCACCTTGAAAAGTCACCAGGAATGTGCCTGCTGGTCTCTAAGGGCACTCCCTTCTCCCTAGTAAACATCAAGGGAAGCACTATACTCATATGGAAATCAAAGGTATTTGGATTACCCAGCCACAAAAAGTCCAAGATACAGTCTATTCTAGTGTGATCTGTGAACAAAACCCACTGTTATTATTAAGCCATGATGGTAGGAAGAATCACAGTAAGGCTACCACTAACACATAAGATAATGCTGTCCCCAAATCCATAGGAACACATTCAAGTTAGTAAAGTTTACAGGTGACAAACTATACCCACATTCAAGACTAAGGAAAAACAGCGAAGCTACATAAATGACACAGATGAAAAAAACCCGTGTCTTTATACTGAGAACTGAATTTAGTTAACGGTGCCAAGAAGTTTCAAGTTTGAAAGGGTATATGGCATGAGGATGTGCTAACAGGAAAATTATAAGAATAAAAATGCAGGGGCTGGAGAGGTGGCTCAGCAGTGAAGAGCCCTGGCTGCTCTTGCAGAGGACCTGGGTTAGGCTCCCAGAACCCACATGGCAGCTAACAACCACCATCTGTAACTCCAGTTCCAGGTGATCCAACACACTCTTTTGGCCAACACTGTGTGCTTGTAGTGCACTGACATACATGCAGGCACAACACTAAAGCACATGAAAATCAACAACATTTAAGATACTGATAATAGTGCTCTGTGTATCCAAGTGCAAGGCTGTAATCTCAGCTACTCAGAAGGTTGAGGAGGGAAGATTGCAAGTTTAAAAACAGCCTAGCTACAGAGTTAGTTCGAAGACAGCCTGTGGCAATTTAGCTAGAACTTGTCTCAAAATAAAAGGCAACAAAAGATATCTATTACTAACTCTAACTAACCTCTCTCAATCCAGTCAAATTGACAGTCAAGGTTGGCCACTATATAAACTCAAAGTGCCTTTGGGCATCCACCTGTGGGAAAGTTATGCCATTTGCTCCCAAAGAGAATATGGTAGTTAATACCAACTTGACAAGAGGTTCAGTCAGGTGGGGCATAATAGAACTCTGGGCATGTCTGTAAAGGAGCTTCTGGATTGGGTTATGTGAGGTAGGATAGCTCATCCTAAATGTAAGAGGCACCATTGTATGAGCTGGGGTCAGAGACTGAATAAAAAAGAAGAGAGCTAGCTGAGACTGAATAAAAAAGAAGAGAGCTAGCTGAACATCAACATTCATCACGCTGTTTCCTGATGATAGCTGTGATGTGACTCACACTCCTGTCACCATACCTTCCTAACCATGATGCACTGCACTGTATACTCTGGAAACAGAAGCCAAAATAAACTGTTCCTTTCTAATAAAATAACAGAAAAAAAAGGAAAAACTAAAACCAAAGTTGGGAATGGTGTTCAATGCTGGCCTAGCCATGCATGAGATTCCAGGTTCAATCTCCAGTACCAGAAGAAAAAATGCTCTTAACGACATGATTGATGCTATACAACCGCAAAGAGGTGGAGTGACTGCCCAAGTTTACACTGCAGCCAATGGCACAGCTGTGACTGAAGCCCAGGTGTGTCCAGGTCCCCACTCTTACCACCGCTCTTCTTACTAACGCCTATGGAATGTTGAACTCCAGACTCTACTTGCTTTAAAACATTTAAGAACATTAGATAAGCTTAGGGATTTAAAAACCAGAAATCAGTAAAGTCTGGAGAACTCAGGTCTGTTTCATCAAAATAGACTTCAGGGGTTTTCTTGTAAGCTGGAAAATAATTAAGCAAAATGGTGCCTTCTTGGGGATGACCGGGTTCTCCATTTTATAAAGGAGCTCCTCATGGGGACAAGTGAGGAGAATGAAAAATGTGATGGAATGCCAAATGTCTACGAAGATTTATGGGATTATTCTCCTAGAGGATCAGATGAGGCCCCTGATCAGATGTAGCCACACCTTTGTGGGGACCACTCCTGGGGAGACTGTCCATCCACATACTTGTCACCCTAAAGATGGATTTATTGTCAGGAGAGCTGCCTCTAAGGTCTCTCAACTAGGGGAATCTGATGGCCAAGAGGCCTGCAAATTAGGGATCAAAAGAATACAGGTTAAAAAAAAAAAACATGATTAAATGTGCAGCCAATTGTTTAAACAATAAGGAAAGCTTGATAGATTAAGGCTGATAAGCATTGTTCTGGCCCTGCAACAATACTTAAAAGTACAAACCCATTATATTCCATTCGTGTGGACAGCCACGAAGAACCTTCCCGAAAATAAGGTGGAAAATAAAGAATGTGCATTTACGGAGGAGTGAGTTTGTTAGGTCCCCTCGCAACTCCCTGCATCCTTAAATTTTCACCAGCTTTCATCGAGAGGCAGAACAACAGGGTCATTTCTTCCGAGCCCTGACTCTTTGGGGACAGAGCTCAGTGTTTGGAACTCACTCGCGTGTGACATCTGGACCGGAGCTGTCGCTCTCGGCACTTCTCTCTTTCTCCCCGGGGGCGCGGGAGTCCGCAGGCCACCGCCCCGCCATTCACCTGCTCCAGCTTCCAGTGCAGCTTCCCCGCCCCCACTCCATCTCAAAGGGAAGGTATAGTTTTCCACGAACACAGGGAGTTCTGTGTTCTCAGTCAAAAACAGCTCTGGCTCACTGGAGCGGGCTTTGTGTTTGGCCCGGGGAAGTAGCCTTTCAGTGAAGGTAACTCTCCCCGGGGTGAGCGCAGCCGGTCACCTGACAGGCCTCGGCAGCCGGGGGAGGGTCAGGCTGCATTCCTGGAATTCTTCCACCCGGCACCCGCACTGCCTGGAGCGCTTCAAGTTCTCAGAGCTGCCTGGGTCCCTGACTGCCTGCCGCCCAGGCTGCAAACTTTCAGCTGATGCCCAGCAAATGCACCTTGCAGGAGTAGCTCACAGGTAAACTGACTTTGTGGGGACAGCTGTGACTCCCTAAAATGGGCCGCTCAGTGCAGAATCCTCTTTTTGCTGTGCGTGTGTCTTAGGAAATCTGACTTGTGAACCACTACCTCCTTAAAATTTAGAAAAAAAAAAAAAAATCTAAAGCTAAGTAGAGAGAATGGAACTCAGGATCACTTACACGCCAAGGTGGAAGTTTATGAAAGAAGGAAATGAAACACGCACAGTGAAAAGAAGCTTTGTCAACTCTTCTTGGAGCGTTTGCGTGCCCTCTAGAATTTAAACAAAGTGCATCCTGTTGTGTATCCCATCTGCAAGGTTAGAGAAAGTACAGAGGGGAGTGTCTAACAAAGAATTTAGGGCACAGACATTTGAATATGCACACGAGTGTGCGAGCATGTTTGCATGTGTGTGCATGTGTGTCTACCATCCAGGCACATGTACACATGCATGTGGGCCACAGGACTGTGACATGCAAAAGGGTAAGTAGTTCTTCAGATTAGGTTCCGACCATCCCTGCTGTTATAAAAGAAACAAGCAGGGGCTGGAGAGATGGCCTAGCGGTTAAGAGCGCCAACTGCTCTTGCAGAGGACCTGGGTTCGATCCCCAGCACCCACATGGCGGCCGAGAACCGTCTGAGACTCCAATTCCAGGAGAACTCCAGTTCCAGGGGAATCCGACACCCTCTTCTGACTTCCGCAGCATTGCATGACACGGGTGCACAAACCTACATGTAGACAGGACATTCAAATAAATAAATAAATAAATAAAATTTTAAAAAATTATAAAAAAAAAGAAACAAGCAGGTGAGACCAGACATCTAAGCAAAACATACACCAGAAAATATACAACGTGCTTTGTAATCCTTATTCAGAAAAAAAAAAAAGCCCCAGGGAGGCGCTCCTTCAGTGAGGGCTGATGGGAAGGGAGGGAGCTTAGAAATAATGATCACACATGGTTGTGTTTATGACTCTACAAGGTCCTGAGAAAGTTTTGTGCCTGCTTTTCCGTAACTTGTCAACTTCTTGGCCCGGTGTTTACCTTTCTCCCTGACATCAGTTTCTCATTGCATGGACTTGTCATAATGACTCAATACTTGGGAAGTACTCAAAATAATGTCTGCAATATAGCAAACACTCCCCAAACATCAGCTGTTGGTTGCGTAGGCAAAGAGGGGGGCGATACTTCTTGCCTATCATAAAGGGCCCTGACAGCCCTCTGTCAAAGACAAACGGAGAAGAGAAAAGCATAGAATGTAATTGATCACAGTTTTACATGGTTCTAGGGGTTTCAAACTGAAGAACTGAAGACCAACAGAGAACCACCCACTTGTAAGATTCTCTGCAGCACCAACAGCCATAAAGAAATCTGATTGGACAGAAGGGGTACAATGCAATGCTGCCTGAGCTGGGGAACTTAGCAAGGACAGTTCTCCTGTCCCTGTGACCTCTCTGTGCAGCATCCCTTCATCTATTATAGGGCCCAACCCTTCTGGAATGGGTGTCTTACTATCAGGACAGCTAGTTTGGAAGGTTTCCTTATGCTTAACTCCAAAACAGAAGGGGAAAGAGAGTCATCTTTTTCTAGACACATCGTTTGCTCTGGTGAAAGGTCTAGTTTCCATGCCTGACCTTAGAGAAGAGAGGTTTTAGTTTCTGTGGCCTTTGGGGAGAGAAAAGGGATTAGGACACGGGAGAGCAGAATGTCATAAGAAACTTTAGTCCCAAGGCTGCTTCTGGGAGCTGCACTATTGGGGCATTGTTTGAACTCCACAGACTCATTTAACAAAAGTATCTTTTACACATTATCAAGTCTGATCTTTAATTCAGCCTGGTAGAGTGGACATGCATTGGTCCCATTTTGCAGATGAGACAAAAAGAAGTATGCACCAAAGGTCCCACAGTGACTGGGTGGCCAAACTGGGCCTAGAATCTCATCCCCTGCGAAAGTATGGATTAGTCTGTGTTCAGCACAGGTGCATTAGATAAGAGTCTGTAAAAGTCTTAGTCTTAAGAGATGTTGCGCAAATGCTTTTTCGTCTACAAAGTCCTTCCTTATCATCTTCTGCTAGGAATGACGTCTTTCTCCCTTCTACTGCCTCTCACTTCTTCACAACCAGGACACTTTCCTCCAGGTCACCCCACATTGCAGAGTATTCAGTGCAAGCATCATCTCTCCTCCTCACCCAACTTCAACATCTGTGAACAACTCCAATGTCTGTTAACAACTCAGTGTTTCTGCTTAGCATCTGTATTGGCTTCTTGACCCATTGCTGTAACAAAATACCTGACAAAAAGGATTTTAAGGAAGAAAGGATTTATTTTGGCCTACAATTCCAAGGGATACACTCTGTCCTAGCAGGGCAGGTGTGGTGCAGGGACAGGAAGCAGCTGGTCATGTTATAAACAAAGTCAGGAAGCAGAGAGCAACAAATGCTTATGCTCAGCTTGCTTTCTCCATTTTATTAAGTCTGGAACACTGGCCCATGGAAAGGTGCCACTCGCATCTAAAGTGGAGGCTTCTCGCCTCAGGTCCCTTGATCTAAATCCCTCATGGTCATGCCCCATCAAGTTGTCAATCAAGATTTTTGTTGCTTCCTTGAGTTCCCTGAATGGCCCACTAGTTTCTCAGCCCGAATTTGCTGGGTCATGCACCCGCACCCAAAGGCAAGAGGAGCTGGGGAGGGGGAGGGCAGGAATTTGGGAAGAGTGAGAGGATCAAAGACAGATCAAGAGAGATCCAAGAGCAAGCAATTCCAAGAGAGCGAACAACTCGTTTATTTGCAGGAGTTGGGGGACTTATATACCAACATTTGGGGGCTTCTGGGGCAAGAATGGAGGTAAGGAAGTGCATGGGAAACTTACAGTGTCCTGCGTTTATGCGACCTCCTTGGTTCACAAAACCAAGAAGTGCTTTTAGATAAGGCAGGAATGTTACAGCTTTTTTTGCCCAAATCCTCAAAGCAGGAACTCAGGGCTGGCAGTCTTATCAATTTGAAGGGGGGGTGGGGTGGGGTGGGGGTGGCTAAGACCCCTGGCCTTGCAGGTTACCAGGGTGAAAAGCCAGACCCCCTTAATGCTCCAGCCAAGTGGAAAATCAGTCCCACAGATTCTCATCACAGCGCCTAAGGAAATGCTCTCCTTTTCACCAGCATCCGGTTCTGCTCCTTCTGAGAGGCCCAGGCCTGTGTATCTGAATCAGCCAAGTCTCTCTATGAAGTACAGACATTGTCCAGTGGTCGGGGAAAACTCTTTTCCACCCTCCTTGTCTGTGTTATTTTACTAAGATTATTTCTTGCAATGTCTGAGACTGAAGGAAATGCATTGAAAGGAAAATTCAGGGGAACAAAACTAACCTAACATCTGTGTTACATATTATAATTTACCTTTCTGCATTTCTCAGGGTGAAACTACTTTCTGACACCCTCACTCTGCCCTTCCCTTGCTCCATGAAAGCTTCCCCACCACCTTCCTTTTTAATTCCAGCATTCTTCTTTCTTCTGGCTCTCCTTTTCTCTGGCTCATCTAAACCCCAAGGCCTAACTGGGTGAGGATCCAGGAGAGAAGAGGCAGCAGTCATGTTCTTTCTTCACAGCTCTACATACTTTCATCCTAAATGTTATCATCCCACTAAGGAGGTTTGTTGCTAGCATCTTATTTAGAGTCAATAACACATAGCAGCTTTGAACTTGGAGCCTAGCACCAGAGTGTCTGGCTCTAAATCCTGGCTCTCTAGCTTACTGTCTGAATGGCATGGACAAGTTGTTTAACTGCCTCATGGATCTCATCTGCAAAATGGGGATGATTCATCCTGTTAGTGTTATTATGAGGATGAAATGAGTTAATATTTGCTAAGTATCCATGCCTAGCTCATCAACAAAGACATTGGCAGTAGACATCATTTTTCTAAAGCTGAGAGATAGTACAAAAGTTGTACACAGATAGATTATAATGCCCTTGAAGTCCCAAAGGTTGGGCATTTGAAATAGTACATGAATGGAGCCATTTGAAATACTACAGATAGATTTACTTGAACATCTCATGAAAGATTTGGCTTATGTGTCTAGAGATCTCAGTGTATAGGGAATGACTTAAAACTTTAAGATTGCATACAGCACAGACAGTTCTTGCAGCCTCAGCTTACAGGGTAGAACTGAGAGCATCCAAAGGAACTATAGATTTCCCTCTGTTCACCCTCACTCTAGGGAACACATTCAGAGTAAAATGCTGGGAAGACTCATCCATTTCTCTTAGTAAGTAACACATTCTAGGGTCTTCCTCTCGGAGCATGGAGATGCATGTATAAATTACTTGCATGCATGAAATGACTCTACTCCATTGTGAAGCTGTGGAAAAGCCTACCTGAAAGCAGGAGACTAACCCTACAAAGCTGCTAATGGGCCTTGGGAACTCATCAAAACTCCCTGGCCATTAACTGACAGCTGAAGTCTCTTCCAGTGCAAGCAATCTGTGATTTCATCGGCTTCAGGAGGAAGCTGATGAAAATAATCAGGTGTCTAATTTGAACCATTGCTCTGCTCTCTATGGACTGTTTACACGGGGAGAAGTACAGTGGGTTGTGTTATTTCAACCTTGTTAAGAGCAAAGATTTCTGAGTTTAAGGAACTTCTCTTTAGTCTGCACTGCAGTGCTTTTATCATGTCATCATTCAAGTTCAAGTTCAGTAGAGAATCTATCTCAAATTTAAGTCGTTTTTCTCCTTGCTGTTTGATTGGAGAATGCATAGGATTAAGGTAAATATTCATAACTTGCTTTAGGCTGAGGGAAAGAGGAATTTCTGTTGTGAATATAGGGAGGAAATACAGCCACAAAAGTGATTTGGCGTGGTGGTGCATGCCTTTAATCCCAGCACTGAGGTGGAGGCAGGCGGATCTCTGTGAGTTCAAGGCCAGCCTGGTCTACAGAGCGAGCTCCAGGCCAGCTGGGACTAAAGGGAGACCCTATCTCAAAAAGACCAAAAAAAAAAAGGTAAACTAGTTTATATGTCCAGATCTTAGAAGAAAGACCATGAAGCATTGACTCTAAAAGATGTCTCCTATGGTCCCTCTTTCCTTCTCTGTTTCTGCTCAAGCCTCATGGGGAATCTGCTTAGAGACAATCTGGAATGCTTCTTCTTGTTCATTCCATTACCTGTCCTATAGAGAGAAGTAGGAAGATGTGGCAAGAAGAAACCAGGAGGAAAGCGTGTGAGTCTTGGGCTGCTTTCTAAAACTCCAGTTTAATTCTGGAGAAACATGACATAGTTAAACTGGACTTTAATCTCTGTGACAGACATAAGGAAGAACCTTACTGAGGACCGACAAGCCAGGACTGGTTTCACTGTGTACGTTTTTCTACGTGTGCTTTTCTTCTCCCCTTTGCTCTCTCTTTCCTCTCTCCCCATCTTCTCCTCTGCCCTCTGTCCTCTGTCCTCTGTCCTGCCCTCTCTCTGCTCCCCTTTCTCCTGTCTCCTCTCTCCCTTAGCCTCTCCTCTGTCCTCTCTCCTCTTCTCAGCACCATTCTGAGGTCATGCCCTTCTGCCCCTGGCTATATTATGTCATTTGTTTCCCTTGCAGAGAGTGCCAAAGGAGACCTCAACGTGTCTGAAGATCAGTGACCCTTCGTGGAACATGAAGTGAACCTCTGGCTACATGTTTTTATCTTACCAACTCCTAATAATGAACACATGACCCCTGGGTCTATAGAAACCTAACCGATCCAACTCACCATGCATCAACTGTTCAGACTGGTTTTGGGACAAAAAGATCTTTCACGAGCTGGGGACCTCTTCTCCTTAGATGACTCTGAGATTGAAGACAGCCTGACAGAAGCTTTGGAGCAGATTAAAGTAATTAGCTCATCTTCAGTAAGTAAATTGGTGTGTAGACTTAGGTGTCTCAAATGACCAATTGAAAAGCCAAAGATTGAATGCTTCCTGGTGGAGAATAAAGGGGAAGGGCCAATAATGCTCGTTTTTCCTAACTGCTTTGTGGTTTAGTTGGTGTCTAAGTAATAACAATAGGCAAGCTATTCTCTTAGAACACTTTTTGCCCACTTACAGAGACCTGAATGCCAGAGATTGCAAGTTGCAGTGGGACTCTCACAAATGGATGATTTAGAGTCTATTTTTACAATCTTGAGATGACATGGAGAAGAGAAGTGTAACAAATTCTAGAAAAAGTAAACCTGCCAAGCTGCACAACAGCGTTAGGAAAGGGAGGAAAGAGAGGGTGTGTTGTGGAGGCTGAATAATGAAGGCAGGCAGGGTGACACCTCCTGCCACACTGGTAATAGGGGACAAGGACCGTAGGAGAGCTCTGCTGCCAGAAGTGACAGTTGCCGAGGGCTTGATAATGCTGATTCTATTTACTTATGCATTGTCTTTCTTTTTTAAAAAATCTTGGCTTTATTTTCTATCCTCCATTTGCCCATTTAAATCGACATCCCTATTATTAATCCCAGCTACTAGCGGATGATTTGAGATCTTCATCACCCCTCCCCTTCCTTTGCTTCTTCTCCATATCAGGATTAAACATTCTGAAAGCACTTCCCAACAGGGAGGTGTGTGGGATGCTCAGTGTGGTTTGATGCTGACCTTCCCAGTTAGGCTAGGACCCTCTTTGAGATTAGTCCCACTTCAAAGGCTTAAGCCTCCTATCACACCACATCCTCACAACTCAATAGTGTTTGACAACACTTGGCACAGACACCCATTGGGAAAGGAGAAAGTGTGGGACTCAAGGCATAAACTATCAACTTGACAAGTGTTCATATTTCAGAGAAAATAGCTCTCTTCCATGATATAATAAGACCTTTAAAAGACACGCTAGCAAGCAGTAAGCCTTCTTGCACAGGCCTGTCATTATGGCTTCTTGCTGTCCAACCTAATGACCAGACTGACCAAGTTTCCTCTCTGGCCTGTGAAGCCACTGTCCAAACACAATTGTTTGTTTGGGTAATGTCTTTGACAGCAATTATTTGCCCATATTTTTTTCCAGACCATTAATCAACTTATTCTGACCCAAAATACAAAGTGTTCCTAGTACATCTCCACTCTCTGGGTGTTATTTCTGTGCTGTTTCTAGCAGACCCATCTTTCGCTCCTCTAGAAATAAACTGGCTGAATCTGCCATGGATTTCTATCTTCCCAATAAGAACAAACCCAAACCCAAAATACCTAAGACCACTGAAGCCAGTTCCCAATAGAGGTCACTAGTGGACACTACTTTCTTTTGTTTCTGCCCATTGCTTTGTCTCACAGTTGTCAGATGTAGGCTTTTAGGACTGCTGAGTCCTGTTATATGTCTCTACTGGTTCGGTGAGGATACTGGTTTAGGCTAGTAGGACCAT
This sequence comes from Rhizomys pruinosus, assembly GCA_009823505.1. NCBI lineage: Eukaryota > Metazoa > Chordata > Mammalia > Rodentia > Spalacidae > Rhizomys > Rhizomys pruinosus. The sequence continues at coordinate 212,784 of VZQC01007224.1, forward strand.
ATCATTATTTTGAGTCCTCTTTCAGCATCCCACCTGCCAGCAGTACCAGGAAGAGAGGAATTCACTCTTCTTTATTGACCTTTCTCATATCCCATTTCTTCTATTTATCTGCAGGGAACAGAAAAAAGATGTTGACTTACAGTTATATACCTTGAGTTTACTGGTGCCAGCATCTCTTCCCCTTCCTTTTTAGACTACTTCACCAGGCACACTCTACGGCTGAATTGTCTTCCAGCTGCATAATATCTATCCACAAGACCTGGCTAAAATCTTCCTTATTGGATTTTTTTCCTGATGGCCCTGGAACCCAGTAATTAGTTCTGCTTCTCAATTCCTCTTCGGAAACAGAACTAGAAGATATGTTTTTGAACTGCCTTTTCTACTTCTTTCTAACACAGAAATCTCCTCCTTAGGACTCCTGACAAAATAGGTGGGCTCCTCTGTGCTGTCAATGAAGGGGCTAGAGAAATTCTTGGTATTTTTTCCTCCCTTTAATTTCACCTTGTTAAGTGGCCTCTTTGTATCTCAAGAATCCTCAAGGGGCCTTCACGAGGCCTCCTGTCACTGACCGTTTTCTATTCTGTTCCGCCAATAGAAGGGCAGGAAAGAGAGGGACCCCGGACCCCAAGCTTAGCAATTAGAATTTAATTTCTGAGTAATTCTTGAGAAGAAATAAAAGGAATGAGTTATCATGTTGATAGTAGCCCATAGAGGCAGTTCTTTGTTTATTTGTTCTCTAACATGTGCCTGCCTTACACACTGCTTCTTTTGAGGCGAAGTTCTTCAGCTTTGCCTTAAACTCTGTGAACCATCTCCTATTATTTTTGTTGTTGTTACTACTAATATTTTCAGTACTTGTTAAGATTTTTACTGTTGCTTATGATTCTGTGATTTTTTTTTTGAGATAGGGTCTCCCTGTAGCCCCAGCTGGCCCAGAACTCACTTTATAGATCAGGCTGGCCTTGAACTCACAAATATTCACCTGCCTCTGCCTCCCAAGTTCTGGGATTAAAGGCGCACGGAACCACGCCCAGCCTGAGATGGTTCTTTTTTTTTTTTTTTGTAATTTTTCTTTTTTTTCCTCAATATTTTTTTTATTTGTATTTTTTTAACAATAAGTAATAAGTAGTGAATACAAGCATCCTTCATGTAAAACCAATTTGCAAGCAGCTATGCCCAAACCCACACAGCCCAAGTTCCCACCATCCAGCTGGGGGGCTTGTAGTTCAATCATGTTGATCAAATAAGAGTCCAGTCTATATTGCTGTAGTTTCACCATTCACCCAGTCACAGCCCTTACATTCTACCATGCCGCCTCTTCCGCAGAATTGTTCCCTAGGCTTAGAAAAGGGGCACAAGTGGGCAAGAAGCAAAACAGTCTATTTTCTCTGGAGATGTCATTTTGGACTCTGATCAGTTCAGGCTGTTTCCTTTCATGGGTTGACAGTTTACCCAGGACAGAGCAGAGGACCCGGGTTCGATCCCCAGCACCCACATGGCAGCTGAGAACTGTCTGTAACTCCAATTCCAGGAGAACTCCAGTTCCAGGGGAACCCAAGACCTTCTTCTGACCTCCGCGGCATTGCACGACATGGGTGCACAAACCTACATTCAGACAGTACACTAATACACATAAATAAAATAAATTTTAAAAAAAGGAATAACCTTTCAATCCTACTAATGAAGCACAAGCAATTAGATATACATGCATTTAAACAGTACTAATTATTATGGTAGGTTATGTTGGTAGAGACACAGATGTTTGGGTGGTATGCTAATCCATGAACTATATTTTTTCTATAAAAGATGACAAGGTCTTACTGAGGCTTATAACATCGCCTAACCACTAGAGGATGTAAGCTTGTGGCATCAGCCATGAATTATTCCTCCAAGGAGAGAGCTACTAGCCAATAATTTTTGAGATATGGCTGCCACTGCTGCACAGTATTTCGAGGCAGGTGAGGTGTAGCTGATGCTGATGGAGGAGTCTTTGCTTGACTCAAGGAGACTATATTTGCTTTATTGGTTTAGTGGCCTGTGGTAACACTCTCTGCATTCCAGAAGACCAACTGTACACTTGCAACTGTGGTCTCGAATACATCTTTCCCATGCTAATATCAGGTCTTCGACAGCTGGCCTTACCACCTTTCATTGCAGGTACCCAGTTTTTACGAGGCAAGAAGCCTTACCTTTTGGGGGGGCTGATCCCCTTGGACAATATCTCCTTGGCAGAATAATCCATTGCTGATATCAGAGCTCTCCGTATACTAATATATTTTGCTTAATGCACACACTTAAAGAGACTTTAGTTATATATTTGGTCTCTGATATAAAAATATGCCTTTTCACAGTTCACTATTCTAATTAGATCAATTAAATAAAGCAGTTTTACCAGTCTTATAAGGATTACCTGCTATAACAGTCGGCTCTTAATTTACAGTTAGGGAAATGACTTCATTACCATCAGGTTTTTCTTGTTCTATGAAAAGGAGTAAGAAAGATCTTTCTCATATCAAAACTTGCAGCACCTAGAAGTATAAGTTCTATTAGGACTCATTATAAACAGTTGTTACAATAGGATCCCCAGAATGTTTGATGCTGTAGACAGCTGAGGAATATTTTTTCTCTTTTAATGTAGATGGCCACTTCCTGCTGGTATTTTTTGGTACATCCTGCAAAATGCAAAAGCCATATCTTTCTTTTCTCACTCAGATTAGTTGGTTCTTGACCTGTGGGAACATTGGCAAATCTTTTCCCTAGTTAGTTTTTAAGATTTAAATTGAAAAATTTGGGCCTGTCTTTGGCGCCGGGGCCAGAGAGGTCCTGCGATCCAGTGCTTCTGCGACCTTTGGGCGGCACCCGTAAGTCACTTGGGCAAGCATCTTTGCAGGTGGCCTCGTTCTGGGGCTGCAGCTTAGGGGGTCGTGTGTCTCTGGGCGGGACTGACCTACCTTTCTTTGCGCACGAACAGTGCCAGAGGGATCACGGTGCCAGTGTCTATCTGCACCTTTGGGCAGGCTGCCAGGGCGCGGGCTAGGTCAGGCATATATCCCCCCCACCCGAGATGGTGAGAATCCAATGGACTTTTTTTGGAGAAAACCTTAAGAACAAGAAGAGAAGAGTGGTTTACAAAATTGAATAACCTGAACAAGTCAATCTCCATAAACAAGAGGAGGAAAGGGGGGGAAAAAAGATCAAAGGAGGAAAGCAAACCCATCCACCTAGACATAGTGAAAAAGGATATTATAGATACTGGAACCACAAAAGGGAAGCCCATCATGCCAGGTGACACGACGTGAAGGGACAACAATGGGAAAGGCACAGGAAAATCCTGCACCAAGCCTAAACAAGCCTATGTAAGTGATCGCTACACAGTGGGGATAACCTAGGGCCCAAGGGAAACAGATCTTAGAGGAAAATTGCAGACCTTATGCAGAGAAATTAAGAATAATAAAGAGGAATTCAGAGAACTAAAGAGAGAGGAATGAAAAACTCAAAAGGACCCTAGAGGATACAATGAAAACATCAGAAAGAACTAAAGGAACAGATTGAAAACTCCAGAAAGCACTAGGGGGAGAAAAAAAATTAAGAATACAAGAAAACTAAAAGAAGAGAGAACGAAAAACTCAAAAAGGACCTAGAGGGATACAATGACAAAACTTTCGGAAAGAACTAGAAGAACAGACGCGACAAACTTCCACAAAGATACTAGGAGAAGGGCTGGAGAGGTGGGCCTAGCGGTTAAGAACGCCGACTGCTCTTGCAGAGGCACCCGCCCGGTCGATCCCCAGCACCCAATGAGCCCCGGAGAACGTCTGAAACTCCAATTCCAGAGAACTCCAGTTCCAGGAATCCGAGACCCTCTTCTGACTCCCGCGCATTGCACGACACGGGTGTACAAACCTGCATGCAGACAGTAACATTTGATACATACAAGAATAAATAAATTAATAAAAAAAAAAAAAAGTAACTAGAGGAGAAAAAAACAAACTCCGAAAGGAAGGTTAGAAACATGAAAAGGAAGCCAACCAACAAAGTAAGGGCACCAAGAGAGATGGAAAGTCTCAAAAAGAGAATGGAAGTACTAAAGAAAACAAAAGATGAATGAAAAAGGAATTAGAACACTCATTCAATCAAGAAGAAAGGAAAGGAAAAAGCTTCAGAAGTAGAAATGGAGGAAGCAGAAAAAGAAGTATCAGACTGACAGATAGAGCAATCAGGAAACTAAATATTTAAGGATTTATGAAAATATTACAAATACACAAAAGTGGAACACCAGGAAATATGGGACCACCTCTGCATACATAGGAATAGAGGAAGGGAGAAAGAATCTCAAGATAAGAGTATTGATCAGATCTTCAAACAGAATAATACAATGAAAATTTCCCCAAACTAAAATAGAACAAAACCCATACAAATACAGAAGCATAGACCCCAAATAACAAGATCAGAAAAGAATTCCACCCCAGCGCCCATATACATAGTTTAAAATGCTAATATGCCCCAAACAAAGACAAATTCTGGGGCTAACAAAGAAAAAACAAGTCATATACAAAGGGAAACCCACAAATTACAACAACTGACTTCTCATCACTCAAACCATGAAAAAGCAAGAAAGAACATGGGAACAAAAAAGCATTCCCCGATGTTGAAGGACATACACGGATGCCAACCCAGAATACCTACTAACCCCAGATTAAACTCACACGAAATGGTCGACATGTTTGAAGGAGAAGAGAAAAAATCTTTCAGTGGGACCTAACAAGATGATGGAATACATGGATCTGGAAAACCAACTGTCTAACAATTCTAAAATTCTTGAGAGCAATTCAAAGGCAAAGGGCCAGAGAGAGGAGCAAACAATCCCGCAAAAAACACCTAAGAAAAAGAAACTATAAAAAACATAACCATCGAACACGCAAAATCACAGGCTGTATGTCCCAATGGTATACTAATGTTACGTGCGCAAACGACCTCCTTCTTTCAATTATCAACCTTAAATATTATCCTTATCGTGACTCCCATAAAACCTCCCCACTCAACAGGCATAGCCATGGAGAATGGATTACCGCGACAAACCCCCCCCTCTTTACTGCTGTCTGAAGCACACCCCTCAGTTATCACAAGCTAGGCACCCCACACTAACTTCGGTGAAGTGCGGGACGAAAGTATCCTCCAACCCGCAATTGTCGGTCCAAAACCACACCGCAGGTGGTGGCTATTCATAATATCAGACAAAATAGATTTCATTTAAGAATCAGAAAAAGAAATCATCATAAAGACAAAGGACAAGAAGAAGGGGCCCATCATCAAATCCTACAATCATAAAGGAACAATTAATGGATTGAAGATTTCACAACTACATAAAATATATAAAACACGTTTACCAAATATATAAAAAAAAAAAAAAAAAAAAAAACAAAAAAAAAAAAAGCAAACAGATTGGGCAAAATCCAGATGCAACAGAAGCATCACATCAAACAGAGAACCAATTACCAATAAACACGTGCAAGCAAACCAAATTATAAGCCTTTCGACTAAGGACAGATTACCCAAACAGATACGCTAACCCCAGACACGTAATACATTGGACAGCTAGCCTCAATCCCTTATTTGACTTAGATAACATTATAACAAATAGACCTTACTAAATTACACCATAATCGGCAACCATACACGTAGTCAACAGAATAAGGCAATTACCTAATACGGATTAATTCCATTCATTCACTTCCTTCATTCATTCACACCAGGAACAAACGAGAATAAATTACTCTATCTCAGCACCTCAATGGTAACCTTCTCCTAAATAACATTAGCACACCTACCTCCTTTACTACTTCATCAATATACCCATGGTAATTCAAAGAAACAACAGGAAAAACTCAACAAGAAAAAATATGATTGAAAATTCACAGTCATTATTCAACAAAGTGCAACATAAACAACATCAATTCATAAATCAGACCTATCGCCACAGTGGCGAAACTAAAACTCAATATCAATACAACCCCAAGTGAATAAACCCTACAACCTACAGGAACACATGAGAAGCGAAACAAACCTCCTGAATATGATGGCGGTCAAGGAAGAATAAAGAAAGAAATAAAAAGATCTGTTAACTTATTATATAAATGAAATAATACAACACACAAAGACAAAATAAGAACAAAAATCTATGGGACACTTTTGAAAAAGCAGTCCTAAGCAGGGAAGTTTTATAGCTCTAAGTTGCCTAAACATTAAAAAAAAAAAAAAAAAAAAAAAAAAAAAAAAAAAAAAAAAAACAAAAAACAGAAGAATTGCACAAGTGAAGATCTTAACTACATGCAGGCTAAAAAATACTACTTGAGAGACAACACAAAAGACCCTAAATGGAGAGCACAAGAAGAAATATCAGACAGAAATAGAGCAGAGATCAATGAAATAAGAAACAAGAAAACCATAACAAAAAAATCAAGAATCCAAAAAGTTGTTTCTTTGATAGAATAAACAATATAGACCTGTAGCCGTAGCCAGTTTGACCAAAAATAGAGGGTAACACAACTCCAAATCAATAAAATCTTGATGATTAAAGGGGAAATATCACAAACAGATCATGAAAGAAAAGATCCAGAACAAATCATACGGGACTATTCAAAAACTTATATCTACTAAGTCTTGAAAACCTAGAAGAAATGTGATAATATCTGAAATCCTGGAAATCCCCAAAGCTCAACCAAGGAAGAGATCGACAGCCTAAACAAACCAATAGTACAGGAAGAAATCGAAGATGTAATAAGGAGGCCTCCCCAACCAAAAAAATGCCCAAGGGGGCCCCGGATTGTTTCACGGCAGAATTTCTATAAAAATATTTCGAAAAGACTTACAAACATTACCACTCAAGTTGTTTTAGAAGGTTATAAATGGAGGGAGTTCTCCCAATTCCTTCTATGATAGCTAGCATTGCGCTACTACCAAACCAGGAAAAGATACAACCAAAAAAGGAGAACTATATACCCATCTCCCTAATGGAACACAGATGCCAAAATTTCTAAACAGGATTCTGACAAATCGCATACAGACTCACATCAAGAAAATCAACCACCTATTTGACCAAGTTGGATTCATACATGAGATGCAGGGATGGTTCAACATATGAAAATCAATAAAACATCATTCAAACATTATCAATGGACTGAAAGGACAAAAACCACCTATCCATCTCAATTGATGCGGAGAAAGCCTTAGACAAAATCCAGGCATCCTTTCAGTTTAAGTCCTGGAGGGAATTGTTCTGGAGGGATCATTCCTCAATTGTAATCAAAGCCGTATACAGGAAAACCCACAGCCAGTATCGTCCTAAATGGGGAAAATGACAGAAGCATTCCCCTTGAAGGTTGGAACTTGTCAACTGCCCCTCCTGTTTCACCACTTCCTTTTCCAATATAGTGCTGGAAACCCTTGCTAGGGGCAATAAGACAAGAAAAAGGAAATTAAGGGAGTTCTAAATGGAAAAGAGAAAGTCAAGCTATCCCTTTTTGCTTGATTGATATATGATTGTTTACTTAAAGCATGCTAAGAACTCCACCAGAAAACTTCCCTAGAAATGATTTAAGAGCTTTGGTAAAGTGTCAGGATACAAATAAATCTAGAAAATTCAGTAACATTTCTTTACACAAACAACAGAGCAATTTGAAGAGAAGGACCTACAAGAGACCTGCCCACTCTCAATAGCCTCAAAAACAATAAAAATACCTTAGAGGAACAAACCTAACCAAAGACACCAAGGATTTCTCTACCAACAAAATTTTAAACCCCTGAAAAAGGAAATTGAGGAAAAGACATCAGAAGATTGGACAAACCTCCCATTGCTCATGGATTTGGGAAAAATAAATATAGAAAAATTGTCCATCCTACCCAAAACTAGTATGTACAGATAATGCAATCCCAATCAAAATCCCCCAAGAGTTTCCTTTCACAGGCTTGGGAAAAAAATCTCAAATTTCATTTGGAAAAACAAAAAGACCCGGAATAGCCAAAGCAACCCGGAGCGAAAAAGAGCAATACAGGATTCGCTATACCAGACATCAAACTATACTACAGGGCTATTAGTCATAAAAAAACATCCTGGCTTACTGGCACAAAAAACAGACCAGTTGACCATTGAATAAAACTGAAGATCCAAAACTGAGCTCATACAATTTCAGCCCACCTTTCATATTGACAAGGGGGCCAAGAAGACACAAACGGAGGAAAGACAGCATCTTTCAGCAAAGTGGTGTTGGCAAAACTGGATCAACACTTGTAGAAAGAATGAAAATTAAACCCCTACCTCTCGCCCAAAGCAACTTTGTACAAAAGTCAACTCCAGCCAGGCATGGTGGTGCACGCCTTTAATCCAGCACTCAGGAGGCAGAGGCAGGTGGATCTTTGTGAGTTCAAGCCATCGCTGCGTCTACAGAGAGAGTTCCAGGAACGCTGGGACTACAGGGTAGACCCTTGTCTCAAAAAGACAAAAAAAAAAAAAAAACAAAATCACCAGTTGGATCAAAGGACCTCAATGTGAAACCCCCAAACTCTGCAGGTGATAGAAGAGAAACTTGGCAGAACAGACTACAATGAGACATAGGTTTAGGAAAAGTCTTCCTAAATCAGACAGCAGGCACACAGCAAATAAAGATCGCAATGACCAAATGACCTTCATTAAACTTCAAAAGCTTCTGTACATCAAAAGAAACAATAAAGGAAGTGAAGAGAAAACCCACAGTAGTGGGAGGAAACGTTCACATGCAGACACAATCTGACAAAGCATTAACTTCCAGAGTATGCAAGCCTACTCAAAAAACAAAGAAGAAAGAAACAAAATGAAATACATCAAAAGATGGAAGCAAAGATCTGAATAGAGGCTTCACAGAGAGGAATTAGAGATGGCCGAGAAACATCTTAAGAAGTGTTTCAGCATCTCTGATAATGAAGAAATCAAATTAAAACCACTTTGAGATATCACCTTATTCAATTAAGACTGGCTAGTATTAGGAACACGAATGATACCAAGTGCTGGAGAGGGGTGTGGGAAAAGGGGAACACTTCATCTATTGCTGGGGAATGTAAACTTGTAACAGCCACTATGGAAAATCAGTGTGGAGAACCCTCAGAAGACTCAAATGAGCCTTCCATTTGACCCAGTCATACCACTCTGGGTATATACCCACAAGACACAACTTACTTGCAAAGATACATGCACATCTATGTTTATTGCATTCTCGGTCACAATAGCAAAAAGCTGGAACAGCCCAGGTGCCCTCAACTGACGAGTGGATAGAGAAAAAGTGGTACATGTATACAATGGGAGTTCTATTATGCAGCGGTAAAGAGGGACAACATCATGAATTTGCACCTAAATGGATGGGAGCTAGAAAGACATTATGTTAAGTGAAGTAACACAAGACTCAGAAAAACATAATGACAAAGGTTGTCCCTCATATGTGGATGCTAGTTCTAATAACCTAGATATAAATATTTCTCGTGGAGAGAGATGCATAGTAAAAGAACAACAACAGAAAGGACTGCATCAGGAAAACGGACTGAAACTGGAATTGGGAAGGGGGAGGGGTGGGGAGAGGGACACGGGTGTATTATTCGACGTGAATGCATATTTAATTGACGTGAGTTCAACAAAGACACCCAGTTTTGCCTAGACACTATCTACAGGATTCATGGTGTTTTTGGACTTAGTAAAAGTAAAATATTGTGTATATTTAAACAACATTTGGTTTATTAGACTCTTTGATAAAAATGGAAATTGGCATCTGAGTTAAATGGAGATATAAATCGCTGTGTCCACATTTGTTTTACATAAAATCTGTTTAACAATAAGTTTGGGATTTGGGCACATACAAATGTTCCTATAACTTCTCTGTTGTACAGTTATCATCTTGTAGCATTCTCTTTAAGATGATTTAACATAAAATTAAGTTTGCTTCCCAAGTTAATCATAATGTAGTCACCCAAAAAAACATGGGTGAATTTGATTTGAAATCTGTGCCTTGATTCCACCCTATAGTTACTGTATAATAACAACTATCTTCTGGAGACTCGGGTTAAAAAAAAGGGGGGGGGGGGGGCGTGAAACCTTTTCATCAAAAACCTTTCATTCAAATCTTAAAACTAATACGGGAAAAGATTTGTGGATTCCAACAGGACAAAATATCACCAAACTTAACGACTGAGAAAGAAAAGATACCAGCTTTTTGCATTGAGTAGATGTACCAGAAAGTGCCAACTGAAAGGGTTACCCGTCTGAACATTTGAAAGGGAAGAAAAAGCCTCAGATTCCATTTAAACATATAGGAACCCCTCTGTGGATTTTACTTGTAACAACTATTTAATAATGAGTCCTAATGAAAACGTTACCTTCTAGGGTGCCGCAAAGGTTTTGATATGAGAGACTTTCTTGCCTCCCCCCCGAACAAGGAGAAATATGACAATGATTGAGGTCTCGCTCTCCAACTGTAAATGGAGACAAAACTATTATAGAGGTAATCTCTTATAAAACCAGTAAAAACTGCCTTCTTTAATGACTTAATAGACATAAGAACTGTTGAAAAAGTATAATCTCTGTACAGATCCAAATATGATACTAAAGTCCTTAAAGCTATGCACTTAAGCAAAAATATCAATCCAGGAGCTCTGACATCAGAATGGATTATTCTACCAGGGAGAGATGTTGGCCAGGGGATCCCAAGGCCCCACCAAAAGGTAAAAGCTCCTTGCCTCTAAACTGGGATTACCTGCAGAAGAAGAAGGCGATAAGGCCCTGCTGCCAAAGACTTGACGTTAACATGGAAAAGATTATCAGACCGCACATGCAAGTGTAAAGACGGCCTCTGGAACACCAGAGAGTGTTACCAAAGGCCACTAAACCAATAAAGCAAATACGGGTTCCCCTGAGTCGAAGCAAGACTCCACGTCAGCACCAGCTACACCTCACCTGCCTGGAAATACTGTGCAGCAGAGGGCAGCCATATGCCTGTATATCCCAAATCTAATTCGG